>CAMAPF010000156.1:0-461560 GCA_945859915.1 Cuscuta epithymum | reverse complement strand
CCCTCCTAGGAGTTCAGAAACTCAGGGGGAACCTCAGGAGAAGGAATCAGAAACTCAGGGGGAACCTGAATCAGAGGTACAACCCTCGTCTGTACCAAACTTGCTCATTGCTGACTCTCAACCAGAGCAGCTCGTCTCTCCTACTCAAATACCTGAAGTGGACCCTAACACTGCTTTGGACAGACAGTTTGAAAGGGTACTCACATGGAGAAAGTGGAGAATGAGACCACTGCATCAGATCATTGCTCAACTTGCCCAATTTGAATCTGAGGAAGCTGAAGTCCTCAAATGGGCAGGTACAGATGATGTCTCCTTATGCTTCGATCTGCAATTCGTCCAATCCATACTGGAAAAGAAGAAAGCGAGCTACAAAGGCAAGGAGAAGCTGACTGCTTCACCAGAAGTGCATGTCAAAGCCTTGGAAGAGCATGAAATGCCAATATTTGATGCCTGGCTGATGAACAAAAAGATAGAGGAATCTCTAAGGAAGTACCTGATGGTCCCGGATAGAGGTAAAAGTCTAGAGGGGGGGTGAATAGACTTTTAAATCTTTTTCAACTTTATGAAGTTTTCCCTCTAGATGAGTTGATCTATAATCTTTTAAGAGATTAATAGATGCACAGCGGAAGTTTTTAACCTCTTTATACTTGGTGTGAGATAACTTTCTAGTTTAGATGATGTTTAGACTGGTGACAAGAGGAAGTAGGCTTGGCAGTAGACTGGTGAGCAGGTAACTGCTTAGTCTACTGCTGCATAGGCAGTTTGCTGACTGGCAGGCAACTGCTGAGTTGGCAGTCGACTGGTGGGCAGGTTACTGCTGAGTTGGCAGTCGACTGGTGGGCAGGTTACTGCTGAGGCAACTGTTAAGAACAGGATGACTCTTGGATGGCTTTTTGTTCTGGCTTGTTATGGCGTTCGGAAAGACACATATCAATGGGCAGTGGGCTCAGCAGGAGGGTGAAGACCAGGGTACTGCTGAGGCACCTTCTGAGTGTAAGATAACTTCTAGTGGAAAACACTCTCAAGGAGAGTGAGTTATTAAGCAGTAGGCTAAGCAGTACAGTCGATGAAGACTACTGCTTAGGATGCTGCTGGCAAACTACAATCCTTTAGTGAGATGTGTTTGGTGTGTGCTTCTGTATGTATGAAAGTAAATCAACACACGATATATCCTGGTTCAGAGGTGGTGTAATCCTCCTACATCCAGTCCCACCCTATTTCAGATGGATTTCCACTAAAGTATTCAGCCCAATACAATTAGTGCCAATCTAGCCTTGACAACTCTGGCCTAGATTGAAGGTTTTTCACGATGAGTATAACACCACTCAAAGTTACTCAGTCCTTAGACTTTTCTCAATTGATCCAGTGGGGATCAAAAGGTACTCTATCTATCTAACCACACTTTAGGATCCGAACAACTGTTCTCCTAAGTGTTTACAAACAACATGAATTGATTCACGAAGTGTCTAACCTCCAACTAAAACCTAAGCTCTATAAATGTTACAATGAATGATCTAGTCTAAGAGCTTAGTGAAGCATGAGTCAAAGCAGAGTGTTCAAGCACTTTTTCCTTTGCTGGATATGCGTAGTGTAATGACTGAACCACTTGCTTTGAACTCAATGACTTACCTTTGATCTCATGCTTCTGCCTATTTTTATAGGCATCTCCAGTAGAGTTAATCTCCTCCGTTGGTTAAGAGGATTTAATCCTAGACGTCCAAAGTATTGTACTTGCGTCTTCTTGTGTTGGAGCAGGATAAGGATTTGTCTTTTGAAGACCACTTGCTTTGTACGAAGATAACACCCATACCTTAGGCCTTCTTATCGCTGCATGCCTATTCTGAAACTCTTCACTATTCACCCAATCAGATGTCTTCTCTCTTCTTGCATTCTGAGTGTATTAGCCTTGTCTTGCAACTACACTTTTAAAGCTGAGTGCGTGAACCTGCTCAATTTGTGTAGTGAAGTAGTAAAATGTGTGACTTTGAATATTTTGTATCAAATAAGTTTTGTACTGGTAGGATCTTTGAAATATCCTATAAGGTAATAGGATTACCTTATTGCATTTTTGTTCTTTCCAGTACAATTTATTTGGTACAAATTTCACAGTAAAATTTGTCACTTATTTTACTAATCACTTTCTTTCTTTAAGTGACATGATTAAACTTATGTACCAAATTAAAGCTATACTGGTTGGATCTATGTAAGGTAAATAATTTTTACCTTATTGCATTTTATAGTTCCAGTATGTTTAATCTGATACACAGTTTGTACATTGGAATTCTTGTCACTTTTAAGTACTTGTGTAGTTTAGCAGGTATTGTGTACAATTTAACTGGTAGGATAACAGATCCTATTAAGGTAAAAGTTATTACCTTATTGCATTTTTTGTCCAGTTAGTTGTTCACTATTCTTGTTCACTTTGATTTATCTATATATCAAATAACACTTTACTGGTTGGATTTAAATATCCAATTTTAAGATAAAGACAACTTTACCTTATTTCATTTTGAATCCCAGTGTGTTCTTTTTGTTATATAGATTTTACATTGTTATTTGTTGTAGTGAATAGAATATCAAGAACTCTTCCTCTGAGTGTATGGTTTATCTAGTATTTCGAACATGATAAGCTAAATATTTAACTGGTAGGATATCAACTCCTATTAAGGTAAAATTACCTTATTGCATTTTGTTTTCCAGTTAAAATAGATAGTTTATTTGTGCGAGATGTTATTGTGTGTAACAAATAAATTTAACTGGTTGGATTTATATGATATCCTTTTAAGGCAATACAATATTGCCTTATTGCATTTTATGGTTTTCCAGTCATATTTATTTGTTAACTGTATAAAAGGAGCACGAAACATCTAGATAATTTTCTTAGTACTAGACAACTGCAAGATGCTACAAAAGATGATAACAACGAATCCTATAATAATGCTACAATAGAGGGGGGGGGGGGAAACAAAAGCTTTTGGCATCATCAAAAACAGTTCATCAAAATCTGGGGTCTAACAATTTCCCCCTTTTGTGATGATGCCAAAAGAAGAGTTCTAATTACTAAAACTCTCTTTCCCCCTCTTTTGGTAGCATCAACCTTCTACTCTTGAGGGCTGCCTGTCAGATGATTCTCCATGGAAGAGTCTTCTTTCTTCACAGCATTGATTTTAGCCAGCTTTTCTTCGAAGACTCTATTGATGAGGTCCTCAGAGAGGGCGTCACCAATAGAGTGTGTCTGGAGCCAGCTAAGTGCAAACTCTTCCTCAGTTTTGATGGTCTGTGGAGCCATCAGGAGTATGTTAATTGGAGCGAGTCTCCATGCTCTCCAGTTTAGGACTCTCTGTTTTTCTGAGTAGAGAGATTCCCTTCTATGACCATTAAGTAGGAATGTTTCAAGATTACTCATGAAATCATTCCTTAATTGGGTTGTGGGATCGTTTTGTGTAGGAGGAGCTAAGGAGAGGTCGAGATTGAGTCTCTGGTATGACATTTTGAGGAAGGCTGAGAGTGTTTGTTCGAAGAAGATGATTGTTGATTTGTGAGGATTTAGAGAATAGACGAGTCTATTTATACACACATGCATTGTTTAGTATTCCTTGATGAGAGTTTCGAAGCTTATTAATGGAATTGCGGCTTTGTTCTTTCTAGATTACGGATGTAACATAGATTGAAGAGAAGATTTTGATTGGGTGAGTTCACCGTTTATGAAGAAGCAATTAATGTTCAGCTTGATCTCCAAGTGTCATGTTTGAATGTTGCATGTAGATGTAAATTCCTTTTGCTTTTGGTAGGGTGACATGTGTATCAATGTGCTCTTGATTCTGAACACGTATTTCACACATATGACTGATGATGATTTGAGAGTTCAGAAGAATACCTGTAATATTTCTCAATGCTTTAAGGAGACGATTTTTATCTTTGACTATGCTGCCAAAGTGATAGAGTCTCCTTCTTCAGGTAGACATTTCCCAATCCTCTGTTAAGACTCTTTGATCAAGAAACTTGGTTCGGACCATGGTGCTCCATTTCTTTTGATCAATTTTGCATTCCCCCTTAGAAATTGACATGTAATTTTCTAAGTTTAGTTCCCCCTCAGCTGATGCTTTAGAGATTCCTTCTTCAGTGGAATTCTCCTTCAAATGTGAGCCTGCTGTCGATCTTTTCAGCCTCCTGCTTATAGGCAAAGTATTGAGCAGAGTGCTCTGCTAAGACCTTTGCTGAGACATCTGCCTTTGACAAAGTGCCTTGCTGCTGAGGTAGACACCTGTTGATAGCATCAATGCAGTCTCTCTGAGCAGTGACCTGAGTGTCAGTTGTCTGCTGAGTCTGCTGCTTCCGGTGTGCAGTCATCTGCTGAGACTGCTGCTTCAGGAGAGTAGTCTTCTGCTGATCTTCTGTTTGGATTTGGTTTCCCTTCTTAGTTGAAAGTCTGAGATTGACTTTCATGGACCTTGATGCTTCATTCCTGTGGGATGGATGCACTAGACTACTTTTCTTGACTCATCATGGACCTAGCACTGAACTCAGGCAGAATGTAGGTTCTTCAGAGGGTCATTTTGAGCAGTAAGATTTGTACTCATTGTAGCTTGCTTTTTATAGCCGGCTATCCTTGAGTATTTTATGAGAGTTCCCCCTCAGCAGGTGGCTAGGAATTTCTCTTCAGTTTGAGAGTTCACTGAGAGTTCTTTTAGAGTTTGAATACATTCTCCTCCCTTAGTAGATCATTTAGGAAGGCAAATTTTCACAGCCATTTGATGGAAAGTGATTTGCTCATTAGACGACATTAGCATGAAGTATCCTTTTGCTTAAAGTCGTGTAACAGAGGCAAAAGTTTCATCACAATCTATTTCTTCTTTTTGTTAGTAGCCTATGACTACTAATCTGGCCTTTCTTGATGATGGTGCCTTCCTCATCCATTTTGTTCTTGAATACCCTTCTCAGGATATTGGGCA
Organism: Cuscuta epithymum; assembly: GCA_945859915.1. Lineage (NCBI taxonomy): Eukaryota > Viridiplantae > Streptophyta > Magnoliopsida > Solanales > Convolvulaceae > Cuscuta > Cuscuta epithymum. Next base: position 456,608 of record CAMAPF010000156.1, on the reverse strand, counting down.
CAAGTTACCATCTTTCTCAAAGATAGAGTTCCTTGTGAACGGTTTGTATACAGTCTGTAGTTGAGAGGGTTTCTTGGATTCAGTTTGTTGAGAGAGAAGTTGGCTTCCCTTTTGAGTAATGATCTAGTACGAATCCCTTCATGGATGTCTTCTTGTTTTGTTGAGGAGAATGTTGCCACATGCTTTGTTTGAATCTACTGCTTTTCATCATCTTGTGTCTAACAATTGGAAGAATTTGGGGAATGTGTGCTTCAGTTTTGGTGAGGATCCTTTTTGATCTTTTCCTACTGCTGGCAGTTTTCTCAGTCTGAGTCTTCTGCTAGCAGTAGTCTGACATCTGAGTCACCTTTTTGAGATGGTCTCAGCTATTCTTCTTCCATCACCTAGGTGGTCCTTCCTTCATCTTTCTTTAAGCACAGTTACATCTCTTGAGGAAGATGTAACAGTTGATCTGGAGTTGGTTTGTGCATTTGTTTGAACTTTAAAACCTCAACACAAGGTGTGTATTGGTTTGTAAGTTCTTCATTTGATTGAATCTCCAACTCCTTTGATATCTTCTTCTCTTTTCCTCTTCTGCAAGTGTTTCTTTGGGTTCTTCCTTTGAACAGTTTGTCAGTGGCCTTCTGCTCCTTGTCTTGTGCTTAGAGCAACTAGAATGTATGTACTATTCAGTTGAGTTAGTTGCTCCAGCACCCTCCTGTATTTATCATTGTTGAGTGGTGGTAGCCCACATTGAAGTGGGCAACTTCCTTTGAACAGATTTGGGCATCCATTCCCATTTAGAACTATTTCCCCCTAAGCAGTGTGATCTACAGCCTTTTGAAGTGTTGCATTCAGATGGGGTGGCTGTGTATGTGTTTATCATCTCTCTCCTGTGTGTAGGATAAGAGTGATTTTTTCTAGGTTGATTTAGCTGCTTCTTAGGTGGGTAGTTGGTCTTATTGGTGTTTTGCCAACTGGTTCTTTGGTTTCCTTGTTTGAAAGGAAGTTTCTGTTTGTACAGGGATTTTGATTTTGGTTTAGGAGCAGACATGTTCCTTCTTGTGGGAACTATATGGATGTGGGAGTGTTGGTGGCTAAGACACTTTGTGTCTTCTTTGAACGTATGTTTTGTGGTAGAAGAGTATTTGGGAGAGTTTTTCAATGAGTGGGAACATGATGTGTATCCTGTGTCTTTTTCAGTGTGTTGAACTTCCTTAGTGAGTGGGGGAGTGAGGGAGCTTAGCTTTTCTTTCAAACTGATGTTTTCACATTCAAGAAAATCTATCTTTTTGATTGCTTCACCCAATTGTGCATGAGCTACTAAAAGATTTTCTTGAAGTCTACAGTTTTCATTCATTAAGCTAAGGTGCTCTTTTTGGAAGTTTTCAAATTGATGGAGCAATGCTTCCATATCAACACTGGTTGAGTTGGAATAATATGAATTGCTCGAGGAACAGGATAATACCTCATCATTGTCACCTTCATGGGATCTGGCCATATCATAGTTGTGAGAGGAGCTATTTTCTGGAGTCATTCCAAAAAAGCAAGTAATAGCCTCCTCCTGCCTTTCTGATGAGCAGCTTTCATCATTTGAGCTACTTTGATCATCTTCTGATTGACTCTCCGTGAGTTCATCCCATACATCCTTTGTTTTCCAGTCATTGGATTTGTTGCTGTTGATCAACAGATTCTTTGCTTGTTCATCCATCATTCAGAAAGTTTTGGGACAAAAGTGGATTTGGATCTTTGGTTCAAAAATAGTCAGAAACTGACTCTAGGAAAACACTGCTCTGATACCACTTGATGGTCCCAGATAGAGGTAAAAGTCTAGAGGGGGGGGGGGGGTGAATAGACTTTTAAATCTTTTTCAACTTTATGAAGTTTTCCCTCTAGATGAGTTGATCTATAATCTTTTAAGAGATTAATAGATGCACAGCGGAAGTTTTTAACCTCTTTATACTTGGTGTGAGATAACTTTCTAGTTTAGATGATGTTTAGACTGGTGACAAGAGGAAGTAGGCTTGGCAGTAGACTGGTGAGCAGGTAACTGCTTAGTCTACTGCTGCATAGGCAGTTTGCTGACTGACAGGCAACTGCTGAGTTGGCAGTCGACTGGTGGGCAGGTTACTGCTGAGTTGGCAGTCGACTGGTGGGCAGGTTACTGCTGAGGCAACTGTTAAGAACAGGATGACTCTTGGATGGCTTTTTGTTCTGGCTTGTTATGGCGTTCGGAAAGACACATATCAATGGGCAGTGGGCTCAGCAGGAGGGTGAAGACCAGGGTACTGCTGAGGCACCTTCTGAGTGTAAGATAACTTCTAGTGGAAAACACTCTCAAGGAGAGTGAGTTATTAAGCAGTAGGCTAAGCAGTACAGTCGATGAAGACTACTGCTTAGGATGCTGCTGGCAAACTACAATCCTTTAGTGAGATGTGTTTGGTGTGTGCTTCTGTATGTATGAAAGTAAATCAACACACGATATATCCTGGTTCAGAGGTGGTGTAATCCTCCTACATCCAGTCCCACCCTATTTCAGATGGATTTCCACTAAAGTATTCAGCCCAATACAATTAGTGCCAATCTAGCCTTGACAACTCTGGCCTAGATTGAAGGTTTTTCACGATGAGTATAACACCACTCAAAGTTACTCAGTCCTTAGACTTTTCTCAATTGATCCAGTGGGGATCAAAAGGTACTCTATCTATCTAACCACACTTTAGGATCCGAACAACTGTTCTCCTAAGTGTTTACAACAACATGAATTGATTCACGAAGTGTCTAACCTCCAACTAAAACCTAAGCTCTATAAATGTTACAATGAATGATCTAGTCTAAGAGCTTAGTGAAGCATGAGTCAAAGCAGAGTGTTCAAGCACTTTTTCCTTTGCTGGATATGCGTAGTGTAATGACTGAACCACTTGCTTTGAACTCAATGACTTACCTTTGATCTCATGCTTCTGCCTATTTTTATAGGCATCTCCAGTAGATTAATCTCCTCCGTTGGTTAAGAGGATTTAATCCTAGACGTCCAAAGTATTGTACTTGCGTCTTCTTGTGTTGGAGCAGGATAAGGATTTGTCTTTTGAAGACCACTTGCTTTGTACGAAGATAACACCCATACCTTAGGCCTTCTTATCGCTGCATGCCTATTCTGAAACTCTTCACTATTCACCCAATCAGATGTCTTCTCTCTTCTTGCATTCTGAGTGTATTAGCCTTGTCTTGCAACTACACTTTTAAAGCTGAGTGCGTGAACCTGCTCAATTTGTGTAGTGAAGTAGTAAAATGTGTGACTTTGAATATTTTGTATCAAATAAGTTTTGTACTGGTAGGATCTTTGAAATATCCTATTAAGGTAATAGGATTACCTTATTGCATTTTTGTTCTTTCCAGTACAATTTATTTGGTACAAATTTCACAGTAAAATTTGTCACTTATTTTACTAATCACTTTCTTTCTTTAAGTGACATGATTAAACTTATGTACCAAATTAAAGCTATACTGGTTGGATCTATGTAAGGTAAATAATTTTTACCTTATTGCATTTTATAGTTCCAGTATGTTTAATCTGATACACAGTTTGTACATTGGAATTCTTGTCACTTTTAAGTACTTGTGTAGTTTAGCAGGTATTGTGTACAATTTAACTGGTAGGATAACAGATCCTATTAAGGTAAAAGTTATTACCTTATTGCATTTTTTGTCCAGTTAGTTGTTCACTATTCTTGTTCACTTTGATTTATCTATATATCAAATAACACTTTACTGGTTGGATTTAAATATCCAATTTTAAGATAAAGACAACTTTACCTTATTTCATTTTGAATCCCAGTGTGTTCTTTTTGTTATATAGATTTTACATTGTTATTTGTTGTAGTGAATAGAATATCAAGAACTCTTCCTCTGAGTGTATGGTTTATCTAGTATTTCGAACATGATAAGCTAAATATTTAACTGGTAGGATATCAACTCCTATTAAGGTAAAATTACCTTATTGCATTTTGTTTTCCAGTTAAAATAGATAGTTTATTTGTGCGAGATGTTATTGTGTGTAACAAATAAATTTAACTGGTTGGATTTATATGATATCCTTTTAAGGCAATACAATATTGCCTTATTGCATTTTATGGTTTTCCAGTCATATTTATTTGTTAACTGTATAAAAGGAGCACGAAACATCTAGATAATTTTCTTAGTACTAGACAACTGCAAGATGCTACAAAAGATGATAACAACGACTCCTATAATAATGCTACAATAGAGGGGGGGGGGGGGAAAACAAAAGCTTTTGGCATCATCAAAAACAGTTCATCAAAATCTGGGGTCTAACAGTACCCTTATCTTCCTCACTTTCATGGAGAATCCTCTGCTGCAAATGACTTGCCCTTAGCCATGAGGAATCTAATCAAGGAATGGAGAGAATCCTTATTTGAGGAAACTATCTTGGAGGTAATCCCCAACTCTCCTCCTATTCATACTTCTCCACAACCCCCTCCATCTCCACCAAAATCACCATCACCTAAACCAACCACACCATTATCCACACCACCAGAAAGCCCCCAGCCTCCTCAGAATTCCCCAACTCCCTCACCCAAAAAAACCCCAACTCCATCCCCCAAGCCAACTCAATCTAACTAGAAAACCCCATCACCAAAGAGATCTTCACCCAAACCAGCCTCACCATGTCACCAGCTAACCACCATAAGAAACAGCTCACCATCACCTCCTCCATCTCCAAACCATCAGAATACCCCTGCACAGCAAACCTCACACCATCAGAGCTCCCCCCTTCAGAAATACAAGTTTGCATCACCACCTCCGCAGCAGCCATCCCCCAAACCTCATTCTCCTCAACACTCTGTTGCCTCCACTCCCAAGAGAGAACCAGTTGTTAGGATTCTCTCCTCATCTGAGGACAATGATAGATTGCTCACTTCCTCCATGGCTGCTGATCTTCAATCCAAGAAGAGAAAGACACCTACTCCTCCACCATCTCCTATTCCTCAACAGCTTGAGGACAGTGGAATGCATATGTCAGGATCCCACAGAGAAGAAGTTTGCATTCCCTTCAACGAGTTTGTGCAATCTGCAGAAGAGTTCGGTGACCAAGTCATCGAAGGCATGAACAAGATGCCAGTGATCAACCAAAAGCACGATGCTCATCTAGATCTTGTTCAGTATAATCTGGAATCAGACATTGCCAAGCTGTCATCCAGTATTACTGCCCTGACAAGCTGTCTGAATGCCTTCATGAAGACTTCCACTGCGAAAGTGGATAGAATTTCAAAAGAAGTAGAGAGTATCCACTCTGTGTTGTTCTCTCACTCCCAGACTCTCTCTACTCAAGATAAAGCCATCAAGGAGATATCTGATGCTATTGATATTCTTCAATGGTCTCATGATCAAAACGCAGAGCAGCTGACAGACGTGGAAGACCTCTGCAAGACCTACAAGGACTTTGCCCTGAAGCTGATCCAAGCTGATAAGGATATATATCAGAAGCTTATACTCTTGGAGGCACACACTAAGGATATTCAATCTGCCATTGGTAAGCAACAAGGTTTGATTGAAGGGCTAACTTTTTTGACCCAATCTCTACCAGAGACCCTGGATAAAATAAAGGATTCCCATGCATCTGAATTCTCAAAGCTCGAACTCCTGCTTGGTGATCTTGTTGATGTCAAAAAGGTGGAAGAGACTAGGGAAGTCACCAGAACTGCAGAAGGCCCAAGCTCCAGAGCTCTGTCAACCACACCTGCTACTAATCCTGCAATCTACTATGAGAGAGCCAGACAGAAAAGGCTTGCTGCTGGAATTCAAAGAGCTCCTCCTCCACGATCCAATAAAGGGAAGAAGGAAGCAACATCAACTCTCACTCTAAATCAGTGGCTGAACAGTGGGATGTCAAAGCCTGACACTGCTCAATTTGCTGAAATGAAGAAACATATGACTCCCCTTTAGAAGGAAAATCTTATTCAGGATAAGGATGGTCTGATCATAATTGCCCATGGTGGTTCAGTTCAAGAAGCCGAAGAGTGGTGGAGAATGAGAGTGATCCCTGGCAAGGACATCTCAGAAGCGATAAGAAACTACTTGGATTGCAAGCTTGAACCACACTGGTTTGAGTATCAGAATCCAAGGAATCTGGCTACCATCAGAGCTAGAGTCAATGAAGCGCTTAAGAAAGCTGAAAAAGCTGAAAAACGGTTAGAAGAGGAAGAATTCTAATCCCTCTATCTCTGTATTTCCTTAAACTCTGATACATATATAAAGATAACCTCTTTGCCTCTATTTTGCATGACAATTTCAAATTATATGTTATTTATTGCTTTTATTATATCTGTTTCTATTACTGCTATGATTGACTGTATCGTACTCTTGCTATTTTCCTATGCTAAGTTAAGTTGCCCACCAAGATTTTAAATGAAAGTTTTTAACTTATTTTCTTTTATGGTGAAAGGCACTTCTCTGGAAATAGTTTAAGGGTTTTGGCATCATAAAAAGGGGGAAATAATGATAAACAAAAGGATAACAGGATACTGGAAGCAGCTGACTCAACAGGCAGTCCACTGCCAGCAGTTGACTCAAACTACATGACACTGCCAGTAGCTGACTCATCCAAAATCAACCTCCCAGATGTTTTAACCACAAGGCCTAAAGTTCCTAATCATCCTGCTCTATCAGATGACAATGAAGAAGAGGAGGATGAGCAGCAAACTCAAACAGTTCAAACCACTGACATTAGATGGGGTTCGAACATCCTCCTCACCAAATCATTGGAAATATCCATGAAGGGGTTCGAACTAGATCATCAATTCAGAAAGAAGCACTATTATCATGTTTCATCTCACAAATTGAGCCCAAGAAAATAGAAGAAGCCCTGCATTGAATGCGCGTACTGTGGAGTTGACCGGTTGGACCCGCATATTTGACAGGTTTCTATTTTTGTATAATATTCTCCAGGAATCTCGGTCAATCATCTGCAATTACTCCACACCGTATCAGGCTCATTACATGAGCATTAAATGCTTTCCTTTGATGAAATATCTTCTAGCTGTTAGAGAATTTCTCGTTAGTTATACGGCCGTTGAAAGCAGCTCCAAAATCTTCTAAGTGTCCATCCAAGTCTGATGAGGTTCTCTGATGGCATTCTGACCTTGGATTCTGATGAACTTAGATAGGGAACTCTGATACTTCTCTGAAGTTGAGTTCTGATGAAGCTTTACTTCGAACTCTGATTGTTCTCTGATGAGCAGCTCTGCTGGTAGTTCTGATGCTTCCCTGATGAGCAGCTCTGATGCTTCTCTGAAGAGCAACTCTCATGGATCAGTTCTCCTAGCAGTTCTGATCAGAAATACAGAGAGGATCTCTGACCTGTCGACTATGCTAATACTTACAAAGGAAAAATTCTAATACAAAATTTCTATAAGGGGTACTTTAAAATTCTAATCTAACCTAGCATCATCAAAATCTAATTACATTTATTCCTTACAAGAACAAGCCTGTCTTCTTATCCTTCTTTTCAACAGATTCAGAGATAGATTTAAAGAGTACCTTTCCCCAATTTATGTTCATCCCATGATGAACTGCATAGATTGTCTTGGCGTTTGTGTTGTTCATATGGTCACTAGAACCAGTTTTGCACCACAATCATCGGTGCATGATGAACATCAGCTTCTCATAGTCTCTTTTTAGCATGGACTTCTTCATATACAGTTTATCTACTCCGGTGGCATCTGGCCAGCAGTAGGTGTCTACAAAAGCTTGGACAAAAACATCGACTGATTCGAGGTCGATGAGAGTGGGAGTATCTGCATCTTGTGAGTCGAGTTCGATGTTGAAGAACTCATTGAGAGCATCAACATCGATTTTCAAGTTCTTCCCCTGAACCTGAGAGTGAATGGTGTTATCAGTGATGTTGGCGTTGAGGTAGAACTCAGCCACATCCAAAATGCTGAACCACTCATATGGGTGAGCAACAATCTTGCTCAGTTGTGAGTCATGCATCCCCTCGATGACTTTCTTCATGACTTTCTGGTTCTCGGTCAACAATGGTAGCGAGGACATATCTACCTTCATCCCAGTGACAATGTTTGTCATGAGAGTTTTCGCTTGAGCTTCAGAGAGATCGGTGATGTTGAAGAACTTCATTGTTGGTAGAGAATAAGGTTTCATAGATTTGAGGGTTTGGAAGTTCTGAGAGCTTGAGTTCGAAGAGAGATAAAATGCAATGGCGGTTTAGGTTATGAGACTTGGGTATAAATGGGTTTGGATTAGTGGACGTTTAGTATAATTTGGGGTTCTGAGGTCGCATTTAATGAATTGTGGGCGGAAAGCCGTGTCCGATTATGGAAATAACTGTTGGGGGTAAAATAGTAAAATACGGTAATTGAATAGGCTCGCCCAAATTTCAGAAAATTTTCTAAGTCCACAGCCACTCTGAAGGATAATATCGGGGGTAGGGGTATTCTGATACGAGATCCTCTGATGGAAACCAAATTTGACTCTTATGATGAATAAGAGCTCATGTATCAGAGGAGGTGGTTTCTGATACATGGTAATCTGATTCAGAAGGCTCGAGTTCTGATCTACCGCATCTCTGATTCATGCATCTCTGGGAAGATCATCCATCATTCCCAGCTCTTCTCTCAGCTTGTTGAACCTTGCCTCAGAGAGAGGTTTGGTTAGGATATCTGCAAGCTGATCTTCAGTTGGAACATGCTCTATTGAAATGTGCTTCTTCTCCACATGATCTCTGATGAAGTGATGACTGATCTCAATATGTTTGGTCCTTGAATGCAACAGTGGATTCTGAGTGATGGTAATAGTACTTGTATTGTCACAGAGGAGCATGATCTCCTTTGCTCGAACTCCATAATCCTTGAGTTGTTACTTCATCCAAAGTAATTGAGCACAGCAGCTTCCAGCAGCAATGTATTCAGCTTCAGCAGTGCTAGTTCAGATGGAATTTTGCTTCTTGCTAAACCAGAAGACAAGTCTCCCACCTAGCATTTGGCAATGACCAGAGGTGCTCTTCCTGTCTAATCTGCAACCTGCAAAATCTGAGTCAGAATAACCAATTAGTTCAAAGTTACCTCCCTTGGGATACCATAGGCCTGCATTTGGATTTCCTTTTATATATCTGATGATCTTCTTAGCAGCAACCAAATGGCTCTCCTTGGGATTTGATTGGTATCTGGCACAGATTCCCACAGCAAATGCTATGTCTGGTCTACTTGCAGTCAGATAGAGGAGAGATCTAATGATTCCTCTATATGTTGTTGCATCAACATCTTTTCCTTCATCATCTGGTCAAATTCCTTGAGAGGCATTCATGCGGATCTTGACTGAGGACTTCCCATCTATTCCAAACTTCTTGATGAGATCTCTTGTGTACTTCCCTTGGTTGATGAAGATCCCTTCTGGAACTTGTTTGACTTGCAATCCAAGGAAATAGCTTAGCTCTCCCATCATTCTCATCTCAAACTTTTTCTGCATTACTTGAGAAAATTTCTTGCATAACTCTGGATTAGTACTTCCAAATATAATGTCATCAACATATATGTGTACTAACAGGATATGATTAGCAACAAAAATTTTAAATAAGGTCTTGTCAACCTTTCCTTTGGTAAACCCATGGTTAACTAGGAATAGGTGTTAGGAATAAATGTAATTAGATTTTGATGATGCTAGGCTATTTAGATTAGAATTTTAAAGTACCCCAATTAGATTTTATGTATTAGAATTTTCAGTTGTAAGTGTTAGTATAATCGACGATCAGAGTTGCTCTCTTATGGATCTGATCAGAGCTGCTCTATGAGAACTGCTATCAGAGTTGCTCTCGGGAAGTCATGAGAGTTGCTCATCAGAGAATCATCAGAGTTCGATGAACCCAACTGTATCAGAGTTGCTCTTCATGAAAGCATCAGAGTTCCGATACCAGAGCTCGACTCCAAGTTGTATCAGAACCTCTTATCAGAAAGCCATCAGAATCCAACATATCAGAAGAGCCCGATCAGAGTCCGACTGACACTTAGAAGAATTTCTAGGCAACTTCCAACGGCTGTGAATCCAACGGCTAGAAGATTGTGCATGAAAGGAAAGCTCTTAAATGCACATTAAATGAGCCTGATACGCCGTGGATTGATTGCAAATGATTGACCGAGAAATCTGGAAGATATATTATAAAAATAGAAAGCTTCCAAAATTAGTGGGTCAAGTCAACAGTACGTGCATTTAATGCAGTTGTCTCCTCCTCCAACGGGCAGACAACCCCAGTATATAAGCTACACACCGAAGAACAGGAAACTAACTTTGCTACAACTTTTAATCGCCTTAACATACAAAAAGCTCTCTTGAGATTCAAAGCTCTACAATCATCAACAAGACAAGCTTACGTTGGGAAGATTCAAATATCCATATTCTCCAATCCCAACACACAGCAAAGTTCATCCTGGTCCTCAACGAATCAAGTTGGAGAAAACTCTGTTTTCAGAACATCTTCTGCAAAGAAGGGCGTCCAAGTAACTGCAGTAGTGAAGTGGTGATACTTCCGGGAAGCTGAGTGAAAGGACCAGTCATCAGGAAGCAGGATTGCATCCCGGGTGACAACTAGACTTGAAGAAGGCGTGGAGAACTTCTTAAGTGCTAGGGACTACGCTTTGTAACCGTTTACCTCAGAGCTAGTGGAACAGTGGACTAGAGGAACGCGTTGTTCCTTGAACCACTATAAAAACTCCTGTGTCATTTAGTTTACTGCACTTACTTTCTGCACTTAGGATTTTAACTGTTTAACTCTAAGACTTGGAATCTGTGTTCAGCAGATCTTGTTTTCAGAGTTAACAGAAAGGCACTTGCCTTAGCATTTGTCTGAGGCTACCCGGAACTCTTATCCGCTGCAAGACCAGTTCTGATCATCAGAACTCGACCCTCTCTGATAAGTCAACTCTGACTTTGAGAAAAGTTGAAAAACTTGAATCAGTCTATTCACCCCCCCCTCTAGACTGATTACCAACTCAAACGGGACCAACAATAGGGACAATGTGTCATACCAGGTTCTGGGAGCTTGCTTGAGACCATAAAGAGCCTTTCTAAGCTTGTAGACACAAGAGGATTGAGTAGGAATGACAAAACCTGGTGGTTGTTCTACATAGACTTCTTCTTCCAGTTCTCCATTCAGGAGTGCACTCCTGACATCTATCTGGTAGACCTTGATGTCATTGTAGGCAGCATAGGCTAGAAATATCCTGATTGCTTCCAATCTTGTAACAGGTGCAAAAGTTTCATCAAAATCTATGTCTTCCTCTTGGCAGTATCATTTTGCTACCAGCCTTGCTTTATTCCTTACAATGTTGCCTTCTTCATCTGCTTTGTTTTTGAACACCCATTTGGTTCCAATGACATTCTGATGCTTTGGTCTAGGAACAAGTTCCCACATTTGGTTCCTTTCAAACTGTGTGAGCTCTTCTTGCATTGCATTGATCCATTCTGAATCTCCTAAAGCTTCATCTACATTCATTGGTTCCATTTGAGATATACAGCAGGTGATCATTGCTTCTCTTCTGGATGATGATCTGGTTTGAATTCCACTAGTGACTTGACCAATCACTTGATTAGGAGGGTGATCTCTTAACCAAGTTAGATCAGGTTCTGACAATTGTTGTCTGGGTTTCTCTGGTTGTTCATCTTCTGAGTCTTCATCTTCATCCTTGTCTATCAGAAGTGAATTAGCAGCAGGGGTTGAGAACACAGGGCCAACTGTGACTTCTTCTGATGGTTCAGAAGTCTTGTCTTCTATGTTGGTTTTCCTCAGGGTCTCTGTTACTTCTTCAACAGAGATGCTGTAATCAAACTTGACATGAATGGATTCTTCCACTTATAGTGTTCTCCTGTTGAGTACTCTGTAGGCTTTACTTGTGCTAGAATAGCCTATGAACACACCTTCATCAGCCTTTTCTTGAAAGACCTTTAAATGCTCCTTTCCATTGTTGAGAATGTAGCATCAGCAATCATAGTTCTTGCAGCTTCTTTCAATGTTCTGTTCCTTCTTTCTACAACACCATTTTGTTGAGGTGTTCTGGCAGCAGAAAGTTGATGAAAGGTGTCATTCTGATCACAGAAGTTCTTGATCACTTTGTTGACAAATTCAGTTCCTCTGTTTTATAGTCAAAAGATGATACATGCTTGATAGTCAAAGATAACTCAAAGCTAAGCTGGGACTGGCACAAGAAGCTTAGTCACTTGAATTTCAAAACCATCAACAAACTGGCAAGAGAACACATTGTAGATGATCTGCCTGACATTGTCTACAGGAAGGAGACCCTCTGCAGTGCTTGTCAGAAGGGCAAACAAGTGAAGACCTCATTCAAACCCATAGCTGGAGATCTTTCTACTTGTCCTCTAAATCTGATCCACATGGATTTATTTGGACCAGTTGAAACTCCCAGTATTGGTGGAAAAAGATATACTCTTGTTATGGTTGGTGACTACTCAAGATACACATGGACTGTGTTCCTTACAAAGAAGAATGAAACTCTTCAGAAGTTGCCATCTCTGTTAAAGCAACTTCAGACTGAGAAGAACATGAAGGTCAGGACAATCAGATCTGACAGAGGAACTGAATTTGTCAACAAAGTGATCAAGGACTTCTGTGATCAGAATGGCACATTCCATCAACTCTCTGCTGCCAGAACACCCCAACAAAATGGTGTTGCAGAAAGAAGGAACAGGACTCTAAAGGAAGCTGCAAGGACAATGATAGCTGAATCAGGATTGCCCAGCAGATATTGGGCTGAAGCAATCAACACTGCATGCTACACTCAAAACAGAAGCATGATCCACAAGAATCATCAGAAGACCCCCTACGAGCTGTGGAAAGGAAGAAAACCAAACATCAGCTACTTCCATGTGTTTGGATGCAAGTGCTATATTCTAAACAATGGAAAGGAGAATCTGAAAGTATTTCAAGAAAAAGCTGATGAAGGTGTATTCTTAGGCTACTCAAGTTCAAGCAAAGCCTATAGGATACTTAACAAAAGAACTATACAAGTTGAAGAATCCATTCATGTCAAGTTTGATGATGGCACCTCTGCAGAAGGACTATCAGAAACCCTGCAGAAGATCAATCTTGAAGATAAGATTTCAGAACCATCAGAAGAGGTCACCAACAATCCTGTATTCTCAACTCCTCCTGCCAATCCAATTCTGATAGACAAAGATGAAGATGAAGATGAAGAATCAGAAGATGAACCATCAGAGTTGCCTAGACAGCAACTATCAGAACCTGATCTAACTTGGTTAAGAGATCATCCTCCTAATCAAGTGATTGGTCAAGTTACCAGTGGAGTAAAGACCAGATCTGCATCTAGAAGAGAAGCCATGTTCACCTGCTGTATTTCCCATATGGAACCAATGAGTGTAGAAGAAGCTCTAGAAGATTCAGATTGGATCAATGCAATGCAAGAAGAGCTGACACAGTTTGAAAGAAATGAAGTGTGGAAACTTGTTCCTCGACCAAGGCATCAGAATGTCATTGGAACCAAATGGGTATTCAAGAACAAAGCAGATGAAGAAGGCAACATTGTAAGGAATAAAGCAAGGCTTGTAGCAAAGGGATATTGCCAAGAGGAAGGCATAGATTTTGATGAGACCTTTGCACCTGTTGCAAGACTGGAAGCAATCAGAATCTTTCTAGCCTATGCTGCTTACAACAACATCAAGGTCTACCAGATGGATGTAAAGAGTGCATTCCTGAATGGAGAACTGGAAGAGGAAGTCTATGTTGAACAACCTCCAGGTTTTGTCATTCCTACTCAATCCTCTTATGTCTACAAGCTCAGAAAGGCCCTTTATGGTCTTAAGCAGGCTCCTAGAGCTTGGTATGACACATTGTCCCTATTCTTAGTGAACCATGGGTTTACTAAAGGAAAGGTTGACAAAACTCTATTTCAAATTTCTGTTGCTAATCATATTCTGTTAGTGCAAATCTATGTTGATGATATTATATTTGGAAGCACTAATCCAGAATTATGCAAGAAATTTTCTCAAGTTATGCAGAGCAAGTTTGAAATGAGCATGATGGGAGAATTAAGCTATTTCCTTGGATTGCAAGTTAAGCAAATCCTAGAAGGAATCTTCATTAATCAAGGAAAGTACACCAGAGATCTTATCAAGAAGTTTGGAATAGATGGAAAATCTTCAGTCAAAATTCCAATGAATGCATCTCAAGGAATTGGACCAGATGATGAAGGAAAGGATGTTGATGCAACAACATATAGAGGAATCATTGGATCTCTCCTCTATCTAACAGCAAGCAGACCAGACATAGCTTTTGCAGTAGGAATCTGTGCCAGATACCAATCAAAGCCCAAGGAGAGCCATCTAGTTGCTGCTAAGAAGATTATCAGATATATCAAAGGAAATCCAAATGCAGGCCTATGGTATCCCAAGGGAGGTAATTTTGAACTAATTGGTTATTCTGATTCAGATTTTGCAGGTTGTAGATTGGACAGGAAGAGCACTTCTTGTAACACTTGAGATTTAATATAAATGGATTAATAGTACTACTCATACAAACAGAGGTGCATCTCCTTTTAAGGGAGCTCATCACCCAAGAACTCCAAAGTTAAGCGTGCCTGCACGGGAGTAGTCTTGGGATGGGTGACCCCCTGGGAAGTTTCTCAGGGCGCGCATGAGTGAGGACAAAGTGCGCGGTAAAGGCTCGTGGTGGTTTGTGGGGACAGTACTATTGGTCCCAAGTAACTACCTCGGGTCCTGCGGGGCCGGGGTGTTACAGGTGGTATCAGAGCAACCCCGCGACAGTGTGATGACCCGTTGGATATCGGGCGGGCACTTAGCGGGGGAAGATTCTGGGATTTGATTGAGATTTGAGATTGGTTCAAGGGCGCAACGAGGACGTTGCGATCCTAAGTGGGGGTGATTGTAACACTTGAGATTTAATATAAATGGATTAATAGTACTACTCATACAAACAGAGGTGCATCTCCTTTTAAGGGAGCTCATCCCCCAAGAACTCCAAAGTTAAGCGTGCCTGCACGGGAGTAGTCTTGGGATGGGTGACCCCCTGGGAAGTTTTTCAGGGCGCGCATGAGTGAGGACAAAGTGCGCGGTAAAGGCTCGTGGTGGTTTGTGGGGACAGTACTATTGGTCCCGAGTAACTACCTCGGGTCCTGCGGGGCCGGGGTGTTACACTTCTGGTCACTGTCAATTGCTAGGTGGGAGACTTGTCTCTTGGTTTAGCAAGAAGCAGAATTCAATCTCAACTAGCACTGCTGAAGCTGAGTATATTGCTGCTGGAAGCTGCTGTGCTCAATTACTCTGGATGAAGCAACAACTCAAGGATTATGGAGTGCAAGCAAAGGAGATCAAGCTGCTGTGTGACAATACTAGTGCCATTGCCATCACTCAGAATCCCGTGCTGCATTCAAGGACCAAGCACATTGAGATCAGACATCACTTCATCAGAGATCATGTGGAGAAGAAGCACATTTCAATTGAGCATGTTCCAACTGAAGACCAGCTTGCAGATATCCTAACCAAACCTCTCTCTGAGGCAAGGTTTAACAAGTTAAGAGAAGAACTGGGGATGATGGATGATCTTCCCAGAGATAAGTGAATCAGAATTTCAGACGGATCAGATGTGGGTTTTTATCAGAACACCCCATCTCTGGTACCTGAGCTCTTATTCATCAGAAGCTTGGAACAGAATTGCAGAAGCATCAGAAGTAGGTCCATCAGATTTCCCCACCTCTGATACCCTTATTCATCAGAGGACCCTGTATCAGAGTACCCCTTCTCTGATACATGGACTGTTATTTATCAGAGTGGCTGTGGACTTAGAAAATTTTCTGAAATTTGGGCGAGTACACTTAAATGGACCGGAAGTTACTATTTTACCCCCGGTAGTTATTACCATTTTTGGAAAACGGCTTTCCGCCCACATTCCATTAAATGCGACCTCGAAACCGCAAATTATATCAAACGTCCACTAACCCAAATCCATATATACCCATTCTGAAAACCTAAATCGCTACTGCAATTTTACTCTTCGTCCTCAAGCCTTATCCCTCTAAACTTCCAACTTTCAGACCTTCTCAAACTCTTCACTAACCTGAAAATGAAGTTCATCAACATCAACGACCTCTCCAAGGATGAAATCAAAACACTTGTAGACAACATTGTAACTGGCATGCGTGTTGACATGTCAGCCCTGCCTCTGTTGGCCGAAAATCAAAAGGTGATGAAGCAAATCATCCAAGGGATGCATGATTCCCAGTTGAGCAAGATTGTTGCACATCCTTATGAGCAATACAGCACGAAGGATGTTGCTGAGTTCTACTTGAATGCTACCATTACTGGTGAAGCCATTCATTCTCAAGTTCAAGGCAAGGACTTGAAGATTGACGCCAACGCTCTAAACGAGTTCTTTTGGTGTTCAACTCGACTCTCAGGACCCAGATACCCCCACCCTGATTGATCTAGACACAGTGGACATCACTGTAGAAACCTTCGTCGACATCTATTGCAGGCCTGAGGTCACAGGGATTGAAAAACTGTACATGAAGAAGTTCTTGTTAAAGAAGGACTATGAAAAGCTGGTCAGCATCTTGCACAGGTGCCTTTGGTGCAAGACCAGATCCACTGATGAGATGAACAATGCAAACGCCAAGGCGATTTATGCAGTTCATCGGGGAATGAACATTGACTGGGGAAAGGTAATCTTCAAATCTATCTCTGAATCAGTGAAGAAGAAGGACAAGAAGACTGGCTTATTCTCAACCAAGATGGGCCATGGTCTTCTCCTCTCCCAAACGATCAAAGCTCAAGGATTGGAGCTCAGAAATCCCTCAAAAGTTGACCACTCCAAACTCGTCTTTCTCACTGCTACTCCAAAGCTAAATGTTGCTGTTGCTGCTGAACTAAAAAGAGAACAACGACTAGAGGAGAAAAGAGAACAAATGGCTGCTAAGCCCAAAGTTGTCTCCAAGAAGAAGCCTCTGCAGAAGCCAAAGGCAACTACTGAGAAGGATGCATCAGAGGAGGATGCATCAGAAGAGGATGCACTAGTTGTGGCACCTATCAAAAAGCTCAGACAGAAGAGGAGAAGAAAAGCTGTCATTCAGAGTGACTCTGATAGCTCACAATCTCCTATCAGAGTGCAGAAGAAGAAGAAAAAGGCCAACTCTCCCCCCAAGGAATCAGAACCTCAGGGGGAACTAGCATCAGAGAAGGCTGATGATCAGGGGGAATCTGCATCAGAGGTCCAGCCATCTTCTGTACCAGACTTACCAATCACCCTCTCACCATCAGGACACCTAGCTGCTTCTACTCGAGTTCTTGAGTTGAATCCCATCACAGCCCTAGAAAGACAATTTCAAAGGGTACTCACTTGGAGGAAGTGGAGAATGGGACCCCTGCAGCAGATCCTTGCTCAAGCTGCTACTTATGAATCTGAGGAAGTTGAAGTCCTCAAATGGGCAGGTACTGATGATGTCTCTTTATGCTTCGACCTTCAATTCTTACAATCTGTCCTTAAGAAGAAAAAGGCAAGCTACAAAGGCAAGGAGAAGCTGACTACTACCTCATCAGAAGAGCATGTCAAAGCCTTATCAGAACACGAGGTTCCTATCTTTGAAGAGTGGCTGATGGAAAAGAAAAGGAGGGAGTCTCTGATCAAGATGAAACCTTTACCAGGTGCAGAGGGAGAGTCATCAACTGCCAATGACCTATCTCTTGCAATGCAGAACCTTATCAGAGAATGGAGAGATTCTCAATTTGAAGAAACGACTTTAGAGGTAATACCAGAATCCCCTATTCCTCTAATTACTTTACAACCCACTCCATCTCCCCCACACTCCTCTTCTAAATCCCCATCCCCCAAACCCACAACACCCACTTACACTCCACCAGAGAGCCCTCAACCTCCTTCACACTCATCAACTCCCTCACCCAAGAAAACTCCTTCACCAAAACCACCCTCACCTAAACAACCATCACCCTGCCACCAGATGACCCCCGTCAGAAGCCGCTCCCCATCACCTCCTCCTTCACCCCAACATCAGAGAACCCCCGCTCTACAAACCTCATCTCATCAGAGCCCCCCCCCCCATCAGAAATCCAACTCTCCACCAGCACCTCCACAACAATCATCTTCTCCTCCAAAGATGCCTGTACAAACTCTTGCCACAGGTCCTGCTCCATTTCAACACTTCATGGCAGACATAGAGCAGGCTGGACACCAAATTGCAAAAGGCATGGAGAAGATTCTGGATGCTGAGTATGAGACTGATGCCCATCTCACCAGAGTCAGTGACCATCTCTCCAAAGGGATCAATATGCTGCTAAAGCATGTGGGCATCATTGCCACAGCCTTTGAGGTCCACAAGGATAAAACTGCAGAGAATCTGAGCAACATTGCCAAGGAGGTGGATGGAATCTCAGCTGTGTTATTTCATCACACCAAAGTCCTTGAAGAGCAAGACAAAGCCATCAAGGGCATCTCTGACTCAGTTGATGATCTACAGTGGGCTTCTGATAAAGCTCGTGAGGAAATCCAAAATGTTGAAGGGATATGCAAGGATACAAAGGAATTTGGAATCAAGTTGATCAGTAGTGGAAAGGACAGAGATCACAAGCTGACTCTTCTTGAAGCTACTAGAAAAGATATTCAGTCTGCTGTCGATAAACAAAAGGAGATTGTTGAGATTTGATATGATTATAAATAATATCCTTCCTGATTTTAGCATTTAATGTACAGATTGTATCAAATCAGCAGTTAGTAATTGATAGATGTACATTTGATTCTTTCCTTGTAAGTTGTAATTCTGAACCTTATAAATAAAGATCAGCTGAGAGTAGTTTCTCTCAAGCAAATTCATTCAAATCAGTAAATTCAAGTTGGTATCAGAGCCTGATCCTCACTTTCCCTAGTCGTCCCTGCAGCCAACCTTCATCGAGACTGGTCTGCCGGCACTAGGAATAGAAGTCCTAATCATTCCAGATTGTTCCCGAGTCAGTGTACGTCATGTCTCCTGCAGCAGTCAACTTTACCGGTAATTCTACAACTTACCTTTCTCAATCAGGACCTGCCAAATCTTGGATCATAGATTCTGGTGCCTCTGATCACATTACCGGTAATCCTTCTCTTTTCTCAAAGTTATCTCAACCTAAATCAGCACACCATGTCACACTTGCTGATGGTTCAAAAGTTAAAGCCATTGGCGTTGGACAGGCCACACTCCATCCTTCTTTATCTCTTAATTCTGTTCTTTTTATCCCTGGTTGTCCATTCAACTTGGTTTCTATCAGTCAACTGACACGTCGTCATAATTGTGTTGTCACCTTTATTGATAACTCTTTTTCTATACAAGACCGGAGTACGGGACAGACGATTGGAGCCGGATTTGAATCTCAGGGTCTATACTACTTTCACAGAGATTATTGAAGGTCTGGCCTCAGTAACCCAGACTCTGCCAAATGCTCTTGAAGTTATTAAGGAGAATCAGGCCACCGAATTCTCAAAGATTGAACTCCTACTTGGTGATCTTGCTGATGCCAAAAAGGGGGAAGAAATCAGAGAACCTGCCAGAGCCATCAGAGCTGCAGAAGGAACTAGCACCAGAGTTGCTGACCCTGCTGAGTATTTTGAAAGGGCAAGGCAAAAGAGGATTGCTGCCGGTATTCAAAGACCAACCCCTCCAAAATCCAAGAAAGGGAAGAAATCAGCTGCCACTACTTTTACACTACAACAATGGCTCAATAGTGACTTGGCCAAACCTGATGCTGCTCAATTCAGAGAAATGAAGAAGCATATGACCCCTCTACAACAAGAAAATCTCATTTTGGATAAAGATGGTCTGATAATCATAAACCATGGTGGCTCTATGCAAGAAGCAGAAGACTGGTGGCGAATGAAAGTGATCCCTGGCAAGGACATCTCAGAAGCCATCAGAAACTACCTAGATTGCAAGCTTGAACCCATTGGAAGGAGTGTCAGAATCCAAGGAATTTGGCCTCCATCAGAACAAAGGTAAATGCACTTCTGAAGAAGATTGACGATGCAGAAGTTCAGCTAGAAGAGGAAGATTCCTAACTCTATCCTCTTGTTGCTTTAAATATCTTTCATTAATAAGATAACCACCTTGCCTTTATTTTGCATGGCAATTTCAAATATTTGCATTCTGTTTAATTTTATGCTCTGATATCTCATGTTATTTCTTTTTTGCTTATCTGATTGTTTGTATCGTACTCTTGCTATTCTCCTATGCCAAGTGCCCACCAAGATTTGTAATGGAAGTTTTAACTTATTTTCTTTTATGGTGAAAGTCACTTCTCTGGAAATAGTTTAAGGGTTTTGGCATCATCAAAAAGGGGGAAATTGTTAGGAATAAATGTAATTAGATTTTGATGATGCTAGTCTATTTAGATTAGAATTTTAAAGTACCCCAATTAGATTTTATGTATTAGAATTTTCAGTTGTAAGTGTTAGTATAATCGACGATCAGAGTTGCTCTCTTATGGATCTGATCAGAGCTGCTCTATGAGAACTGCTATCAGAGTTGCTCTCGGGAAGTCATGAGAGTTGCTCATCAGAGAATCATCAGAGTTGTGACACCCCAAGTTTTTTTTTTTTTTATTATGGAATAAAATATATAAATTAGTCAGATAAAATTTTACAGAAGTTACATTTTTTTTTACGAGGTAAGTGAATCATGTAAAACTCTGACATTTTTTTCAAATAAAAATATTACAATAATAGAAGTGGCTTTTGGTGAATAAACAAGTATATAAATTTACATAAGTGTGTACGTAGATTTACATTAAAAGTCTACTATATGTAGCATGTGAACGAACGTATATACTTCTACAATCAAAATATTAATTACGAAGTACTGGATATATACTACGTATACTACTTAACTTAATTGCGAAATAGATATAGTACAAAACTAAACCTAGAAAACTATATCTACGTATGTTAAGGAAACAAAAACCTATAGCAGCCTTGTACAAGGCCATATTCACGCATAAGATACATTGAACCTACATACGTAGTATAATAATTAAAGAAGAAACCTGCGCATACGATAAACTCAAAATGCGACTCCTTCGAGGTTTAATCGGATAAGACCCACAAAAAACGGATCGCTAGCAACTGAGCGACCCAGGACCCTCCATGTACAAGTATAAATAGCAGCACTTCGTGGATAACCTACACCAAATCCACGAGCGACGAACTGCGTCGAAGAGAATAAAAGAGAGAAAAACTTCGTAAGAGAGCGAGAGAAAAGAGAGAGTGAGACTCTCAGCTTTGAGAGAGGTGAGGTGGTGACTGAAGCAGAAAACTGAGAGACGCCGGAGGAGGAGGAACTCGCCGGAGGAAGGGGAAGTTGCACGCATCTGCTAGATCGGTTGTCTTAAGAAGTCCGTCGCCGTCCGGCCACCGTGGGATTCGTCTGCTGCCGCCACCGTGCTACTCGACTGACGACCAGTGTAGGTAAGTACGTCCTCAACCCCTGCGATTTCCGGTGTTTCCACGTACGAAAAGATTAAAGAAACAAATTAAACGAATAGATACTTCGAAACTTACTGAATATCCAATGGGCTGAAATCATAAAGATAATACTACGGAGTATTGAATTAGGCCACTAACATAACAGATTAGTAGGTTGGTATATTGCATTATGGACTGTACTGTTCGAATAAAATAAATAAATAAATTACAACAATACAGTAAACATGAACATAATAATCATGGAATGTTTAGCGGTTATAAAATCAATGATTTAAATAGATTGAATAACTATTATCGAATGGATGGACTAATTGGATTAAAATGAAAGTTTGACTGTTAAACCCGATTGATTAGTGAAGCACTTTAAAATGGACATCATGATTATAATAAAATTAATAAACCAACTAATATGGATGATCGTTAGACATGACAGTAGACTAAATTTAAAACTAACTAATGATAATACTGGATTAGTTAATGTAAACTGGATTGGTAAGAATAAGAACGAGATTAATAAGAATAACAACTGCTTAGTAGAGTTTAGCTATTAAATGTTAAAAGTAATAAACTTATTGATCATTATAACTGGAGTATTTAGATTAAAACATAATGTTTATTAAACCAGATTGGTTAATAGTCATTTTGATAATAATATTAATAAAATAAAAATGGATGGATCGGTAATTATAAAACTAATGATATAAATTGAATGATTGCCGGTGGACTGAATAGTTTAAAATAGGGCTTTGATTATTATTATTTTAGTTAAACCAAATTAATTGAATTCCTTGGATTACATTAAAATAATAAACTTAACAGATCAACTAACATCTACGATCGATCATTAGACATAACAATACATAAAATTTGTAACTAATAATAATTTTGAATTAAAACGAGATGGACTTTTGATAAATTAAACTGGTTAGAATAAGTAGACCAATTTAAATAAACTCATAGTTGAGTTAATCACGATAATTATAAAATAATAAAATAATGGACTTATAGTAATATAGAAAAGTATAATGGAAGGGGTTAAACGAGAAGGGTAGGACAATGAAACTATAACTTAGAATAAATATTGACTTTGGAAATTCTAATCATTAGAAGGTGAACTTGGAGAGGAAGTCGTTTGAGAAGCTTGTTAGGCCTATCTGGAATTTGAGGTAAGTCACATTGCAACCAAAATTATGTTTTTACCTCGTAAATATCTATTTACTTGATTTATGTGATGGTATGAATATTTTGATTGATGAATTACTTGTGAGCAAGTTGTATTTGTTGTGATTTTGAGATACATCGGATTATGTGTATACGTAAGATATTTTGGGGAAAATATAAAGTTATGAATTTTAATCTTTGTGGTAAAATTTTGTCCAAGAGACATAAATGTGAAATTTTTGGAAAGTCAAGATAAAAGACTGTTTTCATAATTGTGGCACCACGGGAGAAATCCGTAGGTGTCGGGCCACCTTCACGTCCGTTAATGGTGAGGGGGGGTTAGGACTACTACTACTTGAGTTGAGAGGTGTAAAGCAAGTTAAATAAATTCTGGAGGGTTCGGTAACCACCCCGAACAACTGGGCATTAGATCCCATTTATTAAGGCAGTAGTAGTAGTAGTACCTATTCTCTTAAGGGTCTTTGAACCTAGAACTTAGGGAGTATATCCCAATTTGAGTAGGGAGACGTTGACGTCAGAACTACTTAGACTTCATACTACTCGGAGGGCTTGGAATCCCTTTAGGGGGTGTGCACACTTAAGGTAGAAGTCTAGATTCTAATAGAGGAGATGAGGTACCGAGAGTAGATCGGAGTGACCGTACAAAACAACGGATCACTGGGCTCAAGAATCGAGATAACGCTTGAGCACCGCCCTTCTAATTAAATGATTAGGAAAATTAGCTATAAAGCTATTTTGAAAAATCAAATATTTTGGTACTTGGAGAATTATTCTTTGAAATACTTACAAGAACTATTGAAGAAAATCTTTTAGAGATATTATTATTATTTTTTTAATTATTGGTAACTCATTTTTGTATATACTATATACAAATACTTATTTTTCAACAAAACTATTATTTTACGGGGTTGGGTGGGACTTACTTAGCTCTAAAGCTAATTTTTGTGTTATTTGTTTCTTTTATTTTCTTATGTTACAGATGATGTGGTTTATGAAGACTGATGCACTGAGAGCGCTCCTAGAAGATTTTAGAGTAGTTTCATTTAGAATGAACCTTGTTAGATTTCATGATTTCAAATGTTGAATTTAATAATTACTTTAGATACATTTACGGTGGATAGCCTTAGCATCCAGTCGGTTTAGGCTGGGTGTGGCGGTAACACGCCCCTTTTCCTTGTTAGTATTTAATTCCGCTGCAAACAATTGAAAGTTTTGAATAATTAATAAAAGTTTATTATTTCTTAAGTATTATTTTGGGAGGGAAATTTGGGGGTGTTACAAGAGTTCGATGAACCCAACTGTATCAGAGCTGCTCTTCATGAAAGCATCAGAGTTCCGATACCAGAGCTCGACTCCAAGTTGTATCAGAACCTCTTATCAGAAAGCCATCAGAATCCAACATATCCGAAGAGCCCGATCAGAGTCCGACTGACACTTAGAAGAATTTCTAGGCAACTTCCAACGGCTGTGAATCCAACGGCTAGAAGATTGTGCATGAAAGGAAAGCTCTTAAATGCACATTAAATGAGCCTGATACGCCGTGGATTGATTGCAAATGATTGACCGAGAAATCTGGAAGATATATTATAAAAATAGAAAGCTTCCAAAATTAGTGGGTCAAGTCAACAGTACGTGCATTTAATGCAGTTGTCTCCTCCTCCAACGGGCAGACAACCTCAGTATATAAGCTACACACCGAAGAACAGGAAACTAACTTTGCTACAACTTTTGCTCGCCTTAACATACAAAAAGCTCTCTTGAGATTCTAAGCTCTACAATCATCAACAAGACAAGCTTACGTTGGGAAGATTCAAATATCCATATCCTCCAATCCCAACACACAGCAAAGTTCATCCTGCTCTTCAACGAATCAAGTTGGAGAAAACTCTGTTTTCAGAACATCTTCTGCAAAGAAGGGCGTCCAAGTAACTGCAGTAGTGAAGTGGTGATACTTCCGGGAAGCTGAGTGAAAGGACCAGTCATCAGGAAGCAGGATTGCATCCCGGGTGACAACTAGACTTGAAGAAGGCGTGGAGAACTTCTTAAGTGCTAGGGACTACGCTTTGCAACCGTTTACCTCAGAGCTAGTGGAACAGTGGACTAGAGGAACGCGTTGTTCCTTGAACCACTATAAAAACTCCTGTGTCATTTACTTTACTGCACTTACTTTCTGCACTTAGGATTTTAACTGTTTAACTCTAAGACTTGGAATCTGTGTTCAGCAGATCTTGTTTTCAGAGTTAACAGAAAGGCACTTGCCTTAGCATTTGTCTGAGGCTACCCGGAACTCTTATCCGCTGCAAGACCAGTTCTGATCATCAGAACTCGACCCTCTCTGATAAGTCAACTCTGACTTTGAGAAAAGTTGAAAAACTTGAATCAGTCTATTCATGTAACACCCCAATTTTTGTAAGCTAGTTATATAAGTTTATTTTATGAATAATGTGATTTATTGTTTGATCATGTGTTGTTTTGGCAGATAACGTTGACGGTAAGCTCTAATACTTAAAGTGAATAAATAAATGGTATTTTAGATGTTATCAGTATATTATTGAAAAGGAGAATATAAATTCAGATGGGCCAGAAACAATTTTTTAGACGACTTAGAGAGCCAAACCGGTTATTTTAGCCCAATTAAGTGTTTTTATATTTAATCCCTAGAGAAGCTACGCCCTTCTCAGTCTTCACTGCCGTACTCTCTAATCCATCCCAGACGAGTTTCTCTTCTCATCTGATTTAACTCTTCGATTAAAGCCACAGTCCGGGTTTAGTGACAACCTGATATCGGTATGTCGAATTTACCTTGCTTTCATTCTTTCTCTCGTTGGTCAGGATTGTTCCAATTTCTTGGTCCCGGCCTGATTAGCTTTGTTCAGCTTTTCTAGCTGTCTTTTCAATCTAAAATCACCCTAAAGACTTTTCTCATGAATCGAATGTTTACAACAACAAAATGTTGTTCCAGGAGCTTTTTGAGTTAGCCGCATGATTGTTTTAGGTTGGGTGTGCTGCTGTATTTGTAAAGTATTTGTAAAGCTGCAATTTTATAAAATTATCGTTGGTTTTAAAAATTATCAGGAATCTGTCTATTCATCCATAACATGATTTTATGTGGTTTAGAGAATAATCCGCAATTGGTTTTTATTTATTTATAATGAAATCATTTTTCAAAACCTGAGTAGCAATTTCCCTGGAACCTTTGTTTTGCAGAATGTACAAAGTAGCAATTCCATGTTTTCTCCAAGCATTTTTTTTATTTTTGCAGATCACCAACCCGTATTTTCCTTCTTAGAATTTAATTTGTGAAGTCCAAATCTGGTCCCTATATAGAAATTAGTTTCAGTTTCTACCATGTGAATTCAATACCAATATTTTCCCAAATAATTCTTGTTTAGTAAACAAGGCATTCGGTTCAGCTAATCGTAGAAGCAGACCTTTTCATTTATTAGTCTGTTTGAAAAAAAAGGAACTTATTAAGTAATCTGATCGGTAGAGCTACTGCTATACTTCTCAGAATTTCTAAAAACTAATACATAAAAGTTTATAATGGGGCTTAAATCTTATTTTGTAACGGCTTTGGATTTATGTCAAAATGACTACTTATCATATTATTATATTTAATCAAAGAGTATTAAGGAGAG
The DNA here is from genome assembly GCA_945859915.1 of Cuscuta epithymum. Classification (NCBI taxonomy): domain Eukaryota; kingdom Viridiplantae; phylum Streptophyta; class Magnoliopsida; order Solanales; family Convolvulaceae; genus Cuscuta; species Cuscuta epithymum. The sequence goes on along the minus strand of CAMAPF010000156.1, from coordinate 430,274 downwards.
CTTACCGGAAGACGTTATCAAGGTGCCACACTTATTTGGGTATTTTGAGTTCAGCTGTTAACAGGTAAGTTCACTACCACCTGTACATGTTTGTTCAACCAAATGCAAGAAAGAAGTCTGGTTGATTTTTAATAGATAATTTTAGACTGTTTGCTATTATGTGAACTATGTGAATTATGTGATGAGTTATTTCCCATCTTAGCTTCATCACCGCTGGAAGCAGAGCTTAAAGCGATTGTAGAGGCGACGATGTGGGCGCTGCAATTGGGTTTTGAAAAGTTTCAGGTGGAAGCTGACTCTTGGGAGGCCATTGCATTCTTGCTAGGAGAGGAAAACCGCAGATGGAAGATGGAGATTCAGGAAATTGTGCTGGCTTCGAGTAGGAGGGGTGTCGGTTTCAGACATACCTTACGCGAAGGTAATGTGATGAGTTATTTTATTGCTAGATTAAGTTATGTTTATTATCTGGCATAGTCAAGATTTGTTAGTACTTTTGTTTCCAGATTTAATGATGTTTTTAGTCAAACGTCACCCTAAAAAGAACTAATACTTAAAGTGAAAGATTAAGTGATATGTACTCGGGAACTAGTTCCCTCAGATTAGCAGTTTTAGTTTAGATAGTCCGATATGTTTAGTGGGTCGCTCCCCTGAGCTGTCGGATTGGCGCCATTGAGTACATATCACGGGCCCACAGAGTAAAATTAGCCACAAAGAGTTATACAGAAAGTTTAATGAGATCTCTTTCAGAAATTTTACAGAAAGTTGTCTTTGATATCACTTTCAGAAAGTTTTACAGAAAGACGTTTTTGAGATCTCTTTTAGAAAGTTTTACAGAGATGTTTTGAGAAGAAATTTTGAGATCTCTCCAGCAGTTTTGAGAAATTATTTTAGAAAATATTTTTCTTTTGAGATCTCACTCAGAATGTAATTGAGAAGTTATGTGTCAGTTATTTGTTCAGTGCATGCTTATAGCCTAAATTTATCTATTGATAAATTGGCATAGACTTCTAGATATTTTTGTGGATCCATATAGACTTACTAAGCGTAAAGCTTATCAGTTTTCTTTCTTCGCATGTACAGATACTAAGGGTAAGGCCAAGGCCTAGGAAGATGATGAGGGTGTGGAACGCGTGCCAAGATGAGTTAATGGGAACGACCTTGGCGACTTTTAGTTAGATATTATTTTGTTTCAGTATTTTAGTGTTATAATAAAGAGATTATTATTATTTATTTTATTTGAGGATTTAACGTTTGAATAAATTCCTGGATCCAGGTGGTTATCACATTTGCCGGTGATAACTATATTTTATTGAGTTTTTATCAAGAGTTATATCTTAATTATATTTGAGATTTTATCAGGGTTATTTTCTTAAATAGACGGCCGTTAATTGCAGTTATTTTTAAAAGTAGTAAGTTAGTGTAACGATTCCTTTAACCCTGAGAGGGGCGTTACAAATTTGGTATCAGAGCCCAGGTTGTCCCATAACTTCATTTGTCACCGTACATGTGCTCGTCATCTTCCAAGTAAGTACTTATTTATGTTAAAAGTTATTTATGTGAAAATAAATTTTCAAGTAAGAGTAATATGTACTGAACTCGTAAAAGCTTTGTGGTGGTACGAGTTATTTAGATTAAAATTATTTGAGTGCCTATATTCTTGAGTTAGGTCTTCTACTTCATTTAGGAAGTACTTAGGGATGTTATATAAAAACACCATCGTTAAAGTCATACACCTTCATAATTAAGTATTTGCAGCCTTCCATTTTTTTTGGCCTTTGTTGATCTTTCATAGCAAATATTCCTCATACATAGAGATTGCTCATGATTAAAATCCGAGTTAAGTTGAAAAAGAAAAATTAAAAGTGTCATATAGTCTTGATCTTCTCATGATTGAGTAAATGAATTATGTCATAAGCAGTGCTATTCCAGCTTGCTATTCCAGCTGTCTTTTTATATAGCTTGTATTTTATTCATTGCCTAAGACTTGTTAGTTATATTTTGAAATTAAGAAGAATAATAAAGAGTTTGTCTGATATTTTCAAAGCATCACATGTAATTGAGTTACATGGGATTACGAATTTCCGTAAGCATACAAAATCAGTTTGTTATGTATTTTTTATTTATTATTAAAATGAAATTATTTTATAAACCGCCATGCTATTTACTTTATCTTATTATATTTTTGTAAGGAAATTAAAATTAAGGGAGTTATAAGTTATATCTTAATTCTTTGTGTAAAATGTTGAAGCTTCACTTAATTTCTGAAAGCTCTTAAATAGTGGATTCCAATGTTTTATCAACAGTATCATAACCTGCAAAATTTTTCTAGGGTGTTGAGTGTTCGGTATTTCATGTTTGGAATCTTGAGTTGGTGGGAGGGCCCCTCATCAATTTGATGATTCCAATATTAGATACCAGTAGTCAAACACCGCTTTAATATATGATCAATGATCATGTTACTCAAAAGTAAGTAGTTTCAAGTTGCAAATGCACATTTCAAGATAAGTTTTAAAGAGTGTGTTAAATGTGTTTAGTGATTTTTACCAGAAGTCAAATAAGTAAATTCTTTTAAGTGATAATTAAGTCTATTGTTTAGCTATTTCCTCAAAGGTCTGTTTCAGAAGAAAGTTTGAGTTAGAAAAGTTTGAATTTTAAAATGTCCCAAAGAAATTTTCAGAGTAATCTCAGCCTTTGGTACTTAGATTTAAACAGTGTTGTACATTTTTTTTACCAAGGTTGTCCTCATATGATTTTTACCATTTGGTTACCCAAAAGGATATTGGGTCTCACCACATAAAATTCTTTAGAATGACCTGCCATTAAAGTCAATAAACGTGATGCATAAGTTTTAATTGTATTTGGTTCTTAACAATTAGATTAGAAGAGATGAGATTAGAAGAGATGAGTGGAAAGATTAGATCAAACCAGTCTCTAGTAAATCATGAGTCTTAGATACTGCTGCACACTACAATTTAGGGATTCGTGAAGTATGTTTCAATACAGTATGATCTAGAGTATGACCATTTCAATAGAATGGAAAATATGGTACCATCGAGCTCTCTTATACCCATTATGTACAAGTATTTGTAGACAGTATCCCAATGAGCTCGTGCTGGTAGCTGTTATGCTCGTTGAGTAATAGAAGTATTGGTGAGAATAAAGAGTATAAAGAGTTTGGCACCTCACACAATTCTTTTGTTATGAGTCATGAGCAACTCAACGGCTTGAGCCCCCACAGTTAAGTAAATTATATAGAGTGATTCTTTTATTGAGTAAATTAGTGTCAGTCAAAGTTAAGAATGTATGAAACGGATAAGGACCTAGCTATGGTGTTAGATTTTTCATTTGAAAGAAGTCAGTGTAGGTTCCTTGATCAGTTTATTATTTCTATTTGAAATCTATGGAGCGAAAACATAAGAGTTTATGTTAAATAATATAAAACAAGTATTAATTTACCAGTATATTGGGGATATTTTTTTTTTTTTAAATCTAAGTTAGTCTTGGATAAGAGCTCATTCGTTTTATTCAGTTTAGATGTTATGGTTGTTAATAATTTTTTTTTCTCTCTTGTGAGAAATTATGTATTTTTGTTTGGCGACCTTATTATTTTAGAAAGCTGTGAAGACTTTACCACTGTAAGAGAGCAATAATTGCGTTTGGAGATAAAAGTTTAGAAGAAATAACTATCCATATTGAAGAGCTTAAAGAAAGCTTATAATTAAACTATTATTTTGGATCGTGTATATTTGAATATATCACATTTTGATTAGTGAAGGGATGAAGGGTTAATTGAGGAAAAAAAAAAGTACTTAATCTTTCTACAGCTGAATAAGGAAGCTAAGAGATTAGAATTATAAAGTCATTAGTGAAAGCACAAGAATGCCTGTTGTCAAGTATTTTGTGCCAGACATTTTTATATGTTTGACAATAAGTTTTGTCAAACAGAATATTTATGATGTCTTTCGTTTAAGAAACATGAAAATTTGAAACTAAGCAACCAATTCCTTTTGATGTTGACATTTAAATGTTAACCCCCATACTGATTTTCTAGAGGGAGTCCAAGAAGATTTAGTTACAAAAGACTTATCCACCTAGAGTTTTTTGTTTCTCTAGATATTAAGACTCTTAGTTTCAATTAATAAATAAGGATTGAGGGAGACTGATGTTCATCTTATTAGGAATAGTTGTTCTTTTCAAGCTCAAATTCTAAGTTAATATGAAAATTCAAATTTTAAAATTGATTCAACTTTCCTGACTACTTCGTGAAACTAGTCAATGAAGTTATGGTTTTAGTTCCAGAGGTACATAACCATAAGAAAGATTTTCTTTTGATGAAAAGATGTTTCGAGATGCTTGAATGGTTTAAAAAAAAGAGTTTAGTAGTTTAATCTATTTTAGACTGTTAAAAGAGTTTCTTTTGTTATAATAGGCAAGACAAATTGCAGTGGATTATTAAAAGAAAGAAGATTTCTTCTTATGCTTAAGAAAAGATTTTCATGTGAAGAACCACCTTGACAAAAATGGTACAAGTAAAAGAATGATTTTTCTTGAAATTTTAAATGATACGCTAGACCTGAGTACTTTTGATGCATAAGAAGAAAGGATATATGAAGGATTGAACAGTAAATATATAATGTTATGTTAGTATCATTACTGAGTATTTCCATTCTTAAAAAGTTTTCTAGGCATACATATGAGTCTCATAGCACTGTAATCATGAACGTGTTGTGAGATAGGTAGTATAATAAAGTGGACTTAACGTAAATTAAGCAATCTGTCGAGCCGAAGTAATAAAATGGTGAATGTGAAAACTTCATCCTGCCCCACACCGTAAACAAATTGTGAGGATGAACTCTTATAACTGACAGTAAATGAAACATTCTGTTAGATATTGTAATGCTTGAATTTCAACAATAAAGGATGAATTTTAGAAAGAGTTCTATTCAATGTTTTTTTTGTTCTTTTGAAAAGACAAGTTTGACCTATGTATCCATATCAGTAGAATATGAATATGGATTTCATTTTTAGTAGTAAAGGGGTAAGTTTTTATAACGAGGTTAAAATATAGTATTATTTTTCTTTCTCATTATAATAAGCAAACTGGTCAAAGTAATTCGTTTATAAAGACTATGTTGTGAGCATGTGATTTTCTGATGTAGCGCCATGACAAATCAGGAGAAGTGGATTTAAATACTGAGTTTTCTTAATCTTTGTTTTGGTCAATATATGGAGTGGTGAGTTTCGCCAATAATAGAAATTTGATCAGTTTAGTAAAGAGAAGTCAGTTCGCATTTTTTTTAGAATTTAAACTTACATGCCCCAGTTGTGAGACTACTAATCACATCTTCTTCAATTGTCCTTACACCAAGAAGATCTGGTACTACTTCATGGATATTTTTAACATCAGTATACCTGATCATGCTTCAATTAGACAAATCTTAATTCTTTGGTGGCTAGAGGCCGGGTCTAAATCAATGGCAGATATTTTCAAGCATAACTTACCAGGCATAATTTGTTGGCATATTTGGAAGTGTTACAGTGCCTATTTGTGGGGCTCGGGTTCTATACCTAATTCTGAGTTTCTGATTATCCAAATTAAAAGTTATACTCAGAACTGGTCATATAGATTGGCCAAAATTAAAAGAAGAAAGGTGGATGGTTTTCTTTTTCAAGAGGGCCTTATCCTTGTAAATTTCAGATTCAGCAAATCCATAATCCAGGTTATCAAATGGAGAAGACCAAAGCAAAGGTATAAGCTGAACGTGGATGCATCTTTCTTACCAGGGAGGGCGACGGGTGGAGCCATTCTCAGGAATCAGACTGGAGAAATGATCTGGGCGGCTTGCTTCCAAATTCAGGCGAGTTCCAGTGAGGATGCTGAATTAAAAGCCTTGATGACTGCTACTGATATGGCGATGAAGGGTGGATATGGCGATTTACAGGTAGAGACTGATGCTTCTAGGTCACTGACTATCATCTTGGAGGATTCAGAAAACCGAGTTGATTTCCGGGAATTCAAAAGAAAGGCTTATGGGTTGGGTTACTCTTTTGGTCATGTTTTTAGAGAAGGGAATGCCACGGCCCATTCTCTTGCTGGCCTAAGATACTCTTCGGCCCAAATTGTTTTATTTGATCAGGTTGGACTACTGCCTAGGGAGGTTAAGAGGAACTACTATGCGGATCTTTTTGACTTTCCACATTTGCGTTATTGATTTTTTCTTTGAGTGGAGATGGATTCAGTTGTTGCGTTGGAGGCTCTCAGGCGACTTAGGGTTGGGGTCTGTTTGATCTTTGTCTTCTATTTTTCTCAGGGGAATGCCTCTGTAGAGAGGTATTGGTTTGGTCCCCCTCTCTTTTGTATTACTTTACTTTTCAATTAAAAAAAAAAAATAAACTTACATGCCCCAGAAATAAAGAAGTAATCTTGTAAAAGGGTGTAAAGCTATTATAGAGGTGCTAAAAGAAATGTGAGAAGTATGAACAGAAATTATATGAAGCTATACCTTCCCAGGTTGTTTAAGGGTCTGTTTGCAACAGCTTCTGCTTTTAAAAAAGTGCTTTTTTTAATGAAATGAGGAGAAGTGATTAAATAAAAGTTGATAGTGTTTGAGAAAAAAGTGATTTTGAAAAGTAAAAGTGGGTAGTGTTTGGTAAAATAAGTGCTTTTTGTGTAATAGAAAAAGTAAAAGCACTTTTGACGCGGAAGCCGAGAAAAATAAAAGTTGTAGTGTTTGGGAAAATAAGTGCTTTTTTAAAGCCAAAAGCTGAGAAGTGCTTTTTTAAAAGCAGTTGCAAACCAACCCTAAGTTTCGAGGACGAAACTTTTGTAAGGTGAGAGGGGTTGTAACACCCCAATTTTTGTAAGCTAGTTATATAAGTTTATTTTATGAATAATGTGATTTATTGTTTGATCATGTGTTGTTTTGGCAGATAACGTTGACGGTAAGCTCTAATACTTAAAGTGAATAAATAAATGGTATTTTAGATGTTATCAGTATATTATTGAAAAGGAGAATATAAATTCAGATGGGCCAGAAACAATTTTTTAGACGACTTAGAGAGCCAAACCGGTTATTTTAGCCCAATTAAGTGTTTTTATATTTAATCCCTAGAGAAGCTACGCCCTTCTCAGTCTTCACTGCCGTACTCTCTAATCCATCCCAGACGAGTTTCTCTTCTCATCTGATTTAACTCTTCGATTAAAGCCACAGTCCGGGTTTAGTGACAACCTGATATCGGTATGTCGAATTTACCTTGCTTTCATTCTTTCTCTCGTTGGTCAGGATTGTTCCAATTTCTTGGTCCCGGCCTGATTAGCTTTGTTCAGCTTTTCTAGCCGTCTTTTCAATCTAAAATCACCCTAAAGACTTTTCTCATGAATCGAATGTTTACAACAACAAAATGTTGTTCCAGGAGCTTTTTGAGTTAGCCGCATGATTCTTTTAGGTTGGGTGTGCTGATGTATTTGTAAAGTATTTGTAAAGCTGCAATTTTATAAAATTATCGTTGGTTTTAAAAATTATCAGGAATCTGTCTATTCATCCATAACATGATTTTATGTGGTTTAGAGAATAATCCGCAATTGGTTTTTATTTATTTATAATGAAATCATTTTTCAAAACCTGAGTAGCAATTTCCCTGGAACCTTTGTTTTGCAGAATGTACAAAGTAGCAATTCCATGTTTTCTCCAAGCATTTTTTTTTTATTTTTGCAGATCACCAACCCGCATTTTCCTTCTTAGAATTTAATTTGTGAAGTCCAAATCTGGTCCCTATATAGAAATTAGTTTCAGTTTCTACCATGTGAATTCAATACCAATATTTTCCCAAATAATTCTTGTTTAGTAAACAAGGCATTCGGTTCAGCTAATCGTAGAAGCAGACCTTTTCATTTATTAGTCTGTTTGAAAAAAAAAGGAACTTATTAAGTAATCTGATCGGTAGAGCTACTGCTATACTTCTCAGAATTTCTAAAAACTAATACATAAAAGTTTATAATGGGGCTTAAATCTTATTTTGTAACGGCTTTGGATTTATGTCAAAATGACTACTTATCATATTATTATATTTAATCAAAGAGTATTAAGGAGAGTTTACCGGAAGACGTTATCAAGGTGCCACACTTATTTGGGTATTTTGAGTTCAGCTGTTAACAGGTAAGTTCACTACCACCTGTACATGTTTGTTCAATCAAATGCAAGAAAGAAGTCTGGTTGATTTTTAATAGATAATTTTAGACTGTTTGCTATTATGTGAACTATGTGAATTATGTGATGAGTTATTTTATTGCTAGATTAAGTTATGTTTATTATCTGGCATAGTCAAGATTTGTTAGTACTTTTGTTTCCAGATTTAATGATGTTTTTAGTCAAACGTCACCCTAAAAAGAACTAATACTTAAAGTGAAAGATTAAGTGATATGTACTCGGGAACTAGTTCCCTCAGATTAGCAGTTTTAGTTTAGATAGTCCGATATGTTTAGTGGGTCGCTCCCCTGAGCTGTCGGATTGGCGCCATTGAGTACATATCACGGGCCCACAGAGTAAAATTAGCCACAAAGAGTTATACAGAAAGTTTAATGAGATCTCTTTCAGAAATTTTACAGAAAGTTGTCTTTGATATCACTTTCAGAAAGTTTTACAGAAAGACGTTTTTGAGATCTCTTTTAGAAAGTTTTACAGAGATGTTTTGAGAAGAAATTTTGAGATCTCTCCAGCAGTTTTGAGAAATTATTTTAGAAAATATTTTTCTTTTGAGATCTCACTCAGAATGTAATTGAGAAGTTATGTGTCAGTTATTTGTTCAGTGCATGCTTATAGCCTAAATTTATCTATTGATAAATTGGCATAGACTTCTAGATATTTTTGTGGATCCATATAGACTTACTAAGCGTAAAGCTTATCAGTTTTCTTTCTTCGCATGTACAGATACTAAGGGTAAGGCCAAGGCCTAGGAAGATGATGAGGGTGTGGAACGCGTGCCAAGATGAGTTAATGGGAACGACCTTGGCGACTTTTAGTTAGATATTATTTTGTTTCAGTATTTTAGTGTTATAATAAAGAGATTATTATTATTTATTTTATTTGAGGATTTAACGTTTGAATAAATTCCTGGATCCAGGTGGTTATCACATTTGCCGGTGATAACTATATTTTATTGAGTTTTTATCAAGAGTTATATCTTAATTATATTTGAGATTTTATCAGGGTTATTTTCTTAAATAGACGGCCGTTAATTGCAGTTATTTTTAAAAGTAGTAAGTTAGTGTAACGATTCCTTTAACCCTGAGAGGGGCGTTACAATTCACCCCCCTCTAGACTGATTACCAACTCAAACGGGACCAACAATAGGGACAGTGTGTCATACCAGGTTCTGGGAGCTTGCTTGAGACCATAAAGAGCCTTTCTAAGCTTGTAGACACAAGAGGATTGAGTAGGAATGACAAAACCTGGTGGTTGTTCTACATAGACTTCTTCTTCCAGTTCTCCATTCAGGAGTGCACTCCTGACATCCATCTGGTAGACCTTGATGTCATTGTAGGCAGCATAGGCTAGAAATATCCTGATTGCTTCCAATCTTGTAACAGGTGCAAAAGTTTCATCAAAATCTATGTCTTCCTCTTGGCAGTATCATTTTGCTACCAGCCTTGCTTTATTCCTTACAATGTTGCCTTCTTCATCTGCTTTGTTTTTGAACACCCATTTGGTTCCAATGACATTCTGATGCTTTGGTCTAGGAACAAGTTCCCACATTTGGTTCCTTTCAAACTGTGTGAGCTCTTCTTGCATTGCATTGATCCATTCTGAATCTCCTAAAGCTTCATCTACATTCATTGGTTCCATTTGAGATATGCAGCAGGTGATCATTGCTTCTCTTCTGGATGATGATCTGGTTTGAATTCCACTAGTGACTTGACCAATCACTTGATTAGGAGGGTGATCTCTTAACCAAGTTAGATCAGGTTCTGACAATTGTTGTCTGGGTTTCTCTGGTTGTTCATCTTCTGAGTCTTCATCTTCATCCTTGTCTATCAGAAGTGAATTAGCAGCAGGGGTTGAGAACACAGGGCCAACTGTGACTTCTTCTGATGGTTCAGAAGTCTTGTCTTCTATGTTGGTTTTCCTCAGGGTCTCTGTTACTTCTTCAACAGAGATGCTGTAATCAAACTTGACATGAATGGATTCTTCCACTTATTGTGTTCTCCTGTTGAGTACTCTGTAGGCTTTACTTGTGCTAGAATAGCCTATGAACACACCTTCATCAGCCTTTTCTTGAAAGACCTTTAAGTGCTCCTTTCCATTGTTGAGAATGTAGCATTTTCATCCAAATATGTGAAAGTAGCCGATGTTGGGTTTCCTTCCTTTCCATAGTTCATAGGGGGTCTTCTGATGATTCTTGTGGATCATGTTTCTGTTCTGGGTGTAGCATGCAGTGTTGATTGCTTCAGACCAGTATCTGATGGGCAATCCTGATTCAGCAATCATAGTTCTTGCAGCTTCTTTCAATGTTCTGTTCCTTCTTTCTACAACACCATTTTGTTGAGGTGTTCTGTCAGCAGAAAGTTGATGAAAGGTGTCATTCTGATCACAGAAGTTCTTGATCACTTTGTTGACAAATTCAGTTCCTCTGTCAGACCTGATTGTCCTGACCTTCATGTTCTTCTCAGTGTGAAGTTGCTTCAACAGAGATGGCAACTTCTGAAGAGTTTCATTCTTCTTTGTTAAGAATACAGTCCATGTATATCTTGAGTAATCATCAACCATGACGAGTGTATATCTTTTCCCTCCAACAGTGGGAGTTTCAACTGGTCCAAATAAATCCATATGAAGCAGATTTAAAGGACAAGTGGAAAGGTCTCCAGCTATGGGCTTGAATGAAGTCTTCACTTGTTTGCCTTTCTGACAAGCACTGAAGAGGGGCTCTTTCTTGTACACAATGTTTGGCAGACCATCTACAATGTGTTCCCTTGCCAGTTATTTGATTGTTTTGAAATTCAGATGACTAAGCTTCTTGTGCCAGTCCCATCTTAGCTTTGAATCTCCTTTGGCTATTAGGCATACTCCATCCTTTGCAGTTTGCCAATCAACAACATAGATGTTCTTTCTTCTTTTTGTTGTAAGAACCACTTCCTTTGTAGTCTCATGCTTGACATAGCATAAGGTCTTTGTGAATTCAACTGCGTAGCCTTTGTCACAGAATTGGCTAGCGCTCAGCAGATTGAATTCAGACCTTTGACATATGAGACATCATCAATGCTTATCTGGTTCTTGATCAGCTTTCCTCTTCCTTTTGTTTGACCTTCCTTGTCATTTCCTCCAAAAGTGACTCGGGGTCCATTCATTTTCTGGAACTCTGATAGGCAACTCTTGTCACCTGTCATGTGCCTGGAGCATCCACTATCAATAAACCATTCTTGTTCAGAGATAGCTCCAGCACACAGTTCCTGCAAAATTAAAAGGAAGATTTAGGTACCCAAGCTATGTTGGGTCCTAGGGGGTAATGGAGTCTTGGTAGTTGGTACCATTTTGGTCTCACCAAGTGAAACCTTGGTGGATGGTACCCATTGTCCACCTGGTAGTCATGGTAAACAGCAGTATGATTCACTTTGGGCAGATGCTTGTGAGGCTCATGCTTTATGTTAGCATATTTTTGCATAGCCTTCTTAGTTGGAAAGAAGTCCCATATGCTATCAAGAGCAGAGAATCGTTTGGCTTTGGACTTCTGAGGTTGACCAGACAACCTCTTTTGCCTAAAGTTAACTTTCTCTTGATATCTGCCATTCTGATAGTGGTTTCTGATATAGTTATCATGAGAATGTCTGTTAAAGTTTTGATTTTTATTGTTATTTTTCTGAAAACCTTTTGGATTGTTAGGTTTTCTGCCAGGTTTATTGATTTTCAAAACTTGTTTTTGTTTAGCCTTTAGCTTTTGGTTCTCTGGTCTGACTTTCTCATGAATAACCTTAGTACCAGGAGTACTAGTATGGCAGATGGGGCTAGAAGTCTGTGGCACTATGACCTTATCAGTCTTAGCAACTTGGGTACTAGACTTTACAGAAGGCTCACCAGACTTTGTTCCAACATATCCAAGACCAGAGGTAAGATTATGAACATCATCAATACTCTTTATTGAAGATTGCATCTTCAAACGACTATCATATCTGATTTCAAGGTTCTCAATTTCTCTTATTCTTTTTAGAAGAGACTCATTTTCAGCTTCCAGTTTGTCTCTTACCTCAATCAAGAGATTAAGTTTGCACTCAGTCTCTTTTCTTAAGTGAGAGATTTCAAACCTTAGCTTACTGTTCTCTTCTTTAATAGAAGAATAAGTAGCTTGGATAGTTTTGAACTCTTCCCAAAATGATGACATTGGATCATCATTTAAGGCTGTGCCTACCGAAGAAGAAATAGAATCAGCTGTAGAATATACCTCATCATCGGATTGTGCCATGAGGCAAAGATCTTCGGTCTCTGTATCTAGGCAGCAGAATGCCTCATCAGAGTCAGAGTCAGAACTGGACCCTGATTCAGAAAGAGGATCTCTTTCAGCTTGTTCTGAAATGAATGCCTTCCTCATTCTGTGTTGATCTTCATATTTCTTTTCTCCTTCTTGTCCTTGCTTCTTGGACACTCTTGGATGAGGACAGTTTGCTTTGAAGTGTCCTGGCTGTCTGCAGTTGTAGCAGAGGAGCTCTCCACTACTTTCGGAAGGCTTGGTCTTCTGAAAGGGTCTTCTGCTAGAAGATGGACTTCTTCCATCTTTCTTCATAAACTTCCTAAATGTTTTGGCAAAGGCAGCCGTATATTCGTCAGATAATAAAGTGGAAGAGTCAAAATCATTTACCTTAGAAGTGTTGGCTGTGAGAGCAGTGGTGGTCCTCTCATCTGGCACTTCTTCTTTCTCATCATGTATCTCAAACTCATAAGCTTTGAGATCTGAGATCAGCTTCTCTGTAGGGTAGGTTTTGATGACCTTGCTCTCTTGGACAGCAATAACCTTCATTTTCCAGACTGGGGGCAGTCCTCTGAGAATCTTCAGGTTGACTTCTTTAACAGTGAGCTCCTTCCCAAGCTCAGAAATCTCACTTGTGAGAATCAGAAGTCTGGCATGCATTTCAGCTATGCATTCCTCAGGTAGAAGTTTGAAGTCATCAAACTTCTTCATGGCTATAGTCAGTTTGTTGTCTCTCTCGTGCTCATCACCAGCTCCTATGAGATCAAGTTTGTCCCATATTTCTTTGGTTGTTCGACACTTCTTGATTCTGTTGAAGTATCTGTTGGTGAAGGGTCCTTCTTCAAGAACTTCCCACATCTCATCATGAAGTGCACAGAGGTGTGCCTTCATCCGGATCTTCCAATCATCATATTTCTGATCTGAAAACATGAGATGCGTTGCAAGAGAGTTAACCATAATAAGTATTAAAGAGGCTAAGAACAAGTGGATCTTTGTTTAATGAGTAACCTAAGAGATTACAAGAACAAGGAGGCTCTGATACCACTTGTGGATCGTTGCACTTACCGCTACACTAAAAGCAATCGCTGATAGTGTAGCACGCTCCTCCCCATTTATAGCACATGCGAAGCGCCACGCGATCCGATTGCACCGGCAGGCTGGCTGTTGCTGGCACCGCATACCTGCGGCCCAACAATCTCCCCCCCAACACCTACTAGCCTACAACTGCGCAACATGCTGTTACCGGAGGTCGAACCCGTGACCTTGGCTCTGATACCACTTGTTGGTCCCGATTGAGTGGGGAACAGTCTATAGGGGGGTGAATAGACTGTTCTGATTTTTCAGATTTTTCTCTAAGTCAAAACTTGACTTATGAGAAGTGGTTCAAATCTGATGACAGAGATGGTCGAGTTCTGATGGCAAAACTGGACCAGGCAGCGGATTAAGGTCTGTCTGGGTAGCCTCAAGAAAGCACTAAGGCAGTTGCCTTTCTGATGACTCTTAGAACAAGATCTGTTGAACATAGATTCCAGGTTTTTTAAGAGTTATACAGTTAGAGTCCTAAGTGTAGAAATTAAATGCAGTAAAGTAAATGACACCGGGGATTTTTATAGTGGTTCAAGGAACAACGCGTTCCTCTAGTCCACTGTTGCACTAAGCTTGTAAATTCAACAGTTACAACGCCTTAGTCCCTAGAACTTAAGAAGCTCTCCACGTCTTCTTCAAGTCTAGTTGCCACCCGGGATGCAGTCTTGCTTCCTGATGGCTGGTCCTTTCACTGAGCTTCCCGGAAGTATAACCACTTCACTACTCCAGTTAATTGGATGTCCTTCTTTGCAGAAGATGTTTGAAAAACAGAGTTTTTCTCCAACTTGCTTCGTCACAAAAGATTTGTAGATGAAGTGCTTGAAGTTGTTGAAGAACAGTAGGAACTTTGCTCTTGTTGGAAGAAAGGATATGAACTGAATCACCTTCATCTGTGGAGAGTCAAGTTGCCGGCTTGACTTCTTTAGTTAAGGATTTTCTCTTAAATCCTAGAACCCAAGAGGTCAAGGTCTGCGGCATATGCACACAACAGGGGCATCCAACCGATTCTTGCCCAAATCTCCAAGAAGAGCATGTCAATGCCTTGGGTTTTCAATCTCATCAACAAAAGAGGTACGATCCACACTCTAACACTTACAACCCCGGGTGGAGAGATCACCCAAATTTGAGATATGGGAACCCTCAAACACAACATAATCAGCCCTTTCAACAATCCTTCCCAAATCACCAAGGCCAAACCTCAATCTCAAATATGTCCACCGAAGACATGATCCGAGCACTTGCTACAAATATTTCAACGATGCAACAAAGTGTGGCTCAATTCCAAGAAACAACGAAATCTAGCATCCAAAACTTGGAAAATCAAATGAGCCAGATCTCAATTGCGGTGAGCCGACTTGAGGCAAAAGACTCGGGTAAACTCCCATCTCAAACGGAGCAAAACCCGAGACAACATGTTAATGCAATCATGTTGAGGGATGAGCCAACATTGAAAGAGGTGCATGAGGAAGAAAAACAATCTGAAAATTGGGTTGATCCTGGAGAAGATTTTCAACCAAACGAGGGGGAACCAACGAAAACTAAATCCCCTCCACTTTCATCATATGAGCCACTTCCTCCATTCCCCGAAGCACTGAAGGACACAAGAAAGCTGAAGAATGATCGGGACCTCTACGAGACCTTCGTCGATTCTGAGGTAAACATCCCACTCTTCAAATTGATCAAAAGTGTTCCCCGTTATGCAAAGTTTTTAAAAGAACTATGCACAATGAAAAGGAAAGATAAATTGAAGGCAAAACAAGAGGTAAAGGTTAGTGAACGTGTCTCAGCAATTTTCCAGAGGAAACTCCCGGAAAAATGCAATGACCCAGGCATGTTCACTATCCCATGCAAAATTGGGGACACTTTATTTCCTAGGGCCTTGTTGGATTTAGGAGCTTCAATAAATGTTATTCCATATTCATTATACAAGTCCCTAAAACTTGGCCCTATGCATGAAACCGGGGTAGTAATCCAATTGGCAGATAGGTCTTGCACATACCCAAAGGGTGTAGTAGAGGACGTGCTAGTACAAGTTGAAAATTTGGTCTTCCCCGTTGATTTCTATATCCTTGAAATGGAAGCCGATAACCAAAATACACCCATCCTTTTGGGGAGACCTTTCTTAAAAACCGCCCAAACAAAAATAGACGTGTCTAATGGTTCATTAACATTGGAGTTTGATGACCAAAAGGTAGAATTCAACATCTTTGATTCTACGAAAAAACAAATTAAAGACCAATCTCTTTGTTCTCTAAATGTTTTTGAACCACAAACACCAAACGTTTTTGTTGGAAAACAAGCCAAGGAGACCTCACTTTTTAAGGAAAGAATTAAACAAGAAAAATCTATTTTGAAAGAAGAGGCACCTAAATACGAAAGTAAATCACTTGTGTTTTGATATGCACTAATTAGTAGTGCATAAGTGTATGTTTTTATGTTTGATTTGTGTGGATTGTTTACCGTTTTATTTAGTTTGTAAACATTTGTGTGATTTTAGTTGTAATTGTATTTTAATCTTCATTTGTAAGTTGTAAAGTAGAGTTAGGAATTAGGGTGTTGAAAAGGAGGACTTTGAAGTGAAGAAAAAGGTGATAAGTGTGCCCAGGAGCACAAACCCGGTCGGGTCAGACCATGCACCCGGTCGGGTCTGATGTAAAATCCGAAACTGCCTGGAAAATCATCAGACCCGGTCGGGTCCCCTACTTGACCCGGTCGGGTCAGACTTGACCCGGGACACCAGAACGTGCCGAAGATCGCCAGAACGTGGAGGATATCTGATTTTGACCGGACCCGGTCGGGTAAGCACCTAACCCGGTCGGGTACCAGGCCCAAGGTGTTGAAAAACACCTATAAATAGCCCCATTTTCCTTCACAAAAGGGAACTCCTTCTTCCATACTCTTAAGCTCAACTTAGAATAGTATTTCTTTTATATTTTTATAGCATGTTTAGTCTCCAAATGAGGAGCTAAACTTCCATTTCTTGGTGTTGCTCTTGAAGCTTGTTGATTATTAAAGTTGTGAGTTATTTTCTTAACTTCTTCCCTTGAATATTAATTATTCTCTTAATCTATCTATATATTAATGTTGGGGAGTGTTGCTAAGATGACAATTAGTTAACATCTCGACATTAGTTATAGTAGTATTTATTTTCTTCCTCTATATATTAATGTTGGGGAGTGTTACTAAGATGACAATTAGATAACATCTTGACATTAGTTATAGTAGGATTATTCATATTTAATCTTCTTCCTTGAATATTAATTCTTCCCTTAATCTATCTCTATGTTAATGTTGGGGAGTGTTGCTAAGATGACAATTAGTTAACATCTCAACATTAATTACTACTAGAAACGTTCAACGAACCGATGGTTAATCGTTGATGGTTTCACAAGTAAGTAACTTCGGTTTATTAATGCACGGTCGTGGTTAATAAACTTAAGAGGGATTAATTTTGTTGGTTAAACCGAAACCGTTGTGTTGAGGTTATCAATCTCAATTGATTTCATCAAGGAGTTAAGAGATTAAATGCTACTATCAAGTCGGTATATGGCGGTGTTCTATACTTGACTAATAGTAAGGGTTATTAATGAACGGTCGTTGTTAATAACTACCCTCGATGAATTGGATATACTCCTCGATTGAGTATTCGAGAGGGGATAAGTTATAGATATAACAATGATCGACTAAAATATATCAACAAGTGGAAAGTAGCAATGCCAAGTCCTTTTTATCTTTGAATTAAATCTCATATAAGTCCTTCATCTTAGTATTTAATTAATTAAATTCCAACAATACCAAAACCCCCCTTTTATTTACTAGTTCATAAAAAGAGAATTATTCCTTTCCCTGTGGATACGAACTCTACTTCACTATACTACGTATTAGTGCTAGTATTGAATTTATTTTGAGTGCACACACGACAAGTGCACGTTATGTTTCAGGTGGTAACAAAGAAGAAATCTCGGCCTTACTGGAAAAGACCGAAGAAAAAGAATGAAACAGGGGATATTCACAATCCCACATAAAAAAAATAAAAACTAAAAAAAAAAAAAAATAATAAAATAACGTCGTGCCGCGACGTTAACTAAGGCGCTTCTTGGGAGGCAACCCAAGTCAAGGTACGCATTTTTCTTCTTTTCTTTTCAAATTCTTGCTTTTGAATGTCAACTTTGAGAAAATGGGGGAGAATTCTCAAAAGAAAATAAGGGAAAACCATGTTTTGAAAGCCTGGGAAAACCTCTGATCGGTCTTCATTCCTTAACTGATCGGATCCGCGCTAAAAGAGGGTAAAACTGGACAAAACTACCCCCAGAGTAATGTACCCGATCGGGTCTGGTTACTATACCCGATCGGGTACCCGAAGGCCCGATCGGGTATAATTCCAACAATTTTAAGTTTTCGCTTCGAATTAAATTACCCGATCGAGTACCCCCAAACTCGATCGGGTACAAACCCCTGGAGCGAGTTTTGAAAAATACACGAAATACCCGGTCAGGTATTTGAAGCACCCGGTCGGGTGATTAAAAAGAAAATACTGGATTTTCCCACGGTGCAATTCGCCCGATCGCGTAACACCCCAACCAATCGGGGACGAACCCGGAAGCTAAGATCAAAGGCACAGACCCGATCGGGCATGTCGGGCCACCCGATCGGGTACACGAGGTTTTAACCCAATCCAGCTCCAAATTTTGTCCCAAATCCAAGACTTCATGCTTTGATTACTCCCTCATACCTTAACCAAATCACCCCAAATCACCACCACAATTCTCCCTTTACACTCCTCTACACACTCGTACCCATCACTCCTACCCTCTCCTCATAAAACCAAAAAAATCCGAGATTCCACCCCAACAACCCCAAGTCCGAATCCAAGCTAAAAAAAACAAAAGGGACAAAGATGGCACCAAAGAGGAACCAACCGAAAGTTCCATTGCTAGGGAACCAATTCCGGGCTATGAGGATGCCCATTTCTGCCTGAAATGACGGAGACGAGCACTAGGGACAGTGCTTCGAGCTAAGTGTGGGGGAGTCACTCATTGGTACGTAGTTATGTTTCATACCTTGTAAACTGGCATCATTTTCTTCTTCAAAAAAAAATCATGCTAGTTAGGTTGAAAACCCAAAAATGGGCAATCTAAGCAAAAATGGCTTTAAAAAAAATGAGTGAGTGGAAAGGATGGAAAATAAAAAGAGATGTTAGGATGAAAACCTGAAAAGGCTCCTAGGCAAAATGAGAGATATGAGAGAGATATTTGTTTTTACAGGACATCATTTAATCTCTTGAACATGAAAAGAGGAGAAGAAAAGAGATGAGCATAGAAGGCCATAAAACCCAAGAAGATATTGTTCGTTGAGTTAAACATTCAATGTAAAACTCATGTTTTATCCTTGGTGGTCTTTTGCTTTTTCTTATTGATTGTTGAACTCTTGAGGACTTGGAACTGTTAAACATTTGACTTTACTCGAGGACGAGTAAAGAAGCTAAGTGTGGGGGAGTTGATATTCATGTAATTTCCGATTGTGTATTTGTATTTTTTAACTAGTTTTTATTAGTTCTAGTTGTGGAAATTACACACTTTTGGTGTAATACTTTATTTTCATTTTTATTTGTAATTTGGTTAGATTAGGATTTTTCTGAGCTAAACAGGTCAAAGATCATCCAAAGGATCAAGATTGGACCTTAAAAGATCAAGGAAAGTGGAAGGAAGATGCAAAAATCTCAATACAAATAAAGATCCTGATTTTTTGTGTTGTACCCGGTCGGGTATGACCTATACCCGATCGGGTACCTTGCTAAAAAATCAAATCGGATCAAATCCGGGAACAAGGCATCATGCGGGAAGATTTTTAACCACGTTCGGGTGTCATACCCGATCGGGTGACCGACATACCCGATCGGGTATGCCCCAATTTTCTGGCTTCCGGGAAGCTCTCTAAGTACCCGATCGAGTGGCCTTGAAGCCCGATCGGGTACACAGCCCTGCAGCTCCCAAAAGCCTATAAATACACCCCATCTCCTTCCCATAAAATCACCAATTCCTATATACTTCTAAGCTCAGTCTAGATAAGTTCTTTCTTTATATTTTCTTCATGTTTAGTCTCCAAATGAGGAGCTAAACCTTTCAATCTTGGTTTTGCTACATTGAAGCTTAATGATTTGTAAGTTGTGAGTTATTTTCTTTAATCTTCTTCCTTGAATATTAATTACTTCCTATTCATATCCCATATTAATATTTTGAGCACTACTTAAAGTATCAACTAGTTTTGTTCCATATATTAATTATTACTAGAATCAATCGGTTAATACGCTTGTTATTAATTCGGTTCTTTCAATGGTAGTAAACTTGGGTTGTTAATGCATGCTTCTCATGGTTAATAAGTCAAGGGGAATTAATTATATTGATTAAACCAATAAACCGCTTGTGTTGAGGTTATCAATCTCAATCGTTTTCATCTTAAGTTTATTGCTACTATCAAGTTAATATACGACGCTTGTTCTATATTGACTCGATAGTAAGTTTTATTAATGAACGCTTCTCGTTATTAATAACTACCCTCGATGAACTGGATATACTCCTCGATTGAGTATTCGAGAGGAAGATAGTTAAAGATATAACCGGGATCGACGAACATTTCATTAAGTGGATAAAAGCAAAGCCAAGTCTTCTTCTCATTAATTAAACCACATAACTCGTTCATCTTCGTGCTTAAATATAATTTAAGTTCACTCACTCAATCTAAAACTCCCCCCTTGTTACTAGTTTATAAAAAGAGAAGTGTTCCTTTCCTTGTGGATACGAACCTTACTACACTATACTACGTATTAGTGTCGTATTGATATTTATTTTGAGTGCACCTCACGACAAGTGCACGTCACTGCTTCAAGCATAGTCCTTCCAGCTTCTTTGAGTGTTCTATTTCTTCTTTCAGCAATACCATTTTGTTGAGGTGTTCTGGCTGCTGAGGTTTGGTGATGTATTCCAGATTCCTCACAGTACTGAATTACTATTGAGTTTAGAAATTCAGTACCTCTGTCTGACCGGATCTTCTGGATTGTGATGCTTCTTTCATTTTGTATAAGTCTCATCAATTCTGGGAGCTTCTTTTCTGTTTCATTCTTCTTTTTCAAGAATAAGGTCTATGTGAATCTGGAATAGTCATCTACCACAACCAAGGTGTACCTTTTGCCACTTAAGCTTGTTGGTTCAACTGGTCCAAACAAGTCAAGGTGCAGCAAGCTCAATGGTCTAGTTGATGACTCAACCTCTTTGGATTTAAAAGGTACCTTTGTTTGCTTCCCTTTTTGACATGCATCACATAGGTGGTCCTTCTTGAAGTTGATTTCTGGAAGCCCTTTTACCAATCCTTTTCTGGACAGTTTGTTGATGGTTTTGAAGTTGAGATGACTGAGTTTGTTGTGTCATTCCCAACTTAAACTTGAATATGCTTTTATTACCAAGCAGATCCCTTTCTTTGCAGTTTTCCAATCAACAACATACATGTCCTTTCTTTTGCCAGTGAGCACAATTTTATCATTCTTGACATCTCTAATCAAGCAGATGTCTTTGGAGAATGTTACGTTGTAGCCATTGTCACAAAGTTGGCTTATGCTTATTAGATTGAACTTTAAACCCTTAACATAAGATATGTTTTGGATTGTGAGTGCTCTTTTGATCAGATCTCCAGCTCCATTGGTTTCTCCTTTCTTCTTCTCATTCCCAAATGTTACTTTGGGTCCTTCTCTAGCCATGTAATTTGACAGTAGCCTCCTGCTGCCTGTCATGTGCCTGGAGCAGCCTGAATCTATGTACCATTCTTTTGAGTCCTCTGCTCCAGCACCCTCATGTAATCATCAGTGTTGAGCAGTAGCCCACAGATTATTGGGCATCTTTCCTTGAACAAGTTTGGGCATCCATGCCCATCTGGAACCATCTAACTCTAAGCAGATTGATCTATAGCCATTTGGGGTGTTGTAGTTGTAGGGGATGGCTGTATATTTGTTTATTTTCCTTCTCCTGGTTGTAGGGGATGGATGGTTTCTTTTTGGTGGAGATTGCTGCTTCTTTTGTTCATAGTTGGTCTTATGAATGGGTTGCCAACTCATTCTTAGGTTCAGTGGGTTGTTTGGATAGTATTGTCTGTACAGAGGTTTGGATTTTGGCTTGGGAGCAGACTGGTTCCTTCTTGTGGGAGCATTTTGGGAATGGGAGAGTTGGTGACTTGAGGTTTTTGTGTTCAAAATTTTGTAGCTTGTGGATGGGGATTCTTTTATGTGTCTGGTGGGAGATGTGTAACCAAGGCCTCGTTTCTTCCTCTTAGGAATAATCTCAGCAGTAAGGTTAACATTTTTACTATTTTTGCTAAGATTATTCATTTGATTTTTCAGCTCACTGTTCTCTTCTTTTAAGACTTTGATTCTAGTTAAGGCATCTAAGAGTTTATCATGAATGGTCTTAGTGTCTTGTTTTAGTATTTCATTTTCAGATCTTAAGAGAACATGATGATTTTGGACCTTTTGGAAATCTTGAAGTAAAGATTCCAGTGTTATGTTTGATGGTCCAGAATCATTTGAGCTATAGGAAGAATGAGATGTTACCTCTACATCATTAAAGTGGTCATCAGCCATGAAGCATTTGAGAGAACAGTCTTCTTCATCAGTGTCATCTTTGGTGGCTGAATTTCTGACCCAGCTGCAATCTTTCTCAGCACCCTGCCAGGCTTCAAGGCAGAGTAGTGCTTCTTCTGAGCTTTCAGATGAAGAGCTCTCATCACTTGAACTGCTTTCCTCATCACTTTGAGAATCTTCCTTCTTCTTTTCACTAACAAAGGCTTGACGTTTACCTTTGAGGTCTTTGAGTCCGGCCTTTTGGGCAGTAGTCTACTGCCCTTGATACTTGTGTGCCAATGGAAGAGGGCACTCATTTTTATAATGTCCTGGCTGTCTACAATTGTAGCAGAGGACATTGTTCTCACTTGACTGGGATCTTCCTTGTCTTTTGTAAGGTTGAGTGTGTGGCTTCTTTGGGGCATTTCCCTCCTTCATGAATCTTTTGAATTTCCTCACAAACATTGCAAATTGCTCACCAGTGAGGAGATTGTTGAATGATTTCTCAGTTGATCTTGATGTGCTTGGTTCAGACACCAAAGCTAGTGTCTTGATCTCCTCTTCCTTTTCCACCTTGATTTCCTTCATCTCAAACTCATAAGCTTTTAGATCACTAAACAGCTTGTCTGTTGAGAGACTTCTAAGATCTCTGCTATCTCTCATGGCAGTAACCTTCATATCCCATTTTGAAGGCAGTCCTCTCAAAATCTTAAGTGAGATTTCTTTTTGGGGGAGAACTTTTCCTAGGTCAGAGACCTCTGCTGTAATTTTAAGAAATCTGGACTCCATTTCATGGACAGATTCATTTGGCAACATCTTGAAATCTTCAAATTTGTTGAGAGCAATAGTCAGCTTGTTGTCCTTTTGCTCTTTCTTGTTAATTGTTGAACTAAGGAGGACATGGAAAGCTTGTAAACATTTGGCTTTACTCGAGGACGAGTAAAGAAACTAAGTGTGCGGGAGTTTGATAGTGTGAATTTCCTATTATGTATGTTTGTATTTTTAACTGTTTGTATCTAGTTGTGGAAATTACACACTTTTGGTGTAATACTTTATTTTCATTAATTATTTGTAATTTATTTAGATTAGGATTATTCTGAGCTTAGGACAAGTCAAAATCATCCCAAGAATCAAAGGATAGATCCTAAAGACCAAAGAATGTGCCAAAAGGAGAAGATCAAATGAAGATTTTGAAATTTGTTCAATACTCGGTCGAGTATTGGCCTGATACGCTGGACAAAATCAAATCTGGGAGCAAAAGAACGTGGCTGAATATTTCATGAAAATCCTGTCTCATACTCGGTCGAGTATTGGCAATACTCGGTCGAGTACACCTATTTTTCACAATTTCCTGAAAATTTCATCTCATACTCGGTCCAGTATCCCATATACTCGATCGAGTACAGAACCCTGCCACCTCTATTTTGCTATAAATACACCACATTTCCTTCACATTAAAATAACCAATTCTCATATACTTCTAAACTCAGTTTAGACAAGTATTTCCTTTATATTTTATATCATGTTTAGTCTCCAAATGAGGAGCTAAACTCTTCCATCTTGGCTTTGCTACTTTGAAACTTAATGAATTGTAAGTTGTGAGTTATTTTCTTTAGTCTTCTTCCTTCAATATTAATTAATTCCTATTCCTATTTCATATTAATATTTTGAGCATTACTTAAAGGATCAACTATTGACGATCCCTGATAGAAGTAATAGTCTAGAGGGGGGGGGGGGTGAATAGACTCTTAAAGCTTTTTCAGCTTTAAAAGCTTTCCCTTCTAGATGAGTTGACCTATAATCTTTTGGGAGATTTATAGATGCACAGCGGAAGTCTTTAACCTCTAGATAATCAGTGTGTGACAACTTTCTAGCTTGGGTGATGTTTGGACTTATATATTGAGCAGTTGGCTTGGCAGTTGGCTGAATGGCAGGGAACTATGGAGGCAACTGCTGAGGATATATTTAGTGTATGATGAAAGTGAAGATGGAATGTTGCTTAGAATGATGAGAGAATTTTGGAGATGTGCTGAGAGCAGGTGTAAGTTTGAAGCTTGTAAGAGCAGTGTTCTCGGCAGTTGAGTGGTTACCAGTGAACTGCTGGGGCAACTGCTAAACTTAAGACTTGTATTCCCGAGATCTAGTAGATCTGACTTTTAGTGGTGATGTCTCAAAGTTGTCTCCAACCTAACCATCGTTTTCTCTCTCTACAAACCCCCAAATTTCAAAACCTTAAGCTTCGATTACTCCCTCATTTCTCAATCAAAATGCCTCAAATCACCACCAAAATTCTCCCCCTACCCTCCTATACACACTCACTCTCCTTCCTCTCCCACAATTCAATTACCCCAAACCTCATAACTATATCATTCTTTCCTCAAAATCTATTCAAATCATCCACTAAACCCCACAAAATCATAATCTTGTTCTCATCACTTCCTCTTGCTTCACATACCCTCTAATCCATAAAATCTAGGAAACAACCACACCTCTCCCAACCCACAACTTTATATCTTCAAAAAACCAAAAAAAACAAACCGATGGTGATGGGGCACTAGGGACAGTGCTTCGAGCTCAGTGAGGGGGAGTCACTAATAGGTACGTACTTAATTTTTCTACCTTGTAACTTGCATTATTTTCTTCAAAAAAAAATTATAGAAAAAAAAAAGAAAGAAAGAAAGAAAAAGAAAAAATGCTAGTTAGGTTGAAAACCCGAAAACGAGCCATCTAAGCAAAAAGGGCTTACAAAAAAAATGATGAGTGAGTTGAAAAGGATGGAAAAATTAAAAGAGGTGCTAGGATGAAAACCTGAAAAGGCTCCTAGGCAAAATGAGAGATATGAGAGATATATTTGTTTTTTGTAGGACATCATTTAATCTCTTGAAAGAAAAGAAGAATAGAAGAGAAGAAAAGAAATGAGCATAGAAGACCACAAAACCCAAGAAAATGTTATTCTTTGAGTTAAAACTCAATGTAAAAGTCATGTGTTATTCTTGGAGGTCTTTTGCTCTTTCTTGTTAATTGTTGAACTATGAAGGACTTGGAAACCTTGTAAACATTTGGCTTTACTCGAGGACGAGTAAAGAAACTAAGTGTGGGGGAGTTTGATGGTGTGAATTTCCTATTATGTATGTTTGTATTTTTAACTAGTTTTGTTAGTTCTAGTTGTGGAAATTACACACTTTTGGTGTAATACTTTATTTTCATTAATTATTTGTAATTTATTTAGATTAGAATTATTCTGAGCACAGGACATGTCAAAATCATCCCAAGAATCAAAGGATGGATCCTGAAGACCAAACAATGTGCAAAAAGGAAAGATCAAATGAAGATTTTGAAAATTTTTCAATACTCGGTCGAGTATTGCCAATACTCAGTCGGGTATTGGCGCGATACGTCAGTCAAAATCAAATCTGGGAGCAAAAGAACGTGGCTGAATATTTGATGAAAATCCAGTCACATACTCGGTCGAGTATGCCTATTTTTCACAATTTCCTGGAAATTTCCTCTCATACTCGGTCCAGTATCCCATATACTGGATCGAGTACAGAACCCCGCCACCTCCAGTTTGCTATAAATACACCCCATTTCCTTCACATTAAAATAATCAATTCTCATATACTTCTAAACTCAGTTTAGACAAGTATTTCCTTTATATTTTATATAATGTTTAGTCTCCAAATGAGAAGCTCCATCTTGGCTTTGCTACTTTAAAGCTTAATGAATTGTAAGTTGTGAGTTATTTTCTTTAATCTTCTTCCTTGAATATTAATTAATTCCTATTCCTATTTCATATTAATATTTTGAGCATTACTTAAAGGATCAACTAGTTTTGTTTCATATATTAATTATTACTAGAATCGATCGATTAATACGCTTGTTATTCATTCGGTCGTTTCACGGTAGTAAACTTGGGTTGTTAATGCATGTGTCTCATGGTTAATAACCGAAGGGGAATTAATTATATTGATTTAAGCGATAAACCGCTTGTGTTGAGGTTATCAATCTCAATTGTTTTCATCTTGATTTTATTGCTACTATCGGGTTAATATACGACGCGTGTTCTATATTGACTCGGTAGTAAGTTTTATTAACGAACGTGTCTCGTTATTAATAACTACCCTCGATGAATTGGATATACTCCTCGATTGGGTATTCGAGAGGAAGATAGTTAAAGATATAACCGGGATCGGCGAACATTTCATTAAGTGGATAAAAGCAAAGCCAAGTCTTCATCTCTATTAAGTAAACCATATAAGTCGTTCATCTTCGTGTTTAATTAATTAAACCAAATCAAACTAAAAAACCCCTTTTTGTTACTAGTTCTAGAAAAAGAAAAGTATTCCTTTCTCTGTGGATACGAACCTTACTTCATTATACTGCGTTTAATTGTTGTATTGATTATTATTTTGAGTGCACACCACGACAAAGTGCACGTCAGTAGTCTTCTTCATACCTTCGGTTGCCGGCCTCCCGTAGTTCTTCCAACCGCTGAAAACCCGCGTTTTGTTCCTCCTGGTATTGACCAACTTCTTCCCTTAGTTGATCAAATTGCCCCCCCCCCCCCCATGGTCTTGAAGTCTGTGCTCATAGTTTGGAACCCGACAAGAAGTTCTTGGAAATAGTCGGTTGGGGGTGGGTTTTGAGGTGGATTGGGGATATTGTGTTGGACATTTGGTTGGTGTACATGTGGGTTTGGATGATCCGGTTGGTCGGGTTGTTCTTGGAGGTGAGGTGGGATGGCATTTGGGAGTAGGTAGTGGGCTACATGGTTGTGGGGTTCGTTGTACTCAAATGTTGGTAGTTCGGTGGAGGGGAGGGTGAAGTACTTTAGAGGTTTTGGATGGATGTGCCATTTGTAGAATTTGTGTCGTTCTTCATCGTAGTGAGAGTTGGAAACGCATTGTGCACTACTAAGGAAACCGAGGCTCATTAAACAATATTCGGTTATAGGTGAGTTATCCGTATACCCGAATTTGGTTGCCAAATGCATAATCACTCCACCACAAACAATTTTTCCGGTAGCTTTGCACTCTTTGACTAAATGTACCCACATCAAGCTAGAAATACCAAAATACTGGGCATGATAGTACAAAGCATTTGTGAGGATACAAACATCTCCCATCCTCACATGGTGGTTATTCGGGCGTCCAAACAAACAACTGGCCAAGAATTTCAAAAAGATTCGGAAAATCGGGTGTTGAACGTGACTAACGGTCAGTTTTCACGAATCAACACTCGT
Source organism: Cuscuta epithymum (assembly GCA_945859915.1). Lineage (NCBI taxonomy): Eukaryota > Viridiplantae > Streptophyta > Magnoliopsida > Solanales > Convolvulaceae > Cuscuta > Cuscuta epithymum. The sequence continues at coordinate 402,888 of CAMAPF010000156.1, read as the reverse complement.
TTCTCCGGTCAATTTCATCCACAAATCATGGCGATAAACTGTATTTTTGGAGACTTTCTCATTCAAGGGGGCGGGAAGGCCAAAATGTGCGGACAATTCACGTTTAGTGATGGTATGTTTTTCATTGAACAATCTAAACGGGACTTTACTTTCCCTCAAATCAGCCTCATTATCAACAAACCTAGTTGAGCTCATGAATTCCAAGATAATGCGTTCATTCGAGTTATATTTCAAACCAAAATTGAGACCCATATGCAATTTGTTGAACAACTCTTCCATAATCACAAACAAATTTAAAGCACGGAGAGTATCATGGCACATAAAGCAGAAGGGATGAACTTGCCTTTCCATATAGGTGATGAATCTTGCTCTTTGTGCGCCATTTGTGAGAATGACATCCTCAAATCCCGGAATAGGAGCCGTGGATGATGAACTTTCTCCTTTTTTCCTTTTTGGAGCCATTTGAGAGCTAAACTTTGAAGCTTTTGGTGGAGGGGCTAGGGTTTCGGTTTTGTGGATTTTGGGGAAGAGAAGGAGATTTGTTGGTATGAGGTTGAAGAGGATGGTGAGGGGATGATTTTGATGGTGATGGGGGTTGATTTCGTGGAGTATGGAGTGAGAAATCGAAGTTTGGAAGCTCGAAAATGGGGTTTGGGGAAGACGGTGTTTGAAGCTTGAGAATTATTTGGGGAAGATGAAGTGGGTTTAAAATCGACCAACTACCCGATCGGGTACCCCGTCAAACCCAGTCGGGTATGACATTTTTTGTTCTTGTTTTTGCGAAGGCTCCCCGATCGAGGGTATACGTATACCCGGTCGGGAAATTTAGGCAGTAGCCTCCAGAGTTGAAAATCCACGCATACCCGACCGGGTATATGGCTTCACCTGATCGGGTATTGAATCAATTTGTTTATATTTCGCTCCAGGGTTGCTCACCCGGTCGAGTATAAGCCATACTCGATCGGGTCTGAAAATACGTAGCTTTTAAAATAATTATTCTGTACATACCCGACCGAGTGTAAGAGAGTACTTGATCGGGTATTATACCCCTAGAACCATATTTTTAAAAAATTGCTTTTACCCGACCGGGTTCGTTACATACCCGATCGGGTTCTTCCAAATTTCACATTTTTTTACACACGCACTCTATGAAATTTGAATGGATAAGAAAATATACCTTGCATGGGTTGCCTCCCAAGAAGCGCTTTATTTAACGTCTTGGCTCGACGATATCTCCGTTGCTCCTCATTCATAGACCGGTTCAGAAAGGTCTATGACTTCCACGTGTTTGGGTTGAAAACCTTCATCAAAGAAGGGTTTTAATCGATGTCCGTTCACCTTGAGCACCTCTACCGACTCCAGGTCTTGAATTTCCACCGCCCCGTGTGGATATATTTTGACCACTTTGTATGGTCCAGTCCAACGGGATCTCAGCTTTCCCGGGAATAAATGAAGGCATGATTGGAATAGGAGGACTTTTTCATCAAGTTTAAAGCCCTTCCTTATGATCATTTTATCATGCCACTCCTTCATCTTTTGTTGTAGATCTCTGCATTGTCATAAGAATCCAGGCAGAGTTCTTCCAATTCTTGCAATTGGAGCTTCCTATGTATACCGGCCTCGTCAAGATTGAGGTTGAATTTTTTCACAACCCAATATGACTTGTGTTCGAGCTCCACGGGAAGATGACACGCTTTTCCAAACACAAGTCTATATGGGGACATACTGATAGAAGTTTTGTAGGCAGTTCGGTATGCCCATAACACATCATCAATGCATATGCTCCATTCCTTCCTGTTTGGGTTCACTGTTTTCTGGAGTATAGATTTCAACTCCCGATTTGAGGCCTCCGTTTGGCCATTCGTTTAAGGGTGGTAAGCTGTAGTGATTTTAAGAGTCACACCCACGGATCTAAAAATCGGGCTAGGCGCCGCCTAGTCACTAGGCGGTGGCCAGGCGCCCCGACTTTGGTGTAATCGGTCGGGCGCCTAGGCGGGATAGGCGGCCGACTAGGCGGCTAGGCGGTGGCTAGGCGGTCTGGATTAATTTTTTTCCAGATCCAACTTTTTCCCCCATTTTGACTTAAAACAACGTTTGATCAATAAGTATTCTATTCCTATATAATTTAGTTTCATATTACTATGATAAAAATTAATTTTGAAATATATAAAAAAAGTTAGAATGTATATGTGCATTTTTAGAGACTAAAAAAATATAAATCTCTACATTTATCTATTAATTATTTTATTATTTATAATTTTTTTTACAAAACTGATAATATGTAATGATTATATGAGCTATTCCTATTGTCAAAATATTATAAAATTATTGGTAATATATTTAAAATTCAGTGAAAATAAAAATAAAACAAAGAAATAAAGGAAAACACCTAGGCGCCCTAGTCGGCGCCTAGGCGCCCGCCTAGGCGCCCGCCTAGGCGGGCTAGGCGGCCAGTCACCGCCCGACTAGCGCCTAGCGCCTTTTAGAACACTGGTCACACCATATTTTTTTAGTAGGGATCCCACAATTTTATTACAAAAATGTGTTCCTCGATCGCTTATTAAAATTTGGGGGACCTCGAACCTTGAAAATATGTGTGATTTGAGAAAGCTAGCCACCACCTTTCCATCATCAGTTTTGGTGGCTTTTGCCTCCACCCATTTTGAGACGTAATCCACCGCAAGGAGGATGTAGATGTTACCTTGAGAGTTTGGGAAAGGTTCCATGAAGTCGATACCCCATGCATAAAAAATTTCACAGAAAAACATGGGGTTTTGAGGCATCTCGTTTCTCCTTAAAATGTTGCCCGCTCTTTGGCAATTGTCACAAGATCGAAAAAAACCATGTGCATCACGAAATAGACTCAGCCACCAAAAACCACATTCAAGGATCTTCATCGCCATCCGTTTCGGGCCAAAATGTCCTCCACAACAAGCATAAGAATAGCAAAACTCTATTATGTGGGCTATCTCATATTTGGGGATGCATCTTCGGATTATTTGATTGTTACAATATTTCCACAAATATGGGTCATCCCACACATAGAGTCTTGAATCCATTTTTAGTTTTTCTTTTTTATATTTTGAGAGATGTGGAGGAAATTTGCCAGAAACAAGAAAATTTACAATGTTTGCATACCATGGTTGTATCATTTTGATGGAGAAGAGAGTCCTGTCCGGAAATTTGCCCTTGATGAGATTTGTGTGGAGGCCTTCGATGTCTTTGTGAGGAATGATGCGGCTTAGATGATCGGCCACCAAGTTCTCTGCTCCTTTCTTGTCTTTAATCTCCACGTCAAACTCACTCAATAGAAGGACCCATCGAATGAGTCTTGGTTTTGCCTCTTTCTTCGTCATAAGGAAACGGAGAGCAGCATGGTCGGTGTAAACAATAACTTTCGTTCCAAGAAGGTAGGAACAAAATTTCTCCAAAGCAAAGACCACCGCTAGCATTTCCTTCTCGGTGGTGAAGTAGTTCTTTTGAGCTTCATTTAAAGTTGAGGAGGCGTAGTAAATAAAATGAGCAGCCCTCCCGATCTTTTGGCCTAGAACAGCCCCCACTGCATAGTCACTTGCGTCACACATGATCTCAAAAGGAAGACACCAATTGGGAGCTTGAATAATTGGGGCGGTCACCAATCTTGACTTCGAAGTATCAAAAGCTTCCTTGCATTTATCATTGAGATCAAATTCCACCTCCTGTTGCAAAAGTTTGCATAGGGGGGATGAAATTTTAGAGAAATCTTTGATGAATCTCCTATAGAAACCGGCATGACCAAGGAAAGAGCAGATGTCACGTACATTTGTGGGGCACGGGAGCGTTTGAATCACGTCAATTTTTTCTTTGTCCACTTCAATTCCTTTTGATGAGATGACATGCCCAAGAACAATCCCTTGGTCCACCATAAAGTGGCATTTTTCAGAAATTAGTACAGGTTGGATTCAATATAACTTTTGAGCACAAGAGTGAGATGATAGAGGCAAGATTCAAAAGAGTCCTCATGGATTGTGAAATTATCCATAAAGACCTCCATAAATACCTCCACAAATTCGGAGAAGTTGTTCATCATACACCTTTGAAAGGTGCCCGGTGCGTTGCATAATCCAAAGGGCATTCGTCGGTAGGCAAAAGTGCCAAATGGACAAGTGAATGTTATTTTCTCTTGGTCCTCTGGGAGCTATTGGTATTTGGAAATACCCGGAGTAACCATCGAGAAAACAATAGAACTTGTGCCCGGCTAGCCTCTTTAGCATTTTATCAATGAAGGTCAATGGAAAGAAGTCTTTTCTAGTTACCGAATTGAGCCTTCGGTAGTCAATGCAAACTCGCCACCCGTTTTGAACTCGGGTGGGCACCATCTCACCGTCTTTGTTTTCAATGACTATCACTCCGGTCTTCTTTGGCACCACTTGGGTTGGACTCACCCATTTGCTATCGGAAATGGGAAAAATGATTCCTATTTGAAGCAATTTGATCACCTCCTTTTTTACCACCTCCATCATGGGTGGATTCAATCTTCGTTGCGGTTGCCTCACCGCTTTTGCCACATCTTTGAGTAGGATTCGGTGCATGCATGTGGATGGGCTAATGCCTTTGATGTCGGCAATAGACCATCCAATGGCCAATTTGTACTCCTTGAGGACTGCAATAAACCTATCTTCTTGTTCTTGGGCTAAGGCATTTGAAATAATCACCGGTAGAATGTGATTTTCGCCCAAGAACACATGTTTCAAATTTTCATGGAGTGGTTTAAATTCAATCTCCGGTACCAGCAAAACAGATGGTAGCGGCTTCTCGCTCGAAATGGTTAATGGGAGGGCTTTAGAGCCCGGTGGCAAAAGTGGGAGTGGATTTAACTCCGCCACCATAACCGCCATGTTATTTGACATAGAGTATTCCAAAGTGAAATCCTCTACATCATTCTCAATTGAGCTTAGTACTTTATCTTTTCCTTCAACCTCAAATACATCTTGGACCCAAGTGTCGCAAGTGTCAATCGCAAAAAGAGAGTGATTATCGGTGGGGTATTTCATGGAGTCGTAGATATTAAATTCAAATTTCTCACCATCGAACTCCATGGTTAATACTCCACTAAAAACATCAATTTTTACTTTGGCCGTTTTTAAAACGGGCCTTCCTAATAAAATGGGGACTGCATTTATATCGTTCTCCATTTCGAGAACATAAAAATCAGCGGGAAAGATTAAATTATCCACCATGACGAGTACATCCTCTACTACACCTTTTGGGTAAGCATTCGATCTATCGGCAAGTTGGATAACAACCCCCGTTTCATGTAAAGGTCCTAGTTCTAGGGACTTATATAGAGAATATGGGATGGCATTAATTGATGCACCCAAATCTAACATAGCCCTAGAAAAACTAGAATTTCCTAGTTTACATGGTATAGTGAACATTCTCGGGTCACTATACGTTTTAGAAAGTTTTTTTTTAAAAAAAAACGGCCACACTCTTTCACTTACTTGGATTTTATGTTTGCCATTTAATTTGTGTTTCCTTTTAATTGTGCAAATCTCTTTTAAAAATTTTGCAAATCTATGAACACCTTTAATTAAATTAAGAAGAGGGATGTTTACCTCACATTTGTTGAAGGTCTCATAGATGTCCTTGTCATTGTTGTATTTGCGGTTATCCTTGAGAGCCTCCGGGAAAGGTGAAACCGGATCATATGAATCGAGCGGTGGGAACTTCGTTTGAGGTGTGATCTCCTCCTCTTTCTCCTCTTCATTTGGAGGTTTTGTGCTTGGCACCAAGTGATCCTCCTCCTCTTCTCCAACATGGCTTTTTGCTTTTGCTTTAGCCATCACCAATTCTTTGCCACTTCTCAAAGTGACCACGTGAGCTTGTTGCCTTGGATTCGGCTCCGTTTGAGATAGGAGTTTTCCCGAATCCTTAGCTTCAAGCCTACTCATGACATTTGAGATTTGGCTCATTTGGCTCTCTAAATTGTGGATGCTAGATTTTGTTGTTTCTTGAAATTGGGCCACACTTTGTTGCATTGTGGCCATGTTCATGGCATGTGCTCGAATCATGTCTTCGGTGGACATTTTCGAGTTCGATGTTTGACCTTGTTGTTTATATTGTTGAGGAGGAGGGTTTGTTTGTTGAGGTTGTTGAGATTTTTCGTACCTTAAATTAGGATGATCCCTCCATCCCGGATTGTAGGTGTTGCCGTGAAGATCATACCTCCTTTGACCTTGGAAACCCAACGCATTGACTTGCTCGGGGTTCTCCTCTTGAAGTGTTGGGCAAGAATCAGTGGGATGCCCTTATGTCGAACATATGCCGCAGACCTTGACTTCTTGGGTTTTTGGATTTAAAAGAAAAACTTTAACCAAAGAAGTCAAGCCGGCCACTTGACTTTCCAACAAGTTGTTGGATTCCACTGCCATAACTCTTTTTTATGATGACCTCACATTGTAATGTCTAGAGTTTTCGGCCAACTCTGAAATGAGGTCTCTTGCTTGAGAAGGGGTTTTATTGACAATACCCCCTCCGCATGCCACATTAACCATGCGTCTATCTTGATCCATAAGACCATCATAGAAGTAAAAAATGAGGTCTTGTTCTGAATACCCATGATATATCTGCTCCAATTGCTGGACATGGAAGGTGAAGTTTTTTTTAATAAGAGTAAATGGGCACAGCTAGGGTTTTCAACCAGCGTCTGTGGAATTTGGCGGGCGGCGCTGTGATTATCACGGCCAGAGCGTCCGAGTGTTCGCTAGCAAGAGGTCGGATGGAGCGCAGGACGTGCAACCAGATTCGTTCTCAAATCTATTTGATTCCTATTGCGTTTGAGCAACCAGATTCGTTGGTGGAGTTTTTGTCTGCGTATGGGAATAGTCCTGCTTGGTCAACGTCGGACAGGAACGATGGAGGCCATGGAGAAACGAATACGGGGAAGATCGCTCTGGAAAGGGATGTGGAGGTGGCTCGGTTTCGGTCTGACTGACTATGGGCAGATCGAAGTGAAGAAGGAAGAACATGAAGTGACGAAAATCCGTCCCCCTCCTGAACCGCCGCCATAGAGGATTTGTGCAAATAGGGTTTGGAATACTGTTTTACTCTTTCTAGTTTTTTATTTTCAGTCCAAACTATTTTCTTATTTCTATTTTGTTCCTACTATGTCAAACAATAAACGGGGTAGGTGGGTGCTTTGTTTTACTTTAGTTGGTAGATTACTGGTTGGAGGCAATCAGGCTAATGCAGCTGCTAATAGCCTCTATGCTCTCATGGTTTCAGGGATTAGTCCTCGCTCTTTCTAGGGTGGACTATTCTATGTCTGGTCATAACGTGAGGGGGCCGGTGGGCTTTGGTTTTCTAAAGATTAGAGGGGGATTTAGTTCTTGGGATTCTGTTGTTGCTTTGGATCGTTTGAATTCATATGAGCTTTCCTTTCAAAAAATACCCATTATATGGGCAACTAGCACATATTATTTTAAAGCGCTCCTAATATTCATACATGGTCTCATCATCCGATTGCTCAATGTTGCTAATTTGCTTCTTGAGACTTGAAGAGATAAATTAATGCGAGATAGTACCTTTCAAGGAAGCACTTTTTCATTGTGACACCCCCAAATTTCCCACCCAAAAATAATACTTTATTCACAAGAAATATTAACTTTATTCGAAAACATCAGAGTTAGGCAGCGGAAAACCAAAAGGGAAATAGGGGCGTTACCGCCACACTCGATTCTCCCTTAACCGAGTGCACAGGCTAAAACAACTTACACTCCAAAAATAATTATTCACTAACTAAAGATATTGAAAATGGAATTACAATGATTTACTATGTTTTCTAGAGGAAGCTCTCTCGAAATCAACATCGTCATCAAAGCGTCACCTGTACAAAATCAAGTACAGAAAGAAAAACAAAAGAAAACAAAAATTAGCAACAATGCTAAGTAAGTTCCACCTAACCCCATAAAATAATAGATAATAAAATTTAATGTTTTTGAAAAACATTTAGGAGGAAAAATATTTTTTTTTTAAAACAATTTATAAAATCTTCTCATAGCATAATTCACTAGTAAAATAATAGTACCTCAAATATAAGCAAATATTTCTCAACCACAAAAATTACAAAAATACCAAATATACGTAAAACTGCCAAAAATTATTACAATAATTCCAAAGCATAAATCAAACACCAAATATCTCAAAATACTTGTAAATGCTGATAATAAAAAGTACTCAACATAATCAAACCAAATCAAATCCAAAAGTAAAACCCACAAATAATTTAACAACTCAATCCAAATATAATCCAATCCAATAATCTAACAATTCCAATCAATCCAATACTTTAATTCACCACAAATCCAATCAAATAATATTCACCTCAAGTCCAAATCAAGCCAATCAAATAATCTCAATCACCTCAATCCAATCAAAGTCCAGTTCACCTCAAATCCAATCAAAGCTGGTGGAAGCCGAACTCCTACCTTAAGTGTGCACACCCCCTAAAAGGGATTCCAAGCCCTCCGGGAAGTAAGAAGCCCGAGTAGTCGGGATTTTTCTACCAACTACACTACAATTAAGCTGGGATACTCCGCTTTTGGGAAGTACCCCTGGTGGATTTAGACTTATAGCCATTACCACTCACCAATACCACATTTATCCGGATGTGGCAAACCGACACCACAGATTTCTCTGGGTGCTCACCAAAAATCACAATTCATTTTCAAAGTTCCAAACCAATATCACAACCTCAACCAAAGCGGATACAAAATCCAAACTCCACAAAATAATCCACAATGTAAAATATTAACTCCAACAAATTACACACAAATGTACCATACATTAAAATTTCACGAAAGAGCCGAAATATGGAATACTTCATAAATAGTTCAGATCTCAAATATAACCCCCAAAAACATTTCATATGATAACTCAAATACTCGAAAATATCATCCAATAACCAATACTGAAATCTCAAATATAATTCTCAATAACAATCCATGAATAATTCCAAATTCTCAAATACGAAGTATAAATTTTAAATGCTAGAAAGTCACAAAGTACTCAAATAAAATCAAATGAATAATAATCATAAATAGATTCACGAAGCAAAAGGTATAATTTTGGTTGACGTGAAACTTACCTCAAATTGCGATAATTCCTAACCGAAGCTTCTACCTCGATCTTCTCCAAAAATCACCTTCTAAGAATATTAAAAGTCTAATATCAATGTCAACTTATAGTTAAATTTAGCTAGCCTTGATTTATAATTTTCCCTCTTATGATTTTAATTTATACTCCGTAGTTTATAATGATCTACTATGGTATTCGATTAACCCAATTGATATATACGGCCCAATCCTTAATTATTAACAACCTGCCAAAAGGAAACTCAGCCCAAAGTAATAAACATGCGGAATAATACGTACGTACGGTTCCCTTCATGCATTAATCGTCTTCTTCGTTTGTCGAACGCAGGGAAAAAGGTGATGGCGGCGGCACGGCCAACGGTTCCTCCAGTCCAGTGAAGGCCAGTGGTGACACAGATCGGTGCGGCTCAGTTGTCCTCTCCGGCGTGCAAAACAGTCCGGTCAACAACTCCGGTAAGTGATTGTCTTCTTCGCTGGTGAGGCAGAACCAGATGCAGCAACGACGGAGTTCAGTTGTAGTCTTCCGGCGTAGACGATGTTGGTGGCAGGTCGCAACGTTCAACAATATCAGTCCGGTCCGGTGGTAGCAACCTACGTACGGCGGTCTTCCTCCTCCGACGTTTGAGAGTCCGGGCAGTCCAGCCTAAGCTACAACTGGGTCTTCTTCTTTGGCGTCCTGGTTTGATGGTCTGCACTCTGCAGCAGAGTCCGGTGACTCCGTCTTCCTCCAGATACGGTGTTCTGACGTCGGCCTCTTGGCGGCGCAGATATTCCGGCCAACTCTCCCACGCAGACCTCCCATATGATATAGTCGATCGCTAGAGTCTTGGTTAGTTGTGCGAGGGAGATCCGATCGCAGCATTGCTATTTATAGGTGTCGCCGATGGTTCTAGACTCCAGTCCGTTTGGTATCTATTGATTTAATTTCCATTTATGGGTATTAAATTATTACTGTAACTTACCGATTATGTAGAACATTCGAAAGCTGCTAATATTACTAATTAACAAGTATATACTAATATATATTTCTAGTGCGTGTACTATTACTTTTTATTGTATCAAATTTTGATAAGCCGCTCACTTTGATTATTAATTGTAAAATTTTATCTCACTAAAATGTCACTTTTGTCAAAAATAAAATTTTATCTCATTATTATTACTTTTTTTTTTCTATTTTATTTTATTTAAACTTTCGGGGTGTCACATTCTACCCCCCTTAAAAATGTGCTTCGTCCCCGAAGCACTTAACTTACTCAAAAATATAATTTATTCATTAAAGATCAAAATGATACATAATTCTCAAAGAGTTTACTACTACTACTACTGATAATTAGAAATTTAAATGGTCTCACCTACTACTATGAGATTCTTCTGTTGCGGTTGACATTCTTCCCTTGACGATGGCGTCCATCATTTGGGGGTAAGCCTTTCTTCTTGGAACGACACTCAAACACTCTATGACCGAACTTGTCACAATAAAAACATCGCACGAGCGTTCCGTCACAGTGTTTTCCAGGGTGATTTTTTCCACATTTCGTACAGTAGAAGTGGGTCTCTTCTGTGGAGTTCATCTTCTTACACTTCTGCTGGTTGCCTTTGTTGTTGCTCTTGTCCACGTTCTGGTTCTCCCCAGTTTGATTTAGCTTGTGTCGTTTGCCTCCCCATGTGCTTTCTTCTTTGGTGCCCTTCCTTGCTTTCTTAAGTGTTTCCTTTTGGAGTTGCTTCACTCGGTAGTGTTTGGCAGCTTTGTTGTAGGCTTCATTCAAAGTTTGACATTCGGAAACGCAAAGAGCTTTTTGTGTCTCGAAATTCAGACCGTGTATGAACTTGTTAATTTTCTCGATTTCATCGGGAACTAGAGCGGGTGCAAATCGTGCGAGTTCTAAGAATTTGGCATGGTACTCTTGAACGATCATACCCACTTGCTTCAAGTGTAAGAATTCTTCGTACTTCTCAGCTCTCACGTGCTCTGGGTAGAATCTTTCTCGTATTGCCTTCTTAAACGTCTCCCAAGAAAAGTCGGGTTGTTGACGCAATGTTGGGCTAGTCGTGGCCCACCAATTATCCGCCTCTTGACGTAAGTAGTATGCAACTATATTAACCCGTTGATCCGCGGGGCAGTTTATGGCATCGAATAGTTTGTCGAAAGTGCGAATCCAATCCTCAAGGATTCGAGGATCTTCTTCACCTAAATAGCTCAGGGGATTGCGCTTCGCTATAAGTTTCGCTACATCATTACGGGTGTTGAGATGTTGTTGGTTTTGATTCTGCAGTAACACATTCGTGATAGTCTGGGTGAGTTGTGTTAGTTGGACCATATTTTGAGCTAACTCTGAGTTCGTTGGTGTGGCATCATTGCTCTCGATGTTGTTCCTCGTTGACGTCATTGTCTCCTTGAGAAGGATAGCATTTAGGATACGAAAAAGAAATCTATCGAGTACTATTTGTAATTATACTACCTTAACTAACAACTTCACTTAATCAAGAAAACACATGACGTATAGTTCCTCTATAAGTCCAAAGTCGTCCTTAAATAAGTTAGTAAGGATATCCCCAAAAGAAAAAGAACATCTCAAACAATTCAAAAGGACCACATACTCAACCAAAAATCAAAATCTCACAATCTCGCCACGCGCCTAAATTTTTTATTTGTCCTAGAAGTTCTTACTTGTTCCCTAATCATTTATTCTCCTATTATTTTAGAAAAATATCTTGGGAAAATCCCTTCGAAAAAATTAGAGAACTTTTTGAAAAATTAATTACTTTTTTTTTTGGAAAAACGTTTTGAAAATTCCCCTAGAAAAACCATAAGCTCTGATACCAACTTGTAACACCCCCAAATTTCTCACCCAAAAACACTTTGAAATAATACTTTATTATTAATTTTATTGGAAAACATCAGAATTGTGCAGCGGAAAAATTCAAAGGGAAATAGGGGCGTTACCGCCACACTCGATTCTCCCTTAACCGAGTGCACAGGCTAAAACAACTTACACTCCAAAAATAATTATTCACTAACTAAAGATATTGAAAATGGAATTACAATGATTTACTATGTTTTCTAGCGGAAGCTCTCTCTGTGACACCGCACCCGGATGTACTCAAATTTAAAATTCAGTATGTATTTGAACTTTTCTAGTGAATATTCTCGTATGAAAGAATGATGGATTTAATTAATGTGTGATTAATTAAATAATTTATCGGGCCAGTAATATTGAGAATGAGCTACCAAATATTTAGTTGGGTTATCGTAATAATCCTAAGAGCCCAATAAAGTGCCAACCAAAGTTGACAAAAATATTTGGACAACCCGAGTATTATTTTGACCCAACCTGCCAGAAATAGCAGGAATAATTGGGAGGAACTTCCTACACCCAATTGGGATATTTTTGTGAGTGATTGAGCCTCAAATAATGTGGAGGAGACAAACCAAAAAGGCTTGGTGCGGACCTATGGGAGAGGGGGATGGCACAAGACAAATGCACACCCCATATGACCCCATTTTTTTTGCAATCAAATAAGTCTTTGATTGAATAGGATACTCCTCCCCTATTCATTATACATCACTCGGCCACATCAAGAGAGAAGAACCTCTAGGAAGAGCTCTCACAAAGTCCAAGGTTGGGAGGAACACAAGGAAAAAGAAACCCAAGAGGAAAGAGCTAAGGTTGAGGTAAGAGGCCAACTATTGTCCTTTTAACTAGTTTTTGTTGTATGATTTTTAAGAAATCATATGGTGGATTAAATGTGGAGTTCTACACGTTTAAAAGTGTAGAATAATGTTATAAAGTGGTGATAATTAACTTAGAAGAGTTGGTGAATCGATAGGAGTCGAAATCGCCGGAAACCGCCACTTTAAGGGAGCTGTTCGTAACTGCAGACCACGAAAGCCGCCCACCTTTCACGAAAGCCGCCCGGCTTTCGTCTGCTGTCCAGATTTTTCACCTCCAATCGGTTTAGAACGGGGATTGATCGGAGGGCTTAGCAAATGCAACTATTTCAGCACTTCATAAGGTGAGGATGGCTGACTATATTGCTTATAATCTTTGGGTTAATTTCATAAGATTACCTAAAGTAATTAAATGTGATTTTCATGGATTATTAATGATTAATAATGCCTAAATGAAAATATCATTGTTTGTGAATAGAAGATGCATAACATACAAATTTATGAGAAATTGTGTATGATGATGCATAATAAATGTGAAGGTATAATGATTGTATAAACCATGAATTTTTGTGATAAAATATACTTTTACTTCATGTGTAGAAATCATGAATGGATAAAAGTGATATTTTTGATATTGAGATTAAATCGTATACGGATTAGAAAATCCATAGGAATGAGCCTTATAACTATGAGTCAAGGAGCTTGGATGTTTAAAGATTTATGGATTAGTATTTAATTTACTAATCGGGAATGTTGTATAAAAAGTGATAGAACAATCCTAAGGACTTGGATTGTGAAGGATGCACCTTAAGTAGTCTTATGAGATGCCTTAAGGTAGGAAGGGGTAACCACTAAGTTACATTAGGAGTAGGCCTCATTGGCTACTCAAGATTGAGGAACTCTAGGCATAGAATTTGCTAGTGAGTTAGTATCGTGACTAGAGGAAGCCTCTAGCACGATGAAGAATGACTGGAGGAAGCCTCCAGCATTCGTGTAGGACGAACTAGTATCGTGACTAGAGGAAGCCTCTAGCACGATGAAGAATGACTGGAGGAAGCCTCCAGCATTCGTGTAGGACGAACTAGTATCGTGACTAGAGGAAGCCTCTAGCACGATGAAGAATGACTGGAGGAAGCCTCCAGCATTCGTGTAGGACGAACTAGTATCGTGACTAGAGGAAGCCTCTAGCACGATGAAGAATGACTGGAGGAAGCCTCCAGCATTCGTGTAGGATGACTAGAGGAAGCCTCTAGCATAATGTAATGTGACTGGAGGAAGCCTCCAGCACAAAGTATGTAAGGTGATTAGAGGAAGCCTCTAACACCGAATTTAGTGACTAGAGTAAGCCTCTAGCACGGCAAAACATGACTAGAGGAAGCCTCTAGCATGGTGAATTTAATATAGATGGGCGTGGCTTGAAGTCACGGGGAAAGGGTTGAACGTTTTCAAGGTAAAACATGGGTCTTCGGGCCGACTACTTGACTTTATATATAAAGTAAGTATATTTTCAAAGAGGGTAACCACGGGTTATGACCTATATTATATTATCACCCTATGTGAGGGTCTTGGAAATTGAAACTTTGATTATACTTAGTATAGTTGTCATTGTACTTGTCAAATGCTTCCAAGTACTGACCTCCCCTTCACGGGGGAGGCCACCTCACAGTTTCAGGTAGGAGTTGAGCTCGCTACAAATACTCGATGGCTTCGAGGGAGGATCCAGGAGGGAAGACGTGGTTCGTGCTTCCTCCGTTTCTGTTTTTAAAACAATTACATTAATGCTCATGGATATTATTTTTGAATAATTATTTGAGGGCTTGTATGCCCATGTTCGCCAAAGTGTGGCATAAACACTTTATTAAATGTTTCCGCTGCTTTAATTAATTATTTTACATTATGATTGTTTATGGATGTACTATTGTGAATGGTATTCAAGACGCCTTGTATGGTATGGATGAGTTGGACTGCGGTTGACTATTCGTACTGTACGGCGGGTTGTTGACGTGTCCGGTAGGTCCGGGGCGTGACAATTTAATTGGTATCAGAGCCTTAGGCAGTGTTTGCAATCACTTAAAAAAAAAGCACTTCTCAGCTTTTGGCTTAAAAAAGCACTTATTTACCAAACACTACCAATTTTTACTTTTTCTCGGCTTGCGTGTAAAAAGTGCTTTTCTTCTTTCTATTACACAAAAAGCACTTATTTTACCAAACACTATCAACTTTTACTTTTCAAAATCACTTTTTTCTCAAACACTATCAACTTTTCCTACTAATCACTTTTTCCTTACATCTCCAAAAGTGCTTTTTTTTAAGCAGAAGCATTTGCAAACACTCCCTTAGTCCGTAAACTTCATAATGAAGCTTCAAAATCCTTTTTGAAAATGATTTTGAAAACCATGAGCATAAAGTTTTGTACTTATAGAACTTTTGGTACTTGAGTTGCAAGGTCTCTAATTGTTAAGATGGTACCCTTAACAATTGGTATGACGGTGATTCGAGCCAAAATGTGTCTTTAAGTGCCTATCCGTCAATTGACATTTGATACGAGTCTAATGGCTCATTCTCAATTTCTTTCTGAAATGGATCGTACCGGGAAAGTAACTAGAAGGAACCCGACTGGCCAGGCACCGAGAGGGTCCGTGCAAGGCAGTAGAGGGGCTTCTAGAGTGTCCAGGGGACAAGGCCGTGGAGGCCAAGCTCAGACCGTGAGTGACGGTCATGTTGAAACAATAAATGAGTCTTATGAGTCCGAGGAGGATTCAACGTATCAACCGGGAACTGAGCCAGTTGAGACCCCATATGATGGGGAATATGATGATGATAATGATGAGGAGGGCGATGATGATGACGCTCTAGAAAGGATGGAGGAACTCCTCCGCCAATATCAACAGGATCGCCAAAGGCGCCGGGCAAGGCGTGCTTTGGGAGGGGCTTCAAGAAGAGGAAGCCATGTGGGGTCTAGGGGACATGTAGAGTCCCGAGTAGATCGGGGTGTTGAGGTCCCAATAATAAGGATCTCGAAGTACCTCAAGGAAGCGAGAGATTTGGGGTGTAAGCCGTTCGATGGAACGGGAGATATCTCCGTTGCGGCGGAGTAGATCAAGAGATCCAATGAAGTGGCTCTTGACATGGAGCTGCCGCCGATCATGAAGTTGAGAGTGGCAACGAGGTTGCTAGAGGGAATGGCGTCCACGTGGTGGGACGGTGTTAAAGGGAAGTATGGTGAGACAGTCACTTGGGAGAACTTCCGCCAAGAATTCTTCAATCAATACTACTCTGATTTCGAGGTGAACTTGAAAAGGAGAGAATACACCAACTTGACCCAAGGAGGCAAGTATACTGTGAGGCAACTTGAGCACAAATTCCGGGAGCTTGCCGAGTTCATACCGGAATATGCATGTGATGAGAACCGGATGGTGAACCACTTCTGGGATGCCTTGGACCTTGACATACGCGAGAGGGCAACACAATTGCCTAATATGACGTTTAGTCAAGTTGCTGAGCAAGGCTTGAAGGGGGAGAAAGAATGGGAAGAAAGAAAGCGGAGGAATGCCGAGGAGGCAAAGAAAAGAAAATGGGAGAACCAAGGCTCCCAAGGTTCCAATAAGAAGGGGAACCACGGGGGAGGGAGCTCATTTAGGACCCCTGCACCGCCATCGAGAGGAAACCCGGGAATGAGTGGACAACACTCGGGATCACAAGCCTCAACAGCGCCCAAATGCAAGAATTGCAAGAGGAACCACGTGGGCAAGTGTCGTGATCCCCCGAGGTGCTATCAATGTGGCGATACGGGGCACATGAGGTCGAGTTGCCCACAACTTGGGCGAGCCGTGAGTGCCGGGCCGAGTGGTGGGACCACGATGAGCAGGAACCGGACAGCGGCACCTCATGCAAACACTGGGCACGGTGGAGCTAGTACAAGCAATGCACCGTCCGTTAATCAAGGGAGGACCCAAGCGAGGGTCTATGCGATTACGGAAGCCGATGCACGTGCTAACCCGGACTCCGTCGCGGGTAAATTCTTGAACTTTTGATGTTATTCCCTTGGAAACAATATGAGTGTTAAAATGTACACGTTGTATAGCCAACCGGGAACGTGCAAGTTCGAAGAAGTGGATGACTATCCACCTGGGACGAAAGCCGCCCGGCATTGACGGAAGCCGCCCGGCTTTCGCCTTCGAATTACTTGCAAAATCCTACGGCGACTATAAGGCGCCCGACTTTGACGAAAGCCGCCCGGCTTTCGTGCTTGATTTTTGTTAAAATCATTCGGCGGAGGAAAAACGGCCGAGTTTCGTAAAAACCGGCCGGCTTGTGTTCAGGCATCTCCGGTGTGAGGCGCTGTTAACGAAAACCGGCCGGCATTCGTAAGAACCGGCCGGCTTTTAGGAATTAAAATTGGGAATTCTTTCGGCGACAGAAAACCGGCCGGCTTTGGCGAAAACCGGCCGGCTTACGTAACCGTTCATTCCGAGCCGAATGCCGAGGTGCGAAAACCGGCCGGCTTTCATGAAAAGCGGCCGGCTTTCCCTTATTGGTGCACGGTGTTGATTTTTTAGGTGGGAACCGGGATGGAATCGGGATGAGGCGTTAGATGACGATCATCCAAACCATAGCCGGGGTACTCTATAACCTAAGAAATGAGTCTAATAAGTGGGGAGTGTGTCTTACATTGCTTACGAATGTAGGAACATTAAAGATTAACGGCAGAGACGCAAGAATCCTCATTGACACCGGGGCGCAACGATCATTCGTAAGTGAGGCGTTTGCCGGGGGATTCAAAGAACCACTTGTACCGATGGCTCAAGCCCTATTGGTATCCACACCTCTGGGGGAAGACATCGAGAGAGATAGCCACTATCCATCGTGTGAGGTGGAAGTAGAGGGCCAAAACTTGACATGTGATTTCGTACCGCTGAGTATGATTGAATTCGATGCAATCCTGGGAATGGATTGGCTTGAGAAGCATCATGCTAGGGTCGATTGCTACGCAAAGATACTTGAACTCGAAGGCGATGAAGGGGTAACCTTACGCTTCGAGGGGGATCGGGCCAAATCCAATAGTTGCATCATATCCGCCGTGAGAGCTAGGATTATGATGAGAAAGGGTTGCCACGCATATCTAGCATATGTGGTAGACAAAACAAAAGAAGAGACGAGCATTTATGATGTGAGGGTGGTGTGCAAGTATCCGGACGTATTTCCAAAAGATTTACCGGGACTTCCACCCGATAGGGAGATTGAGTTCGTGATCGAGGATGAGCCCGGCACCAAACCAATCTCTATACCGCCATACCGTATGGCACCCACTGAACTTAATGAGTTGAAAACCCAATTGCAAGAGCTTTTGGACAACGGCTTCATTAGACCAAGTCACTCCCCGTGGGGAGCACCGGTTCTTTTCGTGAAAAAGAAAGATGGGACACTTCGAATGTGTATCGACTATCGTCAACTGAACAAGGTCACAATCAAGAATAGGTATCCTTTGCCTAGGATTGATGACTTGTTCGATCAACTCCGAGGAGCAACTGTATTTTCAAGGATTGACTTGAGGTCGGGGTACCATCAATTGAAGATCAAGGAAGATGACATACCAAAAAGTGCTTTCCGCACAAGGTATGGGCATTTTGAATTCCTTGTTATGTCGTTTGGGTTAACAAACGCCCCCGCGGCATTCATGGACTTGATGAACCGAGTATTTCATAAATACTTGGACCGATTCGTGATTGTGTTCATAGATGACATCTTGATTTACTCGAGGAGTGAAGAAGAGCATGAAGAGCACTTGATACTTGTTCTTGAGACACTACGGGAGAAGCAACTCTATGCCAAATTTTCTAAATGTGAATTTTGGCTAAAGGAGATTGGCTTCCTCGGGCATGTGGTTTCGGGATCGGGAATTGCTGTTGATAACAAGAAGATAGAAGCCATTACCAAATGGGAGAGGCCAAAGAATGTCAAGGAAATTCGTAGTTTCCTTGGTTTGGCAGGCTACTACAGAAAGTTCGTGGAGAAGTCTCTGTTTTGGCATCACCATTGACGAAGCTCACTCGTAAAGGAGCTAAGTTTGTATGGGATGACAAATGTGAGAAAGAGTTCATTGAACTAAAGAAGAGGTTGACTGAGGCACCGGTACTCGCATTACCCAAACAGGGTGTGGGGTACGATGTCTATAGTGACGCAAGCATCCAAGGGCTTGGATGTGTGTTGATGCAGGAGGGAAGGGTAATCGCCTATGCTTCACGACAGTTGAAGACGAAGCATGAGGTAAATTATCCTACTCATGATTTAGAGCTCGGGGCAGTGGTATTTGCACTGAAGATTTGGAGGCATTATCTTTACGGGGAGGCATGTCACATATACACTGACCACAAAAGCTTGAAGTATATGCTTACTCAGAAAGAGTTAAACATGAGGCAGAGGCGATGGATGGAGTTGATAAAGGTGTTAGAGATATTTTCATTGTAATTGTGATCAATGTTACTTTGCTAGTTTATAGTTAGCTAGAATAATGAATAGGCCTTTTAAGGCAATTTTGTAATAAAGGTTTTATACCTTTTTAGGTATGGGCCTCCTAGGAAAAGGAGCCCAAATGATTGTAAAACCTACCTTTCCCGTCAGGCTATATATATGCCTTAAGGGAAAGGCTAGGTTAAGCTTTTCGTAACATTCCTAGTGCCGCAGTGCCTAAATCGGTGATAGAAGTTTTACGCTAAATTGTTCATCATTCTGTAAACTTCTTCATCATTCTATGGAAAGCTTCATTCCCAGATCTATCTTCCATACATACATTTTATAGACTAGAAAACAGGGACCTAACATCTGGTATCAGAGCCGGAGCTGATCGATCGATTGAAGGCTGAAAAAGCTTCTGCGCGATTCTTCATCGTTGAAGTTTCGCACTTGAGCGATTTCTGGTTCTATTTTTATTGTTGTTTTTGCAGAAAAATGGCTGAAGGAAAGTGTTTTTTGGATTGCTGGGATCTATTCTGAGAAAAATCTCGCTGGAAAATTTGGCGTACAGGTTAAGCTCGATTTGAGCGATTTTACAGGTTCGCGCAACTCGTCTAGGAAGAAGAACATAATCGCGCAACTCCCCTCTGCGCTATCTCGAGCTTCGCGCGATCTGCTTCCTGCGCGATCTCAAGCATTGCGCAACACATCTTGCGTGATTCTGGACTGAGCAATCCTCCTGCGCGATCTCAAGCATTGCGCAACACATCTTGCGTGATTCTGGACTGAGCAATCCTCCTGCGCGATTTGAGCGTTAGCGCAATCACACCTGCGCGATCCTCTCTTGCGACATTTTGGACCTGAGAGATTTGGACTTAGGATTTTTTTTACTGTTGAGCGATTTTTCTTTGTAAGTTGAGCGATCCTTGAAGTTGAGCGATCCTTCAGAGACTTGAGCGATCTTGTTGAGCGATTTAGAGTTGAGAGATCTTTTTGTATTGTGGAGAGATTGTTTGTAAAGTTGAGAGATCCTTTTTAAGTGTTGAGCGATCCTTTTTAAAGGTTGAGAGATTGTTTGCTAAGACTTGAGCGATCTTTTTATAAAGTTGAGCGATCCTTTCTAAAGTTGAGCAATCTTTCGTGAAGTTGAGCGATCTTCCAACACTTGCGCGATCTTGACACTTTGCAACCAGAACAAAGACATCTGACTGAAGACTCAAACAACAGAACAGAACCTATTCAATCAACTGATCAGCCCGATCAAATTTTAAAATGGATGCATTATCAATTGGAAACGACACAAGACCCCCGATTCTACGAAGAGGGGAGTACAATGTATGGAAGAACCGATTTCTGAACTTTCTGGAGAGCAAGGACCAATCCTCAGGTCTTCTTGACTCTATCACAAATGGACCTGCACAATTGATGATAGCTGTTGAGAGAGACAACGGGAACAACCCACCGGTGGAGATTGAATGGAGACCAAAAACGGTAGATGAATATGATGATGAGGACAGAGCAAGACTCCGAGCAGATCTCATTGCCAAGACCTATCTGTTGCAGGCCATCCCGAACGACATCTATATGCAGATTGACAGCATGTCAACTGCAAAAGAGATGTGGGATGAGATCTTCAAGATCATGCAAGGCACTGAGATCGGAGTAAAGGCGAAGAAAGCTAGCACATTCACTGCTTACGACTCATTCAAAGCAAAGCTTGGAGAATCACTTGAAGACACCTACCTGAGATTTCTGCAATTGATAAATGAGATGAGAAAGATTGGCGTGCATAAGTCCAATATGGAACTGAACGTGAGATTTCTATCTTCTCTTGGAGCTGACTGGAAGAAGCTGAGCTCACAGATAAGGCACACGAAAGACCTTGATGAAATGGACATCCATGCTGTGTACAATACTCTTGACCAGTATGCGGAAGATTTTTCTGACTTCGTGGTCGCCTCTGTGACAGCTGATAAAGGGAAGGGAGCCGTGGACAAGCTCGCTGACACCCTTGCCCTGATGCTTGATAAGCCATCGAAGTCCGGTTCCAAGAAGGATAAGATGATAGTTGAAGAAAGTGAAAGTTCTGACAGTGACATTGGATTTAGGAATGGTTCAGATGATGATGAGCTGCATGATTTTCAGAAACAGATAGCCCTTCTTACCTCTAGGTTCAACAATCATATGCAGAAAAAGAAGAACTCTTCTAACAACAAGCTCCGCAAGTCCTCCTCCAGCAACAACAAGAGAAAAGAGCGATCTTTTGAATCGTCTGAAAATACTGCTGCTGAGGATGCTCCAAAGTGCTTCAATTGTGGGAAGACTGGACATCTGATGAAGGACTGCAGGATGCCTAAGAGGAAGAAGGATGCTGAGTACTACAAGCAGAAGATGTATCTGAACAAGAAGAAGATGTTGCTGGCTATGGAAGAAAATAGTGAAAAGAGTGCCCTCATGGCAGAAAAAGATCACTGGATGGATGATTCTGATGAGGAAGAGAATCTGGCCTTGATGGCAGTGGTTGAAGAAGAAGAGAAAGAGAAGGATGCTGAGAAGGAAGGAAAGATGAAGTCAACCCCTGCTGCTGATGAAAAGAAAGAAAACAAAGCTGAGGAGAAGAAGAACCTGCCTACTGCAACCAATGCTGATGAAATGACTGTCCTGACTGCTGAGAACAGAAATGCTGACAACGAAGTAAGTACCTCTAATTCATCTATTCATAATTGCTCTAGAACAGATATGCATGATAAATTTAAGGAGCTAGAGGTGAATTACAAAAGGTTATATGAGGTATATAATCAACTGCGCGAAAAACAGACATGCTCAAACATTAAGATAATCAATTCAGAGAAAACAATCACAAAGCTCACAACTGAGAATAAGCGACTTAGTGCGAGTGAGAAAGAGTTGACAGAGAAACTTAGAACAACTGAGAAAGAGAGAATTAGACTTTTTGGCGTCAATAATTTGCTAATGGAAAGAAGGGGTGCACTGTATACTAAAATCAAAGAACTTGAGGATCTGTTAGCCAAAAGGGACCAAACAGATCAGACTATTTTCCTTAACCAGCCTAAGGACACTCGTTTCTATAATGCCAAAGAAGGCTTGGGTTTGACCAATCCTCAGAACCTGAAAAAGGTCAACTGTAAACAACTCTATGATGTTAGATACATGAAAATAGGATTGACCAAACTCATGGCCTTCACTGGTAATGAAGAAACGAATGCCCTTGAGGATGAAAAGAGAAAGACAAAGGCTGGTGTAGAGGTTCCTTTTGACTACACAGAATTAAACAAGAGCTACAAAACCAAAGCACTCCCTTTGACCCCAGCTGAAGAAATCTTGACCTATCCTCCTGAAAAGGAAGCTGAGAAAGACGGAGAGGAGACTTCCACATCTGAACCGATTGAGAAACCAGCTTACATTCCACCATTGGTGAGAAAGTTTGCTGAGTTAAAAGATTCTTTTGAAAAGGAAAAGCAGATTTTAGAAAAAGAAAAGGATGAACTTTTAAAAGAAATAACCTCTTTGAAAACCGCCTCTCAGTCTAACACAGCTTCTCAATCCTCTTCCCCTTCTACTTCTGAAAACTCTTCTGAAAATTCAAGCGATAGTTTTAAGACTTCTCCTTCTCACCCCAAGTCTCATTCTCCGACAGGGAAAGATGTGAAGAAGAGAGTCGAGAAGAAAGGAGAGTGGATTGAAGACAAAATAAGAAGGAAGAGAGAAGAAGAGTCGAGATTAAGAAATAAGTGTCAGCGATCGAGCGCCATATTTTATGTTAAGAATAAGTCTAGTTCTAGCATTAGAGAGCCATCTACTAGTTATGCTAAGAGAGTGGCTCCTAAGTCTTCTAGTTCTAAGATTTCTGTCTCGAATCGCTGTACTAAATGTGTTTCTCTGAATTGCATGAAATCAATGAAATGTTGTTGTTCTGAGTCTGTTTCTTCTTGCAAAGTAAAAGATCCTGTGATTGTTGATAATGTTGTGAATAAGCCCAAGATTGATAGGGTGAATGTTGAGAGTGAGGTCAAATTGCCATTTTTAAGGTATCCTCTCAAGATTCACTCAGTCAAACATCTGAAAAGGCTATCATGTGAGCCAATCTTGAAAGACCATTTATCTGAACAATCACTTAGGACAAATGAAAGTTCCCTCGCTCCAAAAATCAAACAAATCAAACAAAAATGGGTTCCTAAGGCTGAAGCAGAACAATTAAAAATGAAAAACTCTTCTAAATCAGCCAGCCTAGGATCCCAAATCAAAAAGAAGTTGAAACATTTGCTCACTGTTGATAAGGAAGGACCCATCTGGCGATGGGTACCTAAGCGAAACTAATCTGTTTTGCAGGTCAGTCATGTGTGGCATCTTGATTCGGGTTGCTCGTCACACATGACTGGACAGATTGAACTACTGAGCAACTATTCTGAAAGGTTTGGAGGAAATGTGAGGTTTGGGAACAATGCTTCATCGCCCATACTCGGGATAGGAGATGTCATTTGTGAGAGCGTCACTATCAGAAACGTGTCATATGTGCAGGGACTGAAACACAACTTGCTTAGCATCGGACAATTTTGTGATAATGGAATGGAAGTGAGATTCCATGCTAGGCAATGTTGTGTGATGGATATGGGTGGGACACCATTATTAAGGTGTCAGAGGAAAACAAATCTCTACACCATTGATCTGAAATCGGTACGATCCCCCATATCCATCTGTCTCCTGTCCAAAGCATCTGAAGAACAAAGTAATCTATGGCACAGACGCCTCTCACACTTGAATCTGCCAGCCATCAGTTCCCTCTCCTCGAAGAAGTTGGTGAAAGGACTGCCTGTTCTGAAGAACTCCCCCAACCATCACTGTTCTGCATGTCATTTGGGAAAGATGAGGAGAGCATCACACAAGTCAAAACAATTTCCCTCCTCATCTCGTCCCCTGGAGCTACTACATATGGATCTGTGTGGTCCGATGCGCGTGCATAGCATCAGTGGACGCAAATATACTTTGGTAATTGTGGATGACTACTCACGCTACACATGGACCAAGTTTTTGCGCTCCAAGGACGAAACTGCAAACTTTATCATGACGTTCATCAGGACCATACAGAACTATCTACAGCAGAATGTGAAGATCATCAGAACTGACAACGGGACGGAGTTCAAGAACAAGGAACTGACCGAATTCTATGAAGCTCAGGGAATCACTCAACAGTTCTCTGCAGCTAAGACACCACAGCAGAACGGTGTTGTAGAACGACGGAACAGAACCTTGGTGGAAGCAGCCAGAACCATGCTAATACAGTCAAAGCTTCCTCACTTCATGTGGGCGGAAGCTATCAACACGGCTTGCTTCACACAGAACAGGACAGTGATCCACAAAAGATTTGACAAGACGCCCTATGAGATTGTGTTCAAGCGGATCCCTAACATTGCCTTCTTCCGCGTCTTCGGCTGTAAATGCTACATTATGAACGACAGGGATGCTAGGGGGAAGCTTGATCCAAAAGCAAACGAAGGGATATTCATTGGGTATTCTACCAATTCCAAGGCGTACAGAGTATACTTGAAAGACAGAAGAACCGTCATGGAGAGCATCAATGTGAGCTTCTATGAAATGGCGGACTTGGCTTCTGAACATTTTCATTCTGAACCATCAACCTCTGCAAACAATGAAACTCCATCATCTTCTGGAGTAGGAGGGCAGGGAGGTGAGACAAGACCTGATGAGCACGTGGTTCTGGACTCTCTATTTGAACACTTCTACAGTCAACCACGTGCACCACCAACTACAAATGCTACACCTACTCAGAACCCCCTGTTACCTGCTCCAATCACTGAAGAAACCAACATTCCTACTCAGAATGATGATGAGCATACAGATAATGAAGCTGAACAAGAACCAAACACTCCTGTTAATGATCAACCTGAAGAAGCTGCAACGCAAAAAACCCCAGAAGTACAACCTGAACAAGAATATTCTGACCCTGATCATCCAATCATAACTCCACAGCCTCTACAACATGAAAGAAAGTGGACAAGGGCACATCCGCCAGAGCTGATAATTGGAGATCCATCTCAAGGAGTCAGAACCAGAACGGCATCAGTCAATGAATGCTTATACTCATGTTTTCTGAGTCAGAAAGAACCAACAAAGATGACTGACGCATTGGCTGATCCGGACTGGGTGATTGCGATGCAGGAAGAGATGAACCAGTTCGAAAGATTGAAAGTGTGGACCCTGGTGCCAAGACCTTACAAGAAAACCATTATCGGCACCAAATGGGTATTCAAAAACAAGAAAGACGAAGACGGTGTGATCGTGAGAAACAAGGCCCGCCTGGTTGCAAAAGGTTACAATCAACAAGAAGGAATCGACTACGATGAAACCTTTGCACCAGTGGCAAGAATTGAGGCCATCAGACTATTTCTAGCATATGCTGCACACAAGAGTTTCACGGTGTATCAAATGGATGTAAAGACAGCTTTTCTGAATGGAGATCTGAAAGAAGAAGTCTATGTTGCACAACCTGACGGCTTTGTTGATCCTGAACGCCCCAATCATGTGTACAAGCTGAGGAAAGCCTTGTATGGTTTGAAACAAGCACCGAGAGCCTGGTACGAAGCACTGTCAGATTTTCTTGTAGAATCAGGCTTCTCGAAGGGAAAGATAGATCCAACTCTCTTCATCAAAAGACACAAGGGTGACATCATGCTGATACAAATTTATGTGGACGACATTATCTTTGCCTCGTCGAATCCAAATTTCTGCAAAAAGTTCAGCAACCTGATGCGCACCAAGTTCGAGATGAGTATGATGGGAGAGTTGAACTTCTTTCTGGGGCTACAGATCAAGCAATTGCCAGACGGAATATTCATAAATCAGTCCAAGTACATCCACGATATGCTAAAGCGCTTCAAAATGGACAGCAAGTCAACGATGAAAACCCCCATGTCTCCCTCACAAAAGCTCGACTCTGACCCTTCCGGGAAACCAGTCGATGCTACCAATTATCGGGCTATCATCGGTTCCTTGCTGTACCTTACATCTAGCAGACCAGACATTGTCTTTGCAACCTGCCTGTGCGCCCGCTTTCAAGCAAATCCGAAGGAATCACATCTGAACGCTGTTAGAAGAATACTGAGATATCTCAAAGGAACAGTCAATCTGGGTCTTTGGTATCCTAAGGAATCAGGCTTTGACCTTGTTGGATACTCAGATGCTGATTTCGCGGGTTGCAAACTAGACAGGAAAAGTACATCTGGCGGTGCTCAATTTCTTGGCGATAAGTTGGTGTGTTGGTCCTCCAAAAAGCAGAATTGTGTGTCTATTTCTACAGCTGAGGCAGAATATGTCGCGGCTGCTA
The DNA here is from genome assembly GCA_945859915.1 of Cuscuta epithymum. Taxonomy (NCBI): domain Eukaryota; kingdom Viridiplantae; phylum Streptophyta; class Magnoliopsida; order Solanales; family Convolvulaceae; genus Cuscuta; species Cuscuta epithymum. Next base: position 376,268 of record CAMAPF010000156.1, on the reverse strand, counting down.
GCTGTTGCTCACAGATATTATGGATGAGGACCCAACTAAAAGACTACGGGTTCACATTCTCACACATCCCGATCTACAGCGACTCTCAAAGTGCAATTGCCATCACGTGCAATCCTGTCCATCATTCCCGGACGAAGCATATTGATCTCAGATATCATTTCATAAAGGATCACGTTGAGAAAGGCACCGTGGACATGTACTTTGTGTCTACGGAATTGCAACTGGCTGATATTTTCACAAAGGCCCTGGATGAAAAGAGATTCAATTTTCTGATCTCTAAGCTGGGGATGCTGAACCTGAACGAATAAGTAAATCTGAACTGTGTGTGTGCGTGTGCTTTCATGTTTTGCATTTTTAGTTTTTCTTTGCATCACATTTTCTTTTCTCTCTCTCATGCATCACTTTTATTCATACATCACATTTCTTTTCCCTTCTTATGCATTTCATTTTTCATGCATCACATATTTTCCTTTTATTTTTCATGCATCATTTTTTTTCAATGCATAAAGTGAGGGGGAGCTTTTCAAAATCTGTTCATCTGTTGAGGGGGAGTATTTCTAAATTGTATAAAATTTGAGGAGGAGTTTGCTAAAATTATTCATTCTTAAAGAGAAGCAAGTGTTGAGGGGGAGCATTTTAAAATGAAAACAGACTGAATTGGGCCCGTTCAAATTCGAAATTTCCCCCGGGCCTATTTAAACAAGTGAAACGCGCAACTCCCCTCCCCCTTCACTCTTGTTGCGCGAAACGTTAGAACTCCCAAGCTCGAAACCCCTTTGCTCCTTCCATCTCCTCTTCGAAACACCCAAGGGTAAAATTTTCATCCATTCCTCTATTTTTCTTGAATATTTCACAGGTTTGACGAACAGGTGAATTAAAGACGATGAACAGGCTGAAACGGAACCCCATTGCGCGATTCTGACTTGCGCAAAGACAGGCTTGCGCGATTTGGCTTGAACGATTACTCCTTGGGCGAAACCCCTTTTCGCAAAACTCCTACTTGCGCGATCTTGGAGTATAGCGCGATCTTCGAGTATTGCGAGATTTGGGGGTTGAGTTTTTAGGTCTTGCGCGATTTGCCAGCCCAGCGCGATATCTAAGGGGATTGCGCGATATAACACATGCGCGATCAGACCTCTTGCGCGATATAACACTTGCGCAATCGGACCCCTTGCGCGATTTTTTACTATTGCGTGATTTATCTGGGGTGCGCGATTTTCCCCTTTGCGCTATCTATGCGAGATGCGCGATCTGATAGGGTGCGAATGATGACCCTTGCGCGATTAACCTCCGCGCGATCCATTTGGACCTGCGCGATTTAGAGTCAACCCAGCCCAAAACTAACCTTTAGGGAAATCTTTATTTTGGGCCAAAAACAACTAAGTCCGGACCCATTTCAGATCAATAAATTATTAAATTGGGCCCAACTTAAAAGAGAACAACAAACATTAAAGGGCCCAAGTGACTAGTAGTCGTGGACTTCGCCATTTTTGATCATATGCTCTAATCTCTTTATCATTTTCAGACTGAAATGGCTGCCAACACTCCAATCAACATGATCTATGCTAGGGAACAATGGATCCCAATCAAGGAAAACAACTCACAGTTGGACCCTGAAGTTTTCTCTTGTCAAGATGACGTGGTCGTCTCCATTCTGAAAGGACACAAGCTGTGGAAGGCACTGAGCGAAAACGCTGAAGTCCCTCAGGTGTATCTCCAACAATTCTGGGGTACACTTGACAAGGACGTAGATGCGAATGGCAGACAACTTGATGACGTCCTAGCTGCCACAATCTGCAACACCCGAGTCACAATCACGAAGGAGCTCGTCCAACAAGTGCTACAGATCCCGGAGGAGGAACACTATGATGCGTTGGCCTCAGAAGCGCAAATCTTTGAGGACATGATCACTCTAGGCCACGCTGAACCTCTCCGGTTGATGTCCGCAATCAAGACAGCACGATTTCCACGACCATGGAGGACACTTATGGCTACACTGAACAAGTGCTGCACATCCAAGCATAGCGGTTTCGACAAATGCAGCGGTTACCTCGTCTACATCTTTCACGGCATCGCTTTCATGAAGAACTACGACTTCACCTCACTGATCTGGGGTGACATTCTGGAAATGCGAAGAAGGAAGTTTGAAACTGATCTGATCAAACATCTACCATACATGAGATGGTTTTCACTGCTGGTGCGACACTTCTGCAGAACAATTCCTACAATTCAAAGACGCAAAACAACTGAGAATGTCAGCACTCCAGCCCTACAATATCTGAAGAGAATGCCAGAGGTACGCTCACTGGTACCATTACCTATTCCTGTCCCTCTCCTCCTGTTAGCTGGTCGGAATGATCCACATGTCATACGCTACAGCGAGGAGAACAACATTATACTCCCTATGGCTCAGATAAACCCCCCTGAGCCTACCCCGGGGAGTCAGCTGAGAGTAAGTGAGGGTCCTGAGAGTTCAACCCAGCCACAGAGACCAGTGGCAAGCCGGCCCCATGATGATCAGACTATGTCTGCTGAGGGCCACACCCGTGCTGAGGAGTTTACCCGTGATTCGCCAAGCGTAGCCACAACACAAGACGCTGACGATGAGGGCTCTGGGAGCAAGGCTAGGAACGATAACGATGATGATGATGAGGACGACGACAACGCCAATGCAAAGAGCAAGAAAGTCGAGAAAGCCCGCGCTAAGAAAGGACGACTCGTTATCAGGCTTTCTCGGGCTACAACACAAGAGCAGTCTCACCAAATCAAGGACACTCAAGGAAATATCATCAGTGAGACTCGCTCCAAGGTGCGTCATGATCTTGCCTCATCATCTACTCCTGTGCAAAGAGTGCAAACTGCCAGCAACCTGGCAGAAGAGTTAGCTTTATATGACAGCTGCTCTGACCTTGACACAATAAACCGGGCTAACCCCATAGGTGCAGAGGCTGATATTTTCAGTCTCCGAGTAGAAGACGCAGCATCTAGCCCAACTGCGCATGCACAAGCCTCACCTAGCCACTCTGCTGCCTCCCAACAGGTAGTAGTTTCACATATTGGGGATACTATACCCACCTCGCTGCCTCCCTACGAAGCAGCTGAGGATTTACTTTGTGGTCTTCCGCCCCAGATCACTACCCCTCCTTCTAGCACATTGAGTCTAGTTTCCACCATCCCAACTTTTTCAACATTTTCTAGGACACATACACTGCTCACACCACTGCACACTACAGGTGCACTTTACTTGTCATCAACGATCGGAGATACGTCAATGATGATCGGAAGTCCTGCTGCACAACAGATAACTCCATCATTATCTGCAGGCCACACATCGGTAATCTTTACTAATGCTGTGTCAACGGTTACTACCCCTGTAACCGGACACCCTGACCCTACCGACCTTTCTGTCATTCTGCAACGTTTCTTGGATTCCACCATTAAACCATGGGTGCACGAAGCAATAACCGCTCGGGCACAGGAATTCAGGAACACCCCGGCGTTGCTAAATGACATCATCCAACCCCAACCATCATCCTCACATACCCAACAAACCCAACCTCTCCCTATCATACCTACCCAACAAACCTCTGAACCATCCACAACCCTACCCCACTCACCTACTGCTTCAAGGGGAACCCAGGATACAGAACTAGTGTCCTCCCCTACTTCGACCACACCTTTTCCTGACCCTAAAACTTTACCGTTCGAGGTACTCGAAACCCTTATGCTAGATCAACTACTAGCCACCGAAGAAGGCAACCTAACCCAGAAACAAAAAGACCTTCTTCGGATCCTTAAGCCTGACAGCTCATGCCGTGATAGTCTCCTCGGTCACAAACGTTCGCATGAGGACCCCGATGACTCGGATCCTCATGAGGGGGAGAACAAGAGACAAAGGACACTTGAGCGTGATGCGTCAACAAGCCAACCCTCTACGCAATCCAACCAACCTGAATCCTCGAACAATCAGCCCCCACCATCCACTCAACATAAAAGCCAAACAGCCAACTCACCCACATCTAGCCCAGTCGAGCTAGAAACAACACTCCTAGGCTCATCTTTCATAGATGTAGATCAAGGATGGAGTGGAAGTCCTGAGGTTGCTACTTCGAGTACACCTTTCTATTCAGGCCATCAGAAAGAACCTAGTTCTAATCTGATGATAACGGGCAATCCTGAGGATCCCGGTGTTTCACATGACAGGTCGCCTTCGACACAACAACAAGCTCACTCTAAGCCCTCTGGTAATCAAATACAAGATGAACTGGAAGACCTTCTAGTTCATGATCAGTGGCCTCGTGAATGGACAGAGTGGGATGATCTTAGAGTGGAAGCGGAGCAGTACGAAATGTGTCGAAGCTGGCAACTCAGAGAATTCCTCAACAAATATCATGCACAAATGATTGGACTCGATGAAGATGAACTCAAGGAAGGGGAGAATCATAAAGAAAATCCCAAGGCACCAGAACCAGTCAAAGAAAAATGGGAAATTGTTAGAATCAAAACCCCCTTCCTAGAAGAAATCCGAGAGAAAATCTGGAGACAACCTGAAAAAATCAAGAAGTTCAGTGAATTAAAGATGCGAGGAATCAATCACTTGAAAGGAAAATACCGAGGAGGAAACCTGTATATGCTAGGACACAGATCCACAGGGGAACGAAGACAAGTTCTAAATCATAATCTCGCAACAAGTGGATGTCCTATATCAAAAATCCTGGATATCACAGAAGACTACTTGGAAACGATTAAGTTCCTGATCTTTCGTCTACGACGTACCGATGGCTCGGAGTTCACCTGTCAAGAGAATGACTTCTTCCTACTGCACATGGATGATATTTATCAAATGTTCATGAGATGCAGGGAGCTCCCAGTGCACAAAGACAGACTTGCTAGAGAAGGTTTTGAGGCCATTAAGAGATTCATGACAAGACAAGTTCGGTTCTACGCCTCCCATGATCTCCAGATGACTCTTGAGCACAATTATTCAAAGGCGAATCTTACACGACCGGACTTGGATAGACCTGGGCTTGAAACCTTTGCAGCATATGATACATTTGACAAGCCCATCTCAGTCATTTATCTGAATCACAAAGAAGAGAAGCGTCTGATGATTGTTGAAGACATTCAAAAATACTGTGATGGGACCCTGCAAATCATCCGAGAACAGCTCCAGCCAAGGAAAGAAGAGCTAGATAAAAGACAGAATGAAGCCTCGAAGGAAGAAATCAAAGAATTGGAAAGAGTCAATAAAATCTTGAAAGCCATCGAGAAACAACTAGACAGAAGAAGGTCTCTCAGAAATTACGAGCATGCACTCAATCTTAGAAAGCATTATTTTAAAGCTCAGAAGTAAAGAAAAGAAGAAGCAAGAACATCTGATCACAAAGGGGGAGATTGTTAGAGATATTTTCATTGTAATTGTGATCAATGTTACTTTGCTAGTTTATAGTTAGCTAGAATAATGAATAGGCCTTTTAAGGCAATTTTGTAATAAAGGTTTTATACCTTTTTAGGTATGGGCCTCCTAGGAAAAGGAGCCCAAATGATTGTAAAACCTACCTTTCCCGTCAGGCTATATATATGCCTTAAGGGAAAGGCTAGGTTAAGCTTTTCGTAACATTCCTAGTGCCACAGTGCCTAAATCGGTGATAGAAGTTTTACGCTAAATTGTTCATCATTCTGTAAACTTCTTCATCATTCTATGGAAAGCTTCATTCCCAGATCTATCTTCCATACATACATTTTATAGACTAGAAAACAGGGACCTAACAAAAGGACTACCATCTTATCATTGAGTACCACCCCGGTAAAGCCAACGTTGTAGCAGATGCGCTCAGTCGAAAGAGTTCGTCTGGGGCATTGCTAGCTAAGTTGAGGGCATTAAGAGCCCAGCTGGAGGTGTCCAGCGATGGTGCCTTGCTAGCTAGATTCGAGGTGAGACCTACATTACTTGATGACATCAAGAAGGGTCAAGAAACTGACGAAGGTTTCACCTTGGAAGGGAATCATCCGATTCCAAAGCCGAGGAAAACTTAACCCACGCTACATCGGGCCATTTGTAATTCTTGAAAGAATTGGGGCCGTGGCATACAAACTTCAGTTGACTCCGGAATTGGAAAAGATACATAACGTGTTCCATGTGTCTATGCTAAAGAAATACATGCCGGATCCGTCTCACGTGTTAGAGAAACCACCCGTGGAAATACGGGAAGACTTGAACTACGCCATGCAACCGGTAAAAATACTTGACAGGCAAGTAAAGAATCTAAGAAGCAAGAAAGTTCCAATGGTTAAAATCCTTTGGAAAAGTGACCGAGTTGAGGAAGAAACTTGGGAAACGGAAACTTTAATGAAAGAGCAATATGCATTTCTGTTCGAGTAAGCATTGTGAATTTCGGGGACGAAATTCCCGTTAAGGGGGGGTGAACTTGTGACACCGCACCCGGATGTACTCAAATTTAAAATTCAGTATGTATTTGAACTTTTCTAGTGAATATTCTCGTATGAAAGAATGATGGATTTAATTAATGTGTGATTAATTAAATAATTTATCGGGCCAGTAATATTGAGAATGAGCTACCAAATATTTAGTTGGGTTATCGTAATAATCCTAAGAGCCCAATAAAGTGCCAACCAAAGTTGACAAAAATATTTGGACAACCCGAGTATTATTTTGACCCAACCTGCCAGAAATAGCAGGAATAATTGGGAGGAACTTCCTACACCCAATTGGGATATTTTTGTGAGTGATTGAGCCTCAAATAATGTGGAGAAGACAAACCAAAAAGGCTTGGTGCGGACCTATGGGAGAGGGGGATGGCACAAGACAAATGCACACCCCATATGACCCCATTTTTTTTGCAATCAAATAAGTCTTTGATTGAATAGGATACTCCTCCCCTATTCATTATACATCACTCGGCCACATCAAGAGAGAAGAACCTCTAGGAAGAGCTCTCACAAAGTCCAAGGTTGGGAGGAACACAAGGAAAAAGAAACCCAAGAGGAAAGAGCTAAGGTTGAGGTAAGAGGCCAACTATTGTCCTTTTAACTAGTTTTTGTTGTATGATTTTTAAGAAATCATATGGTGGATTAAATGTGGAGTTCTACACGTTTAAAAGTGTAGAATAATGTTATAAAGTGGTGATAATTAACTTAGAAGAGTTGGTGAATCGATAGGAGTCGAAATCGCCGGAAACCGCCACTTTAAGGGAGCTGTTCGTAACTGCAGACCACGAAAGCCGCCCACCTTTCACGAAAGCCGCCCGGCTTTCGTCTGCTGTCCAGATTTTTCACCTCCAATCGGTTTAGAACGGGGATTGATCGGAGGGCTTAGCAAATGCAACTATTTCAGCACTTCATAAGGTGAGGATGGCTGACTATATTGCTTATAATCTTTGGGTTAATTTCATAAGATTACCTAAAGTAATTAAATGTGATTTTCATGGATTATTAATGATTAATAATGCCTAAATGAAAATATCATTGTTTGTGAATAGAAGATGCATAACATACAAATTTATGAGAAATTGTGTATGATGATGCATAATAAATGTGAAGGTATAATGATTGTATAAACCATGAATTTTTGTGATAAAATATACTTTTACTTCATGTGTAGAAATCATGAATGGATAAAAGTGATATTTTTGATATTGAGATTAAATCGTATACGGATTAGAAAATCCATAGGAATGAGCCTTATAACTATGAGTCAAGGAGCTTGGCTGTTTAAAGATTTATGGATTAGTATTTAATTTACTAATCGGGAATGTTGTATAAAAAGTGATAGAACAATCCTAAGGACTTGGATTGTGAAGGATGCACCTTAAGTAGTCTTATGAGATGCCTTAAGGTAGGAAGGGGTAACCACTAAGTTACATTAGGAGTAGGCCTCATTGGCTACTCAAGATTGAGGAACTCTAGGCATAGAATTTGCTAGTGAGTTAGTATCGTGACTAGAGGAAGCCTCTAGCACGATGAAGAATGACTGGAGGAAGCCTCCAGCATTCGTGTAGGACGAACTAGTATCGTGACTAGAGGAAGCCTCTAGCACGATGAAGAATGACTGGAGGAAGCCTCCAGCATTCGTGTAGGACGAACTAGTATCGTGACTAGAGGAAGCCTCTAGCACGATGAAGAATGACTGGAGGAAGCCTCCAGCATTCGTGTAGGACGAACTAGTATCGTGACTAGAGGAAGCCTCTAGCACGATGAAGAATGACTGGAGGAAGCCTCCAGCATTCTTGTAGGATGACTAGAGGAAGCCTCTAGCATAATGTAATGTGACTGGAGGAAGCCTCCAGCACAAAGTATGTAAGGTGATTAGAGGAAGCCTCTAACACCGAATTTAGTGACTAGAGTAAGCCTCTAGCACGGCAAAACATGACTAGAGGAAGCCTCTAGCATGGTGAATTTAATATAGATGGGCGTGGCTTGAAGTCACGGGGAAAGGGTTGAACGTTTTCAAGGTAAAACATGGGTCTTCGGGCCGACTACTTGACTTTATATATAAAGTAAGTATATTTTCAAAGAGGGTAACCACGGGTTATGACCTATATTATATTATCACCCTATGTGAGGGTCTTGGAAATTGAAACTTTGATTATACTTAGTATAGTTGTCATTGTACTTGTCAAATGCTTCCAAGTACTGACCTCCCCTTCACGGGGGAGGCCACCTCACAATTTCAGGTAGGAGTTGAGCTCGCTACAAATACTCGATGGCTTCGAGGGAGGATCCAGGAGGGAAGACGTGGTTCGTGCTTCCTCCGTTTCTGTTTTTAAAACAATTACATTAATGCTCATGGATATTATTTTTGAATAATTATTTGAGGGCTTGTATGCCCATGTTCGCCAAAGTGTGGCATAAACACTTTATTAAATGTTTCAATTATGATTGTTTATGGATGTACTATTGTGAATGGTATTCAAGACGCCTTGTATGGTATGGATGAGTTGGACTGCGGTTGACTATTCGTACTGTACGGCGGGTTGTTGACGTGTCCGGTAGGTCCGGGGCGTGACACTCTCGAAATCAACATCGTCATCAAAGCGTCACCTGTACAAAATCAAGTACAGAAAGAAAAACAAAAGAAAACAAAAATTAGCAACAATGCTAAGTAAGTTCCACCTAACCCCATAAAATAATAGATAATAAAATTTAATGTTTTTGAAAAACATTTAGGAGGAAAAATATTTTTTTTTTAAAACAATTTATAAAATCTTCTCATAGCATAATTCACTAGTAAAATAATAGTACCTCAAATATAAGCAAATATTTCTCAACCACAAAAATTACAAAAATACCAAATATACGTAAAACTGCCAAAAATTATTACAATAATTCCAAAGCATAAATCAAACACCAAATATCTCAAAATACTTGTAAATGCTGATAATAAAAAGTACTCAACATAATCAAACCAAATCAAATCCAAAAGTAAAACCCACAAATAATTTAACAACTCAATCCAAATATAATCCAATCCAATAATCTAACAATTCCAATCAATCCAATACTTTAATTCACCACAAATCCAATCAAATAATATTCACCTCAAGTCCAAATCAAGCCAATCAAATAATCTCAATCACCTCAATCCAATCAAAGTCCAGTTCACCTCAAATCCAATCAAAGCTGGTGGAAGCCGAACTCCTACCTTAAGTGTGCACACCCCCTAAAAGGGATTCCAAGCCCTCCGGGAAGTAAGAAGCCCGAGTAGTCGGGATTTTTCTACCAACTACACTACAATTAAGCTGGGATACTCCGCTTTTGGGAAGTACCCCTGGTGGATTTAGACTTATAGCCATTACCACTCACCAATACCACATTTATCCGGATGTGGCAAACCGACACCACAGATTTCTCTGGGTGCTCACCAAAAATCACAATTCATTTTCAAAGTTCCAAACCAATATCACAACCTCAACCAAAGCGGATACAAAATCCAAACTCCACAAAATAATCCACAATGTAAAATATTAACTCCAACAAATTACACACAAATGTACCATACATTAAAATTTCACGAAAGAGCCGAAATATGGAATACTTCATAAATAGTTCAGATCTCAAATATAACCCCCAAAAACATTTCATATGATAACTCAAATACTCAAAAATATCATCCAATAACCAATACTGAAATCTCAAATATAATTCTCAATAACAATCCATGAATAATTCCAAATTCTCAAATACGAAGTATAAATTTTAAATGCTAGAAAGTCACAAAGTACTCAAATAAAATCAAATGAATAATAATCATAAATAGATTCACGAAGCAAAAGGTATAATTTTGGTTGACGTGAAACTTATCTCAAATTGCGATAATTCCTAACCGAAGCTTCTACCTCGATCTTCTCCAAAAATCACCTTCTAAGAATATTAAAAGTCTAATATCAATGTCAACTTATAGTTAAATTTAGCTAGCCTTGATTTATAATTTTCCCTCTTATGATTTTAATTTATACTCCGTAGTTTATAATGATCTACTATGGTATTCGATTAACCCAATTGATATATACGGCCCAATCCTTAATTATTAACAACCTGCCAAAAGGAAACTCAGCCCAAAGTAATAAACATGCGGAATAATACGTACGTACGGTTCCCTTCATGCATTAATCGTCTTCTTCGTTTGTCGAACGCAGGGAAAAAGGTGATGGCGGCGGCACGGCCAACGGTTCCTCCAGTCCAGTGAAGGCCAGTGGTGACACAGATCGGTGCGGCTCAGTTGTCCTCTCCGGCGTGCAAAACAGTCCGGTCAACAACTCCGGTAAGTGATTGTCTTCTTCGCTGGTGAGGCAGAACCAGATGCAGCAACGACGGAGTTCAGTTGTAGTCTTCCGGCATAGACGATGTTGGTGGCAGGTCGCAACGTTCAACAATATCAGTCCGGTCCGGTGGTAGCAACCTACGTACGGCGGTCTTCCTCCTCCGACGTTTGAGAGTCCGGGCAGTCCAGCCTAAGCTACAACTGGGTCTTCTTCTTTGGCGTCCTGGTTTGATGGTCTGCACTCTGCAGCAGAGTCCGGTGACTCCGTCTTCCTCCAGATACGGTGTTCTGACGTCGGCCTCTTGGCGGCGCAAATATTCCGGCCAACTCTCCCACGCAGACCTCCCATATGATATAGTCGATCGCTAGAGTCTTGGTTAGTTGTGCGAGGGAGATCCGATCGCAGCATTGCTATTTATAGGTGTCGCCGATGGTTCTAGACTCCAGTCCGTTTGGTATCTATTGATTTAATTTCCATTTATGGGTATTAAATTATTACTGTAACTTACCGATTATGTAGAACATTCGAAAGCTGCTAATATTACTAATTAACAAGTATATACTAATATATATTTCTAGTGCGTGTACTATTACTTTAGAAGTTCTTACTTGTTCCCTAATCATTTATTCTCCTATTATTTTAGAAAAATATCTTGGGAAAATCCCTTCGAAAAAATTAGAGAACTTTTTGAAAAATTAATTACTTTTTTTTTTGGAAAAACGTTTTGAAAATTCCCCTAGAAAAACCATAAGCTCTGATACCAACTTGTAACACCCCCAAATTTCTCACCCAAAAACACTTTGAAATAATACTTTATTATTAATTTTATTGGAAAACATCAGAATTGTGCAGCGGAAAAATTCAAAGGGAAATAGGGGCGTTACCGCCACACTCGATTCTCCCTTAACCGAGTGCACAGGCTAAAACAACTTACACTCCAAAAATAATTATTCACTAACTAAAGATATTGAAAATGGAATTACAATGATTTACTATGTTTTCTAGCGGAAGCTCTCTCTGTGACACCGCACCCGGATGTACTCAAATTTAAAATTCAGTATGTATTTGAACTTTTCTAGTGAATATTCTCGTATGAAAGAATGATGGATTTAATTAATGTGTGATTAATTAAATAATTTATCGGGCCAGTAATATTGAGAATGAGCTACCAAATATTTAGTTGGGTTATCGTAATAATCCTAAGAGCCCAATAAAGTGCCAACCAAAGTTGACAAAAATATTTGGACAACCCGAGTATTATTTTGACCCAACCTGCCAGAAATAGCAGGAATAATTGGGAGGAACTTCCTACACCCAATTGGGATATTTTTGTGAGTGATTGAGCCTCAAATAATGTGGAGGAGACAAACCAAAAAGGCTTGGTGCGGACCTATGGGAGAGGGGGATGGCACAAGACAAATGCACACCCCATATGACCCCATTTTTTTTGCAATCAAATAAGTCTTTGATTGAATAGGATACTCCTCCCCTATTCATTATACATCACTCGGCCACATCAAGAGAGAAGAACCTCTAGGAAGAGCTCTCACAAAGTCCAAGGTTGGGAGGAACACAAGGAAAAAGAAACCCAAGAGGAAAGAGCTAAGGTTGAGGTAAGAGGCCAACTATTGTACTTTTAACTAGTTTTTGTTGTATGATTTTTAAGAAATCATATGGTGGATTAAATGTGGAGTTCTACACGTTTAAAAGTGTAGAATAATGTTATAAAGTGGTGATAATTAACTTAGAAGAGTTGGTGAATCGATAGGAGTCGAAATCGCCGGAAACCGCCACTTTAAGGGAGCTGTTCGTAACTGCAGACCACGAAAGCCGCCCACCTTTCACGAAAGCCGCCCGGCTTTCGTCTGTTGTCCAGATTTTTCACCTCCAATCGGTTTAGAACGGGGATTGATCGGAGGGCTTAGCAAATGCAACTATTTCAGCACTTCATAAGGTGAGGATGGCTGACTATATTGCTTATAATCTTTGGGTTAATTTCATAAGATTACCTAAAGTAATTAAATGTGATTTTCATGGATTATTAATGATTAATAATGCCTAAATGAAAATATCATTGTTTGTGAATAGAAGATGCATAACATACAAATTTATGAGAAATTGTGTATGATGATGCATAATAAATGTGAAGGTATAATGATTGTATAAACCATGAATTTTTGTGATAAAATATACTTTTACTTCATGTGTAGAAATCATGAATGGATAAAAGTGATATTTTTGATATTGAGATTAAATCGTATACGGATTAGAAAATCCATAGGAATGAGCCTTATAACTATGAGTCAAGGAGCTTGGCTGTTTAAAGATTTATGGATTAGTATTTAATTTACTAATCGGGAATGTTGTATAAAAAGTGATAGAACAATCCTAAGGACTTGGATTGTGAAGGATGCACCTTAAGTAGTCTTATGAGATGCCTTAAGGTAGGAAGGGGTAACCACTAAGTTACATTAGGAGTAGGCCTCATTGGCTACTCAAGATTGAGGAACTCTAGGCATAGAATTTGCTAGTGAGTTAGTATCGTGACTAGAGGAAGCCTCTAGCACGATGAAGAATGACTGAAGGAAGCCTCCAGCATTCGTGTAGGACGAACTAGTATCGTGACTAGAGGAAGCCTCTAGCACGATGAAGAATGACTGGAGGAAGCCTCCAGCATTCGTGTAGGACGAACTAGTATCGTGACTAGAGGAAGCCTCTAGCACGATGAAGAATGACTGGAGGAAGCCTCCAGCATTCGTGTAGGACGAACTAGTATCGTGACTAGAGGAAGCCTCTAGCACGATGAAGAATGACTGGAGGAAGCCTCCAGCATTCGTGTAGGATGACTAGAGGAAGCCTCTAGCATAATGTAATGTGACTGGAGGAAGCCTCCAGCACAAAGTATGTAAGGTGATTAGAGGAAGCCTCTAACACCGAATTTAGTGACTAGAGTAAGCCTCTAGCACGGCAAAACATGACTAGAGGAAGCCTCTAGCATGGTGAATTTAATATAGATGGGCGTGGCTTGAAGTCACGGGGAAAGGGTTGAACGTTTTCAAGGTAAAACATGGGTCTTCGGGCCGACTACTTGACTTTATATATAAAGTTAGTATATTTTCAAAGAGGGTAACCACGGGTTATGACCTATATTATATTATCACCCTATGTGAGGGTCTTGGAAATTGAAACTTTGATTATACTTAGTATAGTTGTCATTGTACTTGTCAAATGCTTCCAAGTACTGACCTCCCCTTCACGGGGGAGGCCACCTCACAGTTTCAGGTAGGAGTTGAGCTCGCTACAAATACTCGATGGCTTCGAGGGAGGATCCAGGAGGGAAGACGTGGTTCGTGCTTCCTCCGTTTCTGTTTTTAAAACAATTACATTAATGCTCATGGATATTATTTTTGAATAATTATTTGAGGGCTTGTATGCCCATGTTCGCCAAAGTGTGGCATAAACACTTTATTAAATGTTTCCGCTGCTTTAATTAATTATTTTACATTATGATTGTTTATGGATGTACTATTGTGAATGGTATTCAAGACGCCTTGTATGGTATGGATGAGTTGGACTGCGGTTGACTATTCGTACTGTACAGCGGGTTGTTGACGTGTCCGGTAGGTCCGGGGCGTGACACTCTCGAAATCAACATCGTCATCAAAGCGTCACCTGTACAAAATCAAGTACAGAAAGAAAAACAAAAGAAAACAAAAATTAGCAACAATGCTAAGTAAGTTCCACCTAACCCCATAAAATAATAGATAATAAAATTTAATGTTTTTGAAAAACATTTAGGAGGAAAAATATTTTTTTTTTTTTAAACAATTTATAAAATCTTCTCATAGCATAATTCACTAGTAAAATAATAGTACCTCAAATATAAGCAAATATTTCTCAACCACAAAAATTACAAAAATACCAAATATACGTAAAACTGCCAAAAATTATTACAATAATTCCAAAGCATAAATCAAACACCAAATATCTCAAAATACTTGTAAATGCTGATAATAAAAAGTACTCAACATAATCAAACCAAATCAAATCCAAAAGTAAAACCCACAAATAATTTAACAACTCAATCCAAATATAATCCAATCCAATAATCTAACAATTCCAATCAATCCAATACTTTAATTCACCACAAATCCAATCAAATAATATTCACCTCAAGTCCAAATCAAGCCAATCAAATAATCTCAATCACCTCAATCCAATCAAAGTCCAGTTCACCTCAAATCCAATCAAAGCTGGTGGAAGCCGAACTCCTACCTTAAGTGTGCACACCCCCTAAAAGGGATTCCAAGCCCTCCGGGAAGTAAGAAGCCCGAGTAGTCGGGATTTTTCTACCAACTACACTACAATTAAGCTGGGATACTCCGCTTTTGGGAAGTACCCCTGGTGGATTTAGACTTATAGTCATTACCACTCACCAATACCACATTTATCCGGATGTGGCAAACCGACACCACAGATTTTCTCTGGGTGCTCACCAAAAATCACAATTCATTTTCAAAGTTCCAAACCAATATCACAACCTCAACCAAAGCGGATACAAAATCCAAACTCCACAAAATAATCCACAATGTAAAATATTAACTCCAACAAATTACACACAAATGTACCATACATTAAAATTTCATGAAAGAGCCGAAATATGGAATACTTCATAAATAGTTCAGATCTCAAATATAACCCCCAAAAACATTTCATATGATAACTCAAATACTCGAAAATATCATCCAATAACCAATACTGAAATCTCAAATATAATTCTCAATAACAATCCATGAATAATTCCAAATTCTCAAATACGAAGTATAAATTTTAAATGCTAGAAAGTCACAAAGTACTCAAATAAAATCAAATGAATAATAATCATAAATAGATTCACGAAGCAAAAGGTATAATTTTGGTTGACGTGAAACTTACCTCAAATTGCGATAATTCCTAACCGAAGCTTCTACCTCGATCTTCTCCAAAAATCACCTTCTAAGAATATTAAAAGTCTAATATCAATGTCAACTTATAGTTAAATTTAGCTAGCCTTGATTTATAATTTTCCCTCTTATGATTTTAATTTATACTCCGTAGTTTATAATGATCTACTATGGTATTCGATTAACCCAATTGATATATACGGCCCAATCCTTAATTATTAACAACCTGCCAAAAGGAAACTCAGCCCAAAGTAATAAACATGCGGAATAATACGTACGTACGGTTCCCTTCATGCATTAATCGTCTTCTTCGTTTGTCGAACGCAGGGAAAAAGGTGATGGCGGCGGCACGGCCAACGGTTCCTCCAGTCCAGTGAAGGCCAGTGGTGACACAGATCGGTGCGGCTCAGTTGTCCTCTCCGGCGTGCAAAACAGTCCGGTCAACAACTCCGGTAAGTGATTGTCTTCTTCGCTGGTGAGGCAGAACCAGATGCAGCAACGACGGAGTTCAGTTGTAGTCTTCCGGCGTAGACGATGTTGGTGGCAGGTCGCAACGTTCAACAATATCAGTCCGGTCCGGTGGTAGCAACCTATGTACGGCGGTCTTCCTCCTCCGACGTTTGAGAGTCCGGGCAGTCCAGCCTAAGCTACAACTGGGTCTTCTTCTTTGGCGTCCTGGTTTGATGGTCTGCACTCTGCAGCAGAGTCCGGTGACTCCGTCTTCCTCCAGATACGGTGTTCTGACGTCGGCCTCTTGGCGGCGCAGATATTCCGGCCAACTCTCCCACGCAGACCTCCCATATGATATAGTCGATCGCTAGAGTCTTGGTTAGTTGTGCGAGGGAGATCCGATCGCAGCATTGCTATTTATAGGTGTCGCCGATGGTTCTAGACTCCAGTCCGTTTGGTATCTATTGATTTAATTTCCATTTATGGGTATTAAATTATTACTGTAACTTACCGATTATGTAGAACATTCGAAAGCTGCTAATATTACTAATTAACAAGTATATACTAATATATATTTCTAGTGCGTGTACTATTACTTTTTATTGTATCAAATTTTGATAAGCCGCTCACTTTGATTATAAATTGTAAAATTTTATCTCACTAAAATGTCACTTTTGTCAAAAATAAAATTTTATCTCATTATTATTACTTTTTTTTTTCTATTTTATTTTATTTAAACTTTCGGGGTGTCACATTCATTTATGCCCATGTAGTGATACTTCCCGAAGGAAGATAGAATAGCCAATCCTTCGTGGTGTCTATTAGAGAAAATGGAAAAGCTCCCAGCTTGATTTGCTCTTCCGAGACACCGTTGGGGCACATACTTGTGCTCACAATATGGAATTCCGACAAGTGTTTGTTCGGATCTTCCCCTCGTAGACCATGGAAAGCGGGGAGTAGATGTATGAGCCCAGATTTAAGCTCGAATGTGACCCCCGTATCAAGAGTTGGAAAAGTGATACATAGGGGTTGTTGATTAAGATTCAGAGCCGTGAGCTCCCTAAATGTTCTCGTCCCTTGAGCCATAGTGATTGGCTCTTTGTTCTCGATAAATTGTGAACTAGCACTTGATGATTCTCCCGAGCCGGAGCTTGAGAATTTATTTTTCAACCGCTCGAGAGTTTGTTCTATTTCGGGGTTTGATTGGTAGGTGCTTTCGTTCAGTGAACGAAATTTAACCATATACTACAAAGCTCAGAAGAAATAGAAATCTTTATACTTAAATATTATATATATATATATATATACATATATATATATATATATTTAAAATAAAACAAAAAGAAAAATTTATTTCCTCTCCCCGGCAACGGCGCCGAATTTGACGAGCACTTGTCACGGTGTGTCAAAATAAATCGATACTAACACTTAACGTAGTATATGTGAAGTAGAGTTCGTATCCACAGGGAAAGAAATAATTCTCTTTTTTATAAAACTAGGAAATAAAGGGATATTTGGGATTGAGTGATTTAATTTAATTTAACACGAAGGTGAACGACTTATATTAGATTTAATTCAAGAATAAAAGGGACTTGGCTTTGCTAATTTCCACTTGTTGATATATTTTAGTCGATCCTTGTTATATCAATAACTTATCCCCTCTCGAATACTCAATCAAGGAGTATATCCAATTCACTTGATGAGACCAAAGTGGTACCAACTACCAAAACTCTATCACGCCCTAGGACCCAACATTTCTTGGGTACCTAAATCTTCCTTTTGGTCTTGCAGTAACTGTGTGTTGGAGTCATCCCAGAGCAAGAATGGTTTATTGATAGTGGATGCTCCAGACACATGACAGGTAACAGAAGTTGCCTAACAGAGAGTTCCAGAAAATGAATGAACCTAGAGTCACTTTTGGTGGACAAGAAAAAGAAGGTCAAACAAAAGGAAAAGGGAAACTGATTAAGATCCAGATAATCATTGATGATGTCTCTTATGTCAAGGGTCTGAGATTCAACCTTATGAGTGCTAGCCAGTTCTGTGACAAAGGCTACACAGTTGAACTCACAAAGGACTTCTGCTATGTCAAGCATGAGACATCAAAGGAAGTGGTTGTTACAGCAAGAAGAAAAAGGAATATCTATGTTGTTGACTGGAATACAGCAAAAGATGGAGTTTGTTTGATAGCCAAAGGAGATTCAAAGCTAAGTTGGGATTGGCACAAGAAGCTTAGTCACCTGAATTTCAAAACAATCAACAAACTTGTAAGAGAACACATTGTAGATGGACTGCCAGATATGGTATACAAAAAGGAAAGCCTGTGCAGTGCATGCCAGAAGGGAAAGCAAGTGAAGAATTCCTTCAAATCCATTGCTGGAGATCTCTCTATTAGTCCTCTCAATCTCATTCATATGGATCTATTTGGAACAGTTGAGACTCCCAGTGTTGGCTGAAAAAGATATACTCTAGTCATGGTTGATTAATATTCAAGATACACCTGGACAGTGTTCTTGACAAAGAAGAATGAAACACTTCAAAAGTTGTCCTCTCTGTTGAAGCAACTTCAAACTGAAAAGAACATGAATGTCAGAACAATTAGATCTGACAGGGGAACTGAATTTGTAAACAAAGTGATCAAGGGCTTCTGTGATCAAAACGGAACTTTCCATCAACTCTCTAATGCTAGAACACCTCAACAAAATGGTGTCGCAGAAAGAATGAACAAAAAACTGAAGGAAGCTGCAAGGACCATGATTGCTGAATCTGGATTACCAATAAGATATTGGGCTGAAGCAATCAACACTGCTTGCTACACCCAGAATAGAAGCTTGATCCACAAGAATCGTCTGAAGACCTCTTATGAACTTTGGAAAGGAAGGAAACCCAACATCAGCTACTTTCATATCTTTGGATGCAAATGCTACATTCTCAACAATGGAAAGGAGCATCTAAAAGTTTTTCAAGAGAAAGTTGATGAAGGAGTATTCATAGGCTACTCTAGCATAAGTAAAGCCTATAGAGTACTCAACAGAAGGACCCTACTTGTTGAAGAATCCATACATGTGAAGTTTGATGACAACACTTCTGTTGAAGACTTAACAGAAACCTTGAAGGAAGTCAACATTGAGGACAAATCATCTGAACCATTAGAAAAGGTCATAGTAAACTCTATGTTTCCAACACCTAACCCCCCTCTGTTGAACAAAGATGAAAATGAAGACTCAGAAGATGATGAACAACCAAATCTACCAAGACAATCAAGGACATAACCTGATCTGACATGGCTAAGAGATCACCCTCCAAACCAAGTGATTGGCCAAATCACTAGTGGTGTTCAAAATAGATCATCTCTATCAAGACGGGAAGCCATGTTCACCTGCTGCATTTCACAAATGGAACCAATGAGTGTGGAAGAAGCTCTTGAAGACACTGACTGGATCAATGCAATGCAAGAAGAGCTCACACAGTTTGAAAGAAATCAATTATGGGAACTTGTTCCTAGACCAAAGCACCAGAATGTCATTGGAACCAAATGGGTATTCAAGAACAAAGCAGATGAAGAAGGGAATATTGTAAGGAATAAAGCAAGGCTTGTAGCAAAAGGATACTGCCAAGAGGAAGGCATTGATTTTGATGAGACCTTTGCTCCTGTTACAAGACTAGAAGCAAACAGAATCTTTCTTGCCTATGTTGCCTTCAAAGATATCAAGG
This sequence comes from Cuscuta epithymum, assembly GCA_945859915.1. Classification (NCBI taxonomy): domain Eukaryota; kingdom Viridiplantae; phylum Streptophyta; class Magnoliopsida; order Solanales; family Convolvulaceae; genus Cuscuta; species Cuscuta epithymum. Next base: position 356,380 of record CAMAPF010000156.1, on the reverse strand, counting down.
TCAACCAGATGGATGTCAAGAGTGCATTTCTGAATGGAGATCTTGAAGAAGAAGTTTATGTTGAACAACCACCAGGTTTTGTCATTCCTACCCAATCCTCTTGTGTGTATAAGCTTAGAAAGGCCCTTTATGGTCTTAAGCAAGCTTCTAGAGCCTGGTATGACACTTTGTCCCTTTTCTTAGTGAACCATGGGTTTACTAAAGGGAAGGTTGACAAAACTCTCTTTCAGATTTCAGTTGCTAACCATATCCTGTTAGTACAAATCTATGTTGATGATATTATATTTGGCAGTACTAACTCAGAATTTTGCAAGAAATTCTCTCAAGTTATGCAGAGTAAATTTGAAATGAGCATGATGGGAGAGCTAAGATACTTCCTGGGATTATAAGTCAAACAAGTTCCAGAAGGAATCTTTATCAATCAAGGGAAGTATACGAGAGAACTAATCAAGAAGTTTGGCATTGATGGAAAGTCTTCTGTTAAGATACCTATGAATGTCTCTCAAGGAATAGGACCAGATGATGAAGGAAAAGATGTTGATGCTACACCGTATAGAGGAATCATTGGATCTCTTCTCTATCTCATAGCGAGCAGACCAGACATATCACTTACTGTTGGAATCTGTGCCAGATACCAATCAAAGCCCAAGGAGAGCCATCTAAGTGTTGCAAAAAGAATTATCAGATATATCAAAGGAAATCCAAATGCAGGCCTATGGTATCCCAAGGGAAGTACCTTTGAACTAATTGGTTACTCTGACTCAGATTTTGCAAGTTGTAAATTAGATAGGAAGAGCACCTCTGGGCACTGCCAGTTGCTAGGTGGGAGACTTGTCTCCTGGTTTAGCAAGAAGCAGAGTTCTATTTCAAAGAGTACAACTAAAGCTGAGTATATTGCTTCTGGAAGTTGTTGTGCTCAACTGCTCTTAATGAAACAACAACTCAAGGATTATGGCATTTATGCAAAGAAAATCAAACTCCTCTGTGATAACACAAGTGTGATTGCCATTATTCAGAATCCAGTGCTTCATTCAAGGACAAATCACATTGAGATCAAACATCATTTCATCAGAGATCATGTTGAAAAGAAGCACATATGCATGGAGCACGTGTCAACAGAAGACCAGCTAACAGACATTCTCACTAAGCCTCTCACTGAGTTGAGGTTCAACAAGCTGAGAGAATAACAGGGTATGATGGATGATATCCCCATATATCATTAAAGGATAACTCCGTTGTGACAGAACCCCTATGTCACAGAACACCTCTGCAGTAGAACCCCATTATGACAGACACCCTCTTTTCTTTTCAGAAGGTCGTGGACTTCGAGAAATTCTGAGGAACTGAGTAAGATAGCTTCAAGTTTGATTCATGAACTTGGGCTATTCGGGGATCTTTTGCGTGAATACTCAAGTAAGATTTTTTTCTCTTACTCATTCTTAAAAGCCCATATTCTCTTAGGGTACAGAGCACCCTAGAAAATGATGAAATTTTAATCCCAAACAAATACTGAATATCAGCTTGACTCAACGGATTACGAGAAATTCGCTACCAATACATGGTAAGGCGAAATTGATTACCATTTTACTCGCAAAATTGATTGCCATCTTAATTGGAGATATTCTGTTACACGAACTTCCTTTTGAAGCGCTGAAAGCCCTTCTCTGCCTATAAATTCACAGAACGCTCGTCTATAACTCACACCTTCTCCTCTTCTAAACCTGAATATACTTAGGGGGGAAACTTAAGATTTTCTAGCCCTTTGAGAAATCTCTTCTTACCCTTCAACGTCATTTTTTCTCAATATGGCAAACCCACCTGACATCTCCTCTGCAATGAACCTCGTGAAGAACTCCTTGGTAGAGGTCAGGGAGGCACTTTCCATTCTAATGGAGCGCGTTGACCTCCTCTCCCCGGAGGTTGAGACAAGACACCAGCAGCAACAGAGCTCGCTGGATGCTCTTCGTCATCTTCCTGATGCAATTCGTCAATTGCATCTCCTGCTCCTCCACATGGTTGATTCCAAAAAGGGGGGAAAGAACTAAGAAGGGGAGAGCATGAACTAGAAAATAAAGGGGGAACAGAACAGAAGACAACAGTGCTGAAAATGATATTGTTTATTTACATACATTTCTTCTGTCTGTATCTTGACCCAGTACTTTTGGAATAAAAGATATTATTTATTTATTGTAATCGTGTTTGTTTGTACATTTCTTAGAATGCTTACTGGTTTCTTATGCATGTCGCCCACCAAGTTTAAAAAGTCACATGGAAATTGTTCCATTTCAATTTATTTAAAAGGTGAATGGCACATCTCTGGAAAGTAGAATAAGTGTTTTGGCATCATCAAAAAGGGGGAAATTGTAAGGGATAAATTGTATTTAGATTTTGATGATGCTAGATTTACTAGACTTTAGAGCAGAACCCCTTTAGAAAATCGTATTAGAAATTTCCATATGTAAGCATTAGAGTAATCGACTAGACAGAAGACCTTCAGGCCCTCTGTTGGACTTCTACTTAACAGAAGACCTCCAGGCCCTCAGTTGGACTTTTACTGGACAGAAGTGATCGAGACTCTTTGAGATTGCCCCTCTATGTAAAGCAACAGATGGTCTCACACTTAGAGAATTTCGCAGCTACCTAAGCTGGTTAAACTAACAGGATATTCTCTTAACGGCTAGGAGCCTTTCAACGGGAAAGCTACAGTACGCGCATTAAATGCCCATCTAATGTGCTTCACACGTTGAGATATTTAAAGCTGATGATTGACCAAGGATCCAAAAAGAATATCTTTATGCGCCAAAAAAATGGCAAGCCGTCTGCTTTTGGAACATTTAATGCAGCTGTCTTCTTCCTCCAACGGGAAGACAACTCTAGTATATAAGATACACTATGAAGAACTACTCGCAAAAACTTTTGCTCTCTCTAGGAACATTCAAAAAGCTTTCTTGAGATCTGAATTTCATCTTCCTCAACAAGAAAAGCTTAAGTTGGAAAAGATATTTTTTCCACATCTTCCATATCCAACGAAGAGCAAAGTTCCTACAGTTCTTCAACACTTCAAGCACTTCATCGACATACCTTTTGTGACAAAGCAAGTTGGAGAAACACCTGCTTTTACAAAGCAATCTTCTTCTAAAGAAGGGCGTCCAAGTAACTGGAGTAGTGAAGTGGGTATACTTCAAGGAAGCTCAGTGAAAGGACCGGTCTTAAAGGAAGCCAGGAAGTGCATCCTAGAAGACATCTACACTTGAAGAAGACGTGGAGAGCTTCTTAAGTGCTAGGACGACTAAGGCTGTGTAGTTGTGACCTTTACAAGCTTAGTGGAATAGTGGACTAGAGGAACGAGTTGTTCCTTGAACCACTATAAAAATCCTCTATGTCATTTACTTACTGCACTTTTAATTCTTGCACCTATCTTTAAACTGCTTAACTCCAAAAGACCTGGTCTCTGTGCTCAGCAGAACTAGTCTTAAGAGTTAACAGAAGGCCTATTGCCTTTACACCTCGGTGAGACTAACCGGACAGAACCCCTACCAAAAGACCATCCGCTGCAAGTTTGTTCTTCAATAGAATAGGCTATTCTGTTAACCTTGGTACTTAGCTTGAAAAAGTTAAAAGCCATAACAGTCTATTCACCCCCCCCCCTCTAGACTGTTACTTGTATAACCGGGACCAACACTTTTCGCTCCGTCCCACTAAGATTGTCTCAAACCTTATTTGGTAAAATTTGTGTGGCTGTATATCATTTTTACTTTATTCTTACTTTATCAATTCAATATCAACGACATAAACCCACATTTATTAATAATCGTGCCACCTTCTCTTGTCCCAAACTTAGGTCAAACAATTTTACTTTATTATTCACTTAATTAGGATGTCAATTTTTAATTATATTTAATTTGGAGTTTGCAATTTTGAAGAGATTTAATGTAGTTTCTGAATATGTAAACTTTAATTGTTAAAAATTGAATTAACTATCAATAAAGAGGATTTAACTTTAACATTAGTTGACAAAAAAGTATTGGCGCATATCAATTTGGGACGGAGAGAGTATAAAAATTGATAAGTTATGCGGATTTTCGGAGAATGGTTATACTTTAATTTCTCCTTAAACACTTGGAAAAAAATGGCATTATTTGGTATTGGTATGGAATGGTACCGTCCCGTTTGAAAATGGAACCGTACCGAACGAGTTTAGGTCTAAGACCGAACCGAACCGTTTGAATAGTAACGGTACGAGTACGGGTCCGGCCAAATATTGTTGGGGTCTATCACGTAGGGGGTGATAATTGAGTACTTGGATATCTTAAGGATCGTGTAAGTTCACTTTCCGAATTGATATTTCTCCCCTATGCCTGGGTTACGAGAAATTCAATCTAGGATAATCCTTAAGGACACTCTAGAACTCAGGCACAAGAACTAGAGCCAAACTAGTGAGTATATGGATTGTTATCTTTAATTTGAGTGCCAAAGTGATGAAGATATGATGGATGTTGATCCTCTATCTCCTCTGTACGAAATATGGTGGTATATATCCATATTCATCGTCCTAGGCAGTTGTAACACGATTAAGAATAACCGCAACAGTTTCTGGGAAACTGCTGGAAACTGCCTAACCGTTCTAGAACTCGGTCTAGAACCACAGAGCTGGTCTACTGAAAGTTATACCTCGAGTTCTACCTCGAGTTCCACTAACGTAGACACTTTGGAACTAAACTAGTTCTTATATACAAGTGTGCACTCCACACCTACTAACTTGTATTAGATCATAGTTCTAATTCCCATTGGCACTCATGTCATTTCCAATTACACAAAATGGCCGGTGACACTAAAATCACCAACAAATATTGGACCGGACCGCGCCCACCCTAATAGCAATGTCTAAAACAAAGCTCGATATGTTTCAAGAAAATCAATATGTTTTAGTTGGAAAGTTTCCCTTTTTGTTTTATGATACGGAGTACATTTCTTTAATAGACATGATGACTACGTTATTTGTAACCTAACTCGATAGACAATTAGGCTGCCTACAAACGGGAGGGTGAAAAGGCAAATTTGATGCTTTCACCCTTATATTTGCTGCAAACCAAGTATTTGTGGGTGCCAAATAGGTTTAAATGAGTCAAGCTGTTCGTGAGCGTGGATCGCTTGTGAAAAGCTCGACTCGAGTTTGATCATATTAAGCTCGACTCAAGTTCGGCGCGACTCGAATAGTTAACAAGCTCAATTCAAACCTATTTATTTTAGGCTCGTGGCTCGCGAGCTAGTTCGCGAGCCTTTGAGTCATATTTTATGTATAATAAATATATATCTAATAATTATATTTATACTTTTTTTGAAATATGTATTCTAATTTAGGACTATTCCATTTTCAATACTTATTACAGTGTATATTATAATAGTAATAATTACAAAAATAATAACATGTGTGTAGGATTATTATTAGTATAACCATAATCTGTAACCTTAATATTTATTGACAGTAAAATAAAGAATAAAAATGTTAGTAAATGAGAGATAAACTAAAAATGAGAATGAATAAGTACACATATAATATTTTTAGCTCGAGTTTGAGCATCTTATTTAAGTTCAAACATATAAATATTAATTAGCGAAACTTAACCTGAGCTCAAACCAAACTCGAATGAAGCTCGAAGCTCGGCTCGAGATCGAGCTCGAATTATTTAACTCGTCCAAGCTCGAGATCGAGATCGAGCTCGAGCTCATGAATTCTTATCAAGCTCATGCTCAAGCATACCCATGCTCGGGCTCGGCTTGACTCGTTTACACCCTTACTGCCAAACTTTGTTGGATATGACGGATGAAGTGGGAATTTAGACGGTTCATTCATGGAGAGATCCAGCGGCACACAGGCATGGATTTTAAATTGTGGGGCTTGGAAAATTAAAAACCCCAAAATTTTGAATGTATCATATCTTTTTTATTTGTATTCTAATTTTTATGAAAAATATACCAAAATTCATAATTTTTTATTATCTTTCATATGACACTAATATCATATATATAAAGTTTAAAGAATAAAAATATGAAATTTCATCACTTGGAGATTTTTATGGTTATTTTAAAAAAAAGTAAATCCAAGTGCTAAAATTAAGGTCTCATGATAAAAATGATTTTTTACTATCTTTCGGTTATTTTATCAAAAATTGCTATATTTTAACAATAAAAAATTAAACTCTAAATTTATTTATTTTTACATCGAAATGTTCATCTTTTAATATCATATTTATTAGCAAAAAAATATTAAAAAAAATTAATTTATAATAAAAGAAGGAAAGGTTTAATTAAAGAAAAACTTTGATGGTTGAATATATTGACAGTGCAAGATTGCAGTAAAAACTGAATTGACAAACTAAATACATACGTATAAAATATTGTGGAATTTAATTTATTGACGGCTTTGGGTTGCGGTTAGCCTTATTGTGGGGCCGTCCAATTCAGACTCAATGGATACATCAAGGGTAAAAAATTTACACATGTATTTTTCCATAAAATACAAACTATCCATATGAATTCCTAGCTGCTACCTCCCCTTCTCCTATAAAGGTTATTTAGTACCATTATATTCTTACCAAATATGGACGCCCATACTGGAACCGTACACTATGTGAGTAAAATTTAACGGTTCAGTGAAACATCATCAGCACCTAAGGCCCCATATAGGACCCGTTCGTTTCCACGTTTTTCCTAGTCCTTCAACTAACTGAAACAAAACTCCACAAATCCCCATATAAATACGCTACCCTAGCAAGTTCATAAAAGAGAGAAACAGAGAAAGGCAAAGTGCATTGCATCTTAGCTGGGCTGAATATATAGAAACCAAAGTGTTCAATATATTCAGCCGCCATGCAAGACATTGTCCAAATCCTATGTGGTTGGGTGTTCTGCATTGTGATCTTGTACTTGATGTACATTAAGGCTGTTCCATCCAAACAGGGCCTACCAAGATCCTACCCGTTCGCCGGTCATATCTTTGCCATGCTCAAACACCGCGAGGCCGTCCTCGACTGGACGGCCGACGTCCTCCGCAAGTCCCCGACATCGACGTTCTTCCTCCGCTTCCCGTTCGGCCGGGCGAGAATCCTCACCGCCAACCCCAAGAACATTCAGCACATCATGAAAACCCGGTTCAAGGACTACCCCAAGTCCCGGAACTTCGTGGACTCATTCCGGGACTTGTTCGGCGCCAGCATTTTCCTCGCGGAAGGGGAGATCTGGAAGAAGCACAGGATGCTTTACGGCGCCGAGCTTCACTCCAAGAGTTTCCATAGTTTCGTCGACACCATCACCCGCCAGGAGCTTTCCGACCGGATGTTTCCGCTCCTCTCCGACGCCTCCGCCGCCGACAAAATCTTGAACATGCAAGATTTATTCAGCCGGTTCACCTTCGACGTGGTCGGCAGGATCGGCCTCGGCCACGACTTCGCCTACCTCTCCCCGTCGTACCCGGAGATGGAATTCGGCGACGCCTTCGATGAAGCCATGGACATAACTTGGAAGAGGAGCACCTCGCTGTTCGTGACGTCGTGGAAAGTTATGAAGCTCTTAGACGTTGGGTCCGAGTGGCGGCTCCGCCGAGCGGTGGGTGTGCTCCGGAGACTCATCGGCAAACTAATCAGGGAAAGAAAGGAGTTCGGAGACGACTTCTTTTCAAGGTTACTTGTGTTTCAAATTTGTTTTATTACGTGCCTCCCCATTTTTTTGAAAGAACGTCCGGCATTTTAAAAATTAGTATTCTCCTTTCTATTTTAAAAATGGTTCAAATCACTATATTATTTTTAATTTAGATTTAAATAATTCAATTACAAAATTATGATTAATTGGTGTGGACAAAAGTTTGATAACTAGGATACCATAGAATCTACTTTTATTTTATTATTACTCATTTATACTCGTAATGACTATGTATTATATCACCTTTTTTAAAAATATTATCAAAATAAAACATAATGCGTATTTACGAAAACATAAAACTTATTTAAAAAAATATGATTAAAGTTACTATTATAGCTGCTATACATAAAATGTCAAATTATTGTAAACAAGTTTTATTTTAGTAAGATAGTATGTAAATATTGCTTACACCGTGTTATATTACTTTTGACCGTTATATATATGTGTTCGATTAAATTCATACTCCGTTATAAATTAAATGTTCAGATATAAATTAAAGTACCTCATCAAAAGCTTAAAAATGCTACTTGTATAAAATAAATAAAATAAGATAAAATAAGATAAAATAAAATAAAAATAAAATAAAATAAATAAAATAAAATAGAATAAAATAAACCATTACTACATATATATAGGTCAAAAGTAATACGGAGTACTACGTATAGTAAGAAATATTTACATACTCCATACTATCTATTTATTTATGACTAAAATAAAAGTTGTTTATAATAATATGACATTCTTATACATAAGAGTTCCGATATGAAATGTTTTTTTAATTCCTACATTAACTTTTTAATGGATTAAAAGTTTAGATATATATACATTACAGCACCTACACTAGCTATATTTTTAAAAAATGTTTTAGATTTAGATCGGAAAATGAAAATCATATAAAATTGAAGAGTTGTACGTAGTATCTTACAAAATCTTTAATTATATACTACAATTCGAATTATGTAAAGCAAACAACTCTTATACCTTTTTAGTACAAAAGGAAATGGTACGGTAGATGAAAAACTAATGGCTAAATTGTAGTCGGATAGAAATTAAATTAGGAGATCAAAGTAAAGTGTCCTTCAGAAATTATTAAGTTATGGCACTTATGTTGATGATGGCTTATGGCTATGATTTATAATGAAAAAACAATCCTTGGTAGCATGACTTTTTATTATTATTTAAATGGGATTAACTACATGAGAAAGAAGTTTGAAAATTTTCAAATACTACGGGTAAATGGTAAGAATAGGTCATTGGAAACTGCTGATCAACACGGGAAAGGTTTACTTGAGCGCCGTCGCGACTGTCACTACTTCTAGTGAGACAACGAATAAAAGTAACATAATTTCAAGAATTTCTCTAGTAAAATATTGAAAGAATTGAAATTTACGACAAATATATTTTACTATGTTCTTAAAAATAGGACTTCGTTTTTATATCAAAACAGGACCTTGTTATCTATTCAAAAGAATAAAATAATAAAAATTTATTAGAATAAATCATATTCTGAGCATTGCAGAAAACAATTAAATATTTAATAAATGTTTTTGAGTAGTTAAAATTACACAACAATTATGTTTTCCATATTCTAATTTTGGTTTTTTTTTTCAAAAATATTACTAAAATAAAATATATTTATATAAATATGACTAATAATGGCAGCCCAGCTCACCTAGTCGCCGACTCACTCTCCCAGGTGGGAGGTCCCGGGTTCAATACTCAATGGAGTGAGTTTGAGCCTATTTTACCCCAGCCCTCTGGCCTCCTCCCCGACCCCAGGTTAAAAAAAATTGTTATGATAACTTAAGTTTAAATAATGAATAATAGTATAAGTTACTATAAACAATTTTATAAACAATTTATTCTTTATAAACAATTTTCACTTTTGTCATAATTATGTACTAGTAATTACTACCTCCGTCCCATTTATATTGAGACGGAAGAGGGTGACACGGTTATTAAGAAAATTGGGTTTGTGTAGTTGATATTAATTGATAAAGTAAGAATAAAGTAAGAATAATTTAGAACCACACAAACTTTGCCAAATATGGTATGAGACAATTTAAGTGGGACTTCCCGAAAACGTGAAACAGACCATATAAATGGGACGGAGGGGGTATTATTTCTCTACTTTTATTGAATAGCTTTGATTTTCTATACATTACAATAATGTAGTCATTTTTTATGGAAATAGTATTCGGAAAACCCCGTTTTAATTTCAAGATAAATTGGAAGGAGTGAGTAGTTATTAAGTGAATGAAATTCTTAATTACAGGTTGATGAGCAAGAACATCTCAGACGAAACGTTCCTTATCGACGCCGGCATTGCCATTATTCTCGGCGGAGTCGACACGATGGTGTCCGGTTTCACATGGCTGTTTTGGAGCATCGCTCGCCACCCGGCGGTGGAAGAAAAGATTCTCCAAGAAATAGAGGATTTCGACGCCGGGAGAACTAAAGATCTGGCGTACACTCACGCCACCGTCGCCGAAAGCTTGAGGCTCCACCCGCCGGTGCCGTTGGAGGGGAAGCAAGCGAGAGAAGACGACGTGTGGCCGGACGGGACGAGGGTGCAGAAAGGGATGGGAATCGTCTGCCACACCTACGCGGTCGGCCGGTCAGCTGAGGTGTGGGGACCCGACTGGCCGGAGTTCAAACCGGAGAGGTGGTTGAAGAAAGAAGGCGGCGGCGCCGGTGAGCAGGAGCGGTGGAGTTTCGCAGCAAGGGACGCTTTCGCGTACCCGGTGTTTCAGGCGGGGCCGAGGATATGTTTGGGTAAGGACATCGCGTTTATGCAGCTCAAGATGGTGGCAGTTGCCGTCTTGCGGCGTTTCCGGGTGGTGGACGTGGCCGCGAACGGCGGCGGCGTTCCACATTGTGAGTCGTATGTTAGTTTCAGGATGGCAGACGGGTTTCCCGTGCGCATCGTGGAGCGTAGTAACTTCCATAAAGCTGGGGAGGCTGCTGCATGAAATTCAAACCATCATAATTATTCCCAAATAAATTATTAAATTATTATTACCGTATTGTTATTGTTATTATTTTGGAAAAATTATTATTACTCCGTACTGTTATATTTTTTAAAACGTCTGGGTGTCGTTAATTAAGTGCTCCAATTCAAGCAATTGTACGCCACTTCGTTTTTATGTGATCATTGGGTAATAGTTGAAATAAATGATGATGTCTGGTAGTAGTTGTATTAAATCTCTATCTTATTTACTCCGTACCATTTTCATTGTCTTACTTTTTTCTCTTCCGTACTTCTCTTTTCCATCTTTCTCTCTTATACATTGCCTCTCTATCTTGCCCATTCGGATATCCAAAAAGTAAAATTTGATCATTTTCTTTTTTTTATCATCAACTGACTACTTAAATTAATTACTAAAGTCGTTAGTCAGCTGGCTTACAATACAGTCCGCAGCAACATCAAACACACTCCTATAATATGAGAGTACAACATGAGCTCTTGTTAATGAATGGACCACATGATTCGCAGACCGTTTACAAAAAGATACACTGTAGTTACTCTTTGTTAGTAGAATTTCTTTAATATCATCCAAAATTAAATCTAAATAAGCAAAACCTCCTTCCCGCCGAATGCCTTGGACGACTGATCGAGAGCGCGCTTGTCTCGAACTCCATGTTCTGCCAATCCAGTTGCGGCCACCTACTGTAATGCGTCCCTTAGCCCAATCGCTTCGGTTTCCGCCAGGGACCAACCTGCTTTCGTTGAGACCCCTCTTGCCCTGATAAAATCTCCCTGCTCGTTTCTCGCCACCCATCCCCAAGCCCATTTGTCTCCACTTGGGTCGACAGCAGCATCAACATTAATTTTAATAAAACCCTTTCTCGGTCTTCGCCAAGTCTGCTTCTGACCGTTATCAATCTTCCTTCCCTTCCTGTACATGTGACTTGTTCCTTGAGTCTCCTTCCCGTTGTTGATCATACTCATAGCACTAGTTTTGACACCTGCCGATCCCTGCCATTCCTCCTTCCAGATAAGAGCATTCCGCCTCTTCCAGATACCCCACAAGAGAGCAACAAATTTACATTTTTGGTCATTTGTAGCATTCCTGAGTTGGTACCTGATCCAATCCTGCACTTGAGAAACCCCAATTGGCCTAGACACCCCCGCTTGTTGCCACACTCCTTGGGCATAACCACATCACCAGAAAGCGTGTTCCAAGCATTCAGTTTCCCTGTCACAGAGGGATTTCATCGTGTAAATCTTCTCAATCATTATCAATGAGATTTGTTTCTTTTTTCTCTTATTATTTCTGAGTGCATCCATATATCAAATAGCTGAAATCAGAAACTCCCTCCGTATTTCAAAGATCTCTACAATAGGGCTGGCCACAACATTTAAGGGTGAAATAGTAGGGGTAATGAATAGTGTAGAAAAGTAGGAGAGAAGGTGTAAAAGTATGCAAGAGAAAATAAAAAGTAGGAAAAGTAAGGGTAATTGAGTATTTAAAGGAAAAACTTATCAAAAATGGAAAGTGTAGCAAACTTTTAAATACATCCAAAAAAGGAAAGTGTAGCAAACTTTAAAATACGGAGGGAGTATTAACATTTGGTATCGGGGCAAATGAGGTATCGATCAATCATCTTCATCTTCCCAGTTCGAAAAACAGAGAAGTCATCCGACCATCGCTATTTTGAGCTTGAAAACTTATACACGAGGATCACCTGAATGCAAGGATCATTTTTGTGAATAACATTTGTGTTTGTGAAAGGTTTTGATTTCTGGTTAGATTTCTGCATTTTGAAGAACACTGTACTTCTCGTAACAAATTTCAATGTCCCAAAGTTTGAAGTCCAAAGTTCAAAGTTGGAGTTTGATAGGTTAAAATTTCCTATTATGTATGTTTGTATTTTTAACTAGTTTTATTTGTTCTACTTGTGGAGATTACACATTTTTGGTGTAATACTTCATTTTCGTTAATTATTTGTAATTTATTTAGATTATTAGGATTATTCTGAGCTTAGGACAGGTCAAAATCATCCCAAGAATCAAAGGATGGATCCTAAAGACCAAAGAATGTGCAAAAGGGAGAAGATCAAATGAAGATTTTGATATTTGTTCAATACTCGGTCGAGTATTGGTCGGATACTATATCCTGGTCAAAATCAAATCTGGGAGCAAAAGAAACTGGCTGAATATTTGATGAAAATCATGTCTCATACTCGGTCCAGTGTTGGCAATACTTGGTCGAGTATGCCTATTTTTCACAATTTCCTGGAAATTTCCTCTCATACTCGGTCCAGTATCTCATATACCGGATCGAGTACAGAACTCTGCCACCTCCATTTTGCTATAAATACGCCCCTTTTCCTTCACATTAAAAGGACCAATTCACATATACTCTTAAGCTCAATTTAGATTAGTGTTTCCTTTATATTTTCTAGTATGTGTAGTCTACAAATGAGGAGCTAAACTCTTCCATCTTGGTTTTGCTACTTTGAAGCTTAATGAATTGTAAGTTGTGAGTTATTTTCTTTAATCTTCATCCTTGAATATTAATTCTTCCTTTAATCTATCTATATATTAATGTTGGGGAGTGTTACTATAATGACAATTAGTTAACATCTCGACATTAATTAGTTATAATAGTATTCATTTACTTCTTCTATATTAATGTTGGGGAGTGTTGCTAAGATGACAATTAGTTAACATCTTGACATTAGTTATAATAGTATGTATTTTGTTCCTCTATATATTAATGTTGGGGAGTGTTGCTAAGATGACAATTAGTTAATATCTTGACATTAGTTATAGTAGGATTTTGCATCTTTAATATTCATCCTTGAATATTAATTAATTCTTATTCATATTTCATATTAATATTTTGAGCATTACTTAAAGGATCAACTAGTTTTGTTTCATATATTAATTATTACTAGAATTGATCGACGAATACGCTTGTTAATCGTTCGGTCTTTTCACGGTAGTAAACTTGGGTTATTAATGCATGCGTCTCATGGTTAATAAGCTAAGGGGAATTAATTATATTGATTAAACCAATAAATCGCTTGTGTTGAGGTTATCAATCTCAATCGTTTTCATCTTAAGTTTATTACTACTATCGGGTTAATATACGGCAAGTGTTCTATATTGACCAACTCGGTAGTGAGTTTTATTAATGAACGCGTCTCGTTATTAATAACTACCCTCGATGAACTGGATATACTCCTCGATTGAGTATTCGAGAGGAAGATAGTTGAACATATAACCGGGATCGACGAACATTTCATTAAGTGGATAAAAGCAAAACCAAGCCTTCATCTCTATTAAGTAAACCACATAAGTCGTCATCTTAGTGTTAATTAAATTTAATCAAATCAAACTTAAAATCCCCCTTGTTACTTATTACTAGTTATATAAAAGAGAGAAGTATTTTTTTTCCTGTGGATACGAACCTTACTTCAATATACTACGTATATTTGTTGTATTGAATATTTATTTTGAAGTGCACACCACGACAAAGTGCACGTCAAATTTGGCGCCGTTGCCAGGGAAAGACAATTATTTTTCTTTTTATTTTATTTCAAGAAAAAGAAAAAAAATAATAAAAATAACAAAAAAAAATAGTTGACTTTTCAATTCTTTTCTGAGCTTACATGAGTATATGAATACCAACATATCTTCGCTATAGTGTCAAATTTTCGTCTTGACTTCTCTAATAAAGGAGTATATTTTATGTTCAAATTTTCAAGATGTCCAGACATGCAACATTTGCATGTCTGACAGGCATCTTACGGATTTTTGCCCAAATCTCCAAGAATACCTTGAACAAATGGATGATGTTTGTTTTCAAAGCGAAATACCTCACATGAGGTATGATCCATTCTCCAACATGTCTACGGAGGACATGCTTCGGGCTCTTACTACCAACATGACCACCATGCAAAACAACATGGTGCAATTCCAAAATGAGACCAAGTCTAGCATTTTAAACTTGGAAACTCAAGTACGTGAGTCAAATAGCCGGAGCCGTTAGTAGGCTTGAAGCAAGGGATTCAGGAAAACTTCCTTCTCAAATAGAATGTGATCCTAAACAGCAAACTTTTGCAATCACATTGACAAATGAGAAGGAAATGCAAAAGGAGATCCAAAGTCTACAAGAAGTAGAAGAAGAAAGAGACATGGAGCTCCAGCAGGTCAAAGTAGAGGATGAACCGAGTTTGAAGGTCAAATACCTATCCTTATCATTCTTTGAGGTACCCCCATCAGTTCTAAAAACATTGAGGGAAACTCATAAAATTGAAAAGGAGAATGACATTTTTGAAATCTTCAGCAAAATTGAGGGATCTAAACATTTTCCATTGACCATGTAAAACGATAATTTCTTCCCCTCACTCTCACCACATGAATCAATGAAAATCTGGATATTGGATCCTGGAAAGATTTTGAAAGTGAAGGGTCGGAAAATTGAGCATTTCTATGAAAGTCCTAGGAATGAAAATTTGAAGAAAATGGATTATCACGATCCAAGCTTGAACGATTGAACACAATAATGGCGTCGTGCCACGACGTTAAATAAGGCGCTTCTTGGGAGGCAACCCATGCAAGGCATGTTTTCTTTTATTTATTTCAGAAGCGTTTGTGTGTGTAAAAAAAAGTGCAGGTTTAGAAGAAAAGAAGCATACTCGGTCGAATATCACCTAATACTCGGTCGAGTATCAACAGAAAAGGATTTCCTAGAGCTACTGCCTCCAGACTCAAAACGAACAAATAGAGACATACTCGGTTGAGTATCACTCAATACTCGGTCGAGTATTATCAGAAGTACAGGTTCAAAAGGCTATTGCCTCCCGAAAAATTTGAGCATTTAGAGACATACTCGGTCGAGTATCAATCCATACTCGGTCGAGTATGAGCGGAAGTACCACTCCCAGAGGCTACTGCAAAAAAAACAGGCATACTCGATCAGAAACAACGGGACACGCAGTCGGGTAATTGGGATTTCAAACCCAAATCAACACCTAACTCTCCCTCTTCTTCCCCAATTCAATCACCCCAAACCTCATAACCATATCTCTCTTTCTTCAAAATCTATCCAAGTCCTCCACCAAACACCACAAAATCATAATATTGTACTCATCACTTTCCTCTTGCTTCATAAACTCTAGGAAGCAACCACGCCTCTCCCAATCCACAACTTATATCTTCAAAAAAACCGATGGTGATGGCGGGCACTAGGGACAGTGTTTCGAGCTAAGTGAGGAGGAGTCACTCATTGGTACGTACTTAATTTTTCTACCTTGTAGCATGCATTATTTTCTTCAAAAAAAAATTATTATAAAAAAAAGAAAAAAAAAAAAAGAAAAAAAGAAAAAAATGCTAGTTAGGTTGAAAACCCAAAAATGGGCAATCTAAGCAAAAAGGGCTTACAAAAAAAATGATGAGTGAGTTGGAAAGGATGGAAAAACTAAAAGAGGTGCTAGGATGAAAAGGCTCCTAGACAAAATGAGAGATATGAGATATATATTTGTTTTTTGTAGGACATCATTTAATCTCTTGAAGGAAAAGAAGAAAAGAAGAGAAGAAAAGAGATGAGCATAGAAGGCCATAAAACCCAAGAAAAAGTTATTCTTTGTGCTAAAACTCAATGTAAAACTCATTGTTATTCTTGGTGGTCTTTCGCTCTTTCTTGTTAATTGTTGAACTATGGAGGACTTGGAAAGCTTGTAAACATTTGACTTTACTCAAGGACGGGTAAAGAAACTAAGTGTGGGGGAGTTTGATAGGGTGAATTTACTACTATGTATGTTTGTACTTTTAACTAGTTTTATTAGTTCTAGTTGTGGAAATTACACACTTTTGGTGTAATACTTTATTTTCATTAATTATTTGTAATTTATTTAGATTAGGATTATTTTGAGCCTAGACAGGTCAAAATCATCCCAAGAATCAAAGGAAGGATCCTAAAGACCAAAGAATGTGCAAAAGGGAGAAGATCAAATGAAGATTTTGATATTTGTTCAATACTCGGTCAAGTATTGGCCGGATACGCTAGTCAAAATCAAATCTGGGAGAAAAAGAATGTGGCTGAATATTTGATGAAAATCATGTCTCATACTCAGTTCAGTATTGGCAATACTAAGTCGAGTATGCCCATTTTTCACAATTTCCTGAAAATTTTCTCTCATACTCGGTCCAGTATCCCATATATTGGATCGAGTACAGAACCTCGCCACCTCCATTTTGCTATAAATACACCCCTTTTTCCGGAGTCCCCTTTTTCCTTCACATTAAAAGGACCAATTCACATATACTCTTAAACTCAGTTTAGATTGGTGTTTCCTTATATTATCTAGTATGTTTAGTCTCAAAATGAGGAGCTAAACTCTTCCATCTTGGTTTTGCTACTTTGAAGCTTAATGAATTGTAAGTTGTGAGTTATTTTCTTTAATCTTCTTCCTTGAATATTAATTCTTCCTTTAATCTATCTATATATTAATGTTGAAGGGTGTTACTAAGATGACAATTAGTTAACATATCGACATTATTTAACATCTCGACATGTTGAGGAAGTTGCTTTAGCATCATGTGAAGTTTAGCTTGAACATGTATTGTACCTTAGCTTGTGAAGGTGTAATCTTCTTGGCTTTTTGTATTGTCTTGTTTTGTTAGTAATTGTCTTGCCTTTGTGCAAGTCCATATAATCATAACTAGGTGTGTAATGGGGAATTATTTTGCCTTTGCAAGTCCATATAATAATAAGTATGAGTAGTTGATAATATTCGATTTTAGTTTCATGTACGTCAACAATGATTTATTTTTGTCATTCTTTGACAAGCCAACTCACTAGTTGTGTACCAGGGATAAACAAACCATACAAAATAAATGAACATAGACAATTATTTACTACGCACAGACAAAATAAATGAACATACAAACAATTATTTAACTATGAACAGACAATATAAAAAAACACAGACAATTAATTTCTTCGCACAGACAAAATAAATGAACACACAGACAACATTAAAAACCATGCATAGACCATATACACGAATGCCCAGACAATTATTTTTCTACGCGCTGACAAAATAAATTAATAAATGGACACACAGACACTATTTTATTAACCATGTATAGACAATATAAACAAAAACGCAGATAATAGTTTTTTTACAAACAAACAATGTTTTAACCATGCACACAGACAATTTCAATTTCTTGCTATTTCAAATGGCATAAAAAACAATGGTTTGTGTGTTCATTTATATCAACTATGTGTGGTTAAAAAATGTTTGTGTGTTCATTTATCATGTCTGTGTGTTCATTTATATTGTTTGTGTGACGTTAAAACATTGTTTGTGTGTTAATTTATTTTGTTTGTGCATACAAATAATTGCCTATAGAAAATACTTGTCTGTGTGTTCATTTATATTGTCTATGTGGCTAAAACATTGTCCATGTGTTCATTGATTTGTTTGTGATTAGAAAATACGGAGTAATTGTCTGTGTATTCATTTATAGTGTTTGTGCATGGTTCAAACATTGTTCATGTGTTTGTTTATTTTGTCGGTGACTCGGTGCATTGAAGTAATTGTTTGTGTGTTTGTTTATTTTGATTAGTCAACATAAGTTCGTAATTTTAATTTTTGATTAGTCACTTTGTTAAATTAATGTTCTTATATTCAGAATGTAGTCTTATTTAGACTTACTTTTGTTAGTATATAACTATTATTAGTAATAATGTGTGCTAAACAATTATTAGTATATAATAGTAATTAAAATAAATGATTAGTGTAACAAGTTAACACAACGTTGTTATAAAAACTATAACAACCACTTTTGCTACACATAATCATTAGCAAACATTCTGTTACATGAGCATCAATATTTTCTAACCATCTTAGAAGCAACACTTCTAAAATAAACCATAAACTAATTTACATACTACTCAATACATTTTACTTACAAGTAACCAAGTGATACAATTGATACATATACATCAAATGAAACAAAGGCAAGTACTATAAATCTAGCTACGACACTTTCAATCTTCATTTTTAATACATGACTGACTTCCATTTTTTTCTAACTCACCTAGAAACACCACCAATTCAGCCTTGAGTGCTTTTTATTCTCTTTTGGTTTTTGCATATTCATCTCAAAAAAATTCTCCTCTTGCTATTTTAACACCAAATCACTTGCGCATTCAACACAAGATTCTCCTCTTGCCATAGTTTTCCATGCCCTGCCAAACTTCAATTGCTTCACTTGCTCAATCAATTCATCATTTTTCCTCTTTAATGTTTGAAAACTCTATGGTGAACTATAAAGAATCAACTTCACAGGTCATTTATTGCTGCCAAGTTTCACAGGTTTTATAGGTGGAGGACCGTAGCTCCTTTTTGAAGCAATCTAGCAAGTAGCAACTAATAATTAGAAGTTTATCTCCAAAAAATAAAATTTTAGTCACCCACTATTCACCTTACTTGAAGCAACCTACAACAAAAAAGAACAAATCATAACCTCTAAAATGACAAAACATCTATGGGAAAGGAACTCTAATACGACATAATTAACATCTTATAGCCCACTCATTCCAAGCACAACTTTTTGAGCATGACAAGAGATAATAGGAAGATTGAAGCTTAATCATCAACCCATCAAGAAAAATATAGTATATCTCAGTAGCTATAAGAAATATATAACACTCATGATGGTTCTATTGAGAGTAAAGCCATGCGGATGACAAAGATAAAAAACATGGCAGAATTTGACCACACACATGCTACATATTTCATTGTTGTTTGGCATTCTTAGGATCTAGATCAACTCCAAATGAATAATGATTTTTTGTATAGTAAATTGAATCAACTTGATCCATGCTTCTCAAGAACCTATTAAAACCATTTAAATTCATTGACAAACCACAATTCTCCATAAATATTCAAAATTCCGGGTAATGAGGATACCACGAATTAACAATATACTTAGTAAACATATACAATGATAGTAATCAAACAAATTCCACATTTGAACACAACTACAAAGAATGACCAGTTTTGATGAAAGCATGAAATTAAAAGTCAGTGTTATAACAAAAAATGAAATAGTAAAAGAAATAAAATAGGAGTAAATGAATCAGAATAAAATTAAGGAGTAATTGAACTCTTTTGATCAAAGCATCAAATTAAAAGCCAGTATTCGAGAAAATTGGAATCTTAAACTTATTAACAAAAAAGGTGAGTAAAAGTCTTGGATTTAAACAAAAAAAATCATCTAGTCATTTCAACAAACATATTAGGAGCATATATGTGAAATAGAGTAATTGAATTAAAATTTCAATAATTAAGTACTCAGTGTTATACCATACATTATATACAAATAATCACAAATTTAAAAAAACAGAACCCTAAGTTCTTAGTTTGGAAAAAACAACAACTGAGTGCATATAGAAAAATCGAATAGATTTTTACCTCAACTTATGGGCTGGTTGATTGGAGCGACGCAAACTGACCGTCTCATCCTCACCGTCTGCACCGATTCTGGCGGCAATCACACGGCTGATGGACTTGGACTTGAAGACAGGTGAATAGGTGACCACCGAAAAGATTATTTCTGGGATTTGGCATTTGGTAAGGGAGAAACGTACAAGTGAAATGAGAAAAGAAAAAAGAGAAGGGTTAGTGGAAGGTAAGGAGAGAGGAAAGGGAGGGGAGTGAGGAACAGAGAAAGAATGGAACAAAATGGAAGAAAAGAGAAAGAAGGGAAAGGAATGGCGTGGAAGGGAGGGGAGAGGAGAGATAAGTGGGGAAGGGGTAAAAAAATTGGGAGTATATATAGTGTGTAGTGATGTGTATAAGAAGGTGTACAAAAAGCATTTGGAAAAATAGGTAATAATAATCCCAACTATACCCGGTCCGCTTTTAATAATCCCTAGTTTTGATTATTTCCCTGTACTCCCAACTTTTGACCCCCTTTTCCTAAAACAATCCCGCGCACTCATTACCGGCAAAACCGGTAAATTAAACTTTAAACATCACATTTCTCATGCTTCAGCCTCTTTACTTCTCACCTACCTCATAACGTTCCCAGCCATAGAAACCCCATCCGAAGAAGCTTAGACAATAGAAGAACCGGGCAAACTAGAGCTTTGTTCTTGCTGTCACGGTGGAAGGTAAGAACTTATGAGAAAAGTTATACTTGTGATACCTCATATTATTGCATTCAAATGAAGTTGGACTGAAATGAACTTGTAACCTATTTGTCATTCTAGAATTTAGGGTTATGCCTGTGTTCATATAATGGTTATTTTGTGTAGACTAGTTCATTAACAAATTACCATTTAGTTATAGGTCATACTACCAGATGGAACACAATTTGAGTTTATTCAAATGAAACTGAAACAATAGGAACCTAGTAGGTAACACATGTATAGTAGGAACAATAGCAACACAATTTTAGTTTATGAAAAGATATCAGGCATCTAAAAGATATGAGGGTTATGAAAGCTGGTAGTGAAATCTGGTTTATAAATAGTCTATTTAGGGTTATGAAAGCTGGTAGTGAAATCTGGTTTATGACCTATAAATAGTCTATTTAGGGTTATGCAAGCTGGTAGTGAAATCTGGTTTATAAATAGGATTTATAAACAGGAACCTGGTTATTATGATTATGAAATCTGGTAGTATGACCTATAAATAGGAACCCTACACTGAAATGAAACTGAAATAATAGGACATAACACCAAATAGGAACACAATTTTAGTTTATTGAAATGAAAGTGAAATACCTGACCTGAACACATGTATCCTGTGCAATATACTCAACTGCAATGAAGTAACATGCTATCCTGTGTAAACTGAAATGAAACTGAAAGACCTGACTTGAAGACATGTATCTTGTGTATATTGAAATCAACCTGGAATTAACATGATGCTTGTGTAGACTAGTTCATTAACAGATTTCCATTTATTTATAGGTGATACTTGACATGGCTACTTCAACTGTGATTACAATTAAGATGTGGCATGGAGGTATCTTTAAGCACAACAATCTGAAACATTTGGAGTATGTAAATGGTGAATATAAATGCTTTGACATCGATGCTGATGAGTTGTGTTGGTTTTGGTTAGAAGAGTTGGCTGGAAAATGTGGGAAATATAGCAGCATTGATGATATTTACTACTTGATTCCTGGTCAAAGTTTAGAGAAAGGTTTGAGAAGGGTTAAGCTTGATGATGAAGTCAGGGAAATGTATAAAGTAGCTATGCAATATAAGATCATTGACTGCTATATAAGACATGGACTCAGCTCACCAGAATTGGTGCTACTACTTGAAGGTGGTGGGGATAATGAAGGGGGGGAGACTGAAAATGCAGTTAGTGAGGGGATAAAATGGACTTCAAGAAGTTCAGGTTTGAGTGCAACTCAACCAAATGCAAGGAAGGCAGCACAAACCTCCACTTCACAACCAAACTGCTCAAGAAGTCAAGATGGACCAGAAGATGAAGTTATGGATGATGAGGCTTCTGACTCTGCAGGGGATATGGGAGATGAAGATGGTGAGGACTTAGAGGTCCCACTAGTTGGATCTAATCAAGATACAAGTGATGAGGAATTTAGAGAGTCGAGAAGAAGAGTGCATGGCTGGAACTCCAAGATTGTGCAGATAGCCAAACAACTACAAAAAGAAGCAGGTCAAGGCAAGTTAGGTGATTCAAACCCCCCGAGACACAGTACAGGAGGAAGAAGATGCAGCTCAACATGTGAGTGACTATGAAGAATCAGGTGATGATATTCACACACCTCCTGGG
Organism: Cuscuta epithymum; assembly: GCA_945859915.1. Lineage (NCBI taxonomy): Eukaryota > Viridiplantae > Streptophyta > Magnoliopsida > Solanales > Convolvulaceae > Cuscuta > Cuscuta epithymum. The sequence continues at coordinate 333,901 of CAMAPF010000156.1, read as the reverse complement.
AGTGATGCAGATGAAAGTCTCTCAATATCAAAGAAAGAAAAAATTCCTTTGGTGGATGCAAATACTGACTTCAAGTTGCTGAAATGGTAGGTTGGAATAAAATTTGAAAATAGGGAGAAGTTTAAAGATGTTGTGGCCAGATTTGCCATTGCCCAAGGGAGAAATTTGAAAATCAATGTAAGCCACAAAGAGAGACAACAGAGAATAGGTGCAAGATGTGTTGAAGGCTGTCCATTTAGACTGTATGCTAGTTGGGACAGTAGAAGAGCGTGCTTTGTTGTTAAAAGTGTAAATGGAGAGCACACTTGCAACAGAAATATGAAAAAGAATAGACAGTTAAAGGCTCCATGGGTAGCAACACAATTTCTGGAAGTGTTCAAGTCTAGACCTCACTGGCCTGCAAAAGAAATCATGGAAACCATTAGAAGAGCTTACAATGTGTTGGTGAAGAGGGACTTTGTTTATAAGGTCAAGTATCATGCCTATAGAAAACTTCATGGAAGTATGACTGAACACTACAACAAACTTGGAAGGTACTTGGAAGCTCTTACTCAAGCTAACCCCCATAGCCACTTCAAGCACTTCACAGACCCAGCAATAAAGACCTTCCCTCCTACATTTCAGAGATTCTTTGTGTGTTTCAAAGAGGTTAAAGATGGATGGTTGAGTGGGGGTAGATATGTGTTATGTGTAGATGGATGTTTCATCAAAACATTCTTAGGTGGGATGTTACTGTCTGCCATTGGGAGAGACTCCAATGATCAAATGTTTCCAGTAGCCTGGGCAGTAGTGGAAGGGGAAAACAATTCAAGTTGGGAATGGTTATTAGGTGAACTAAAAAAAACTTAGAGAGTGTTGCTGGTGCTGACCTCACATTCATATCAGATGAACACCAGGTGATGTTATGAATTTGTTTGCCTTTGTTTTACTTATAGGATTCCTTACTTCTATTAAACCTATTTTTTCCATTTTCTAACCTAATTTTGTATGTATTGGCAGTCCATATTGAGGGGAGTGGTCAAAGAATTTCCTTTAGCTGAGCACAGGCATTGTGCCAGACATGTATTTGCACACTGGCATAAGAATCACAAGGGTGATGAAATGAAAATGCTATTCTGGAAAGCTGCAAAGGCATATTGATGGTCCCTGATAGAGGTAAAAGTCCAGAGGGGGGAGGTGAATAGACTTTTAAAGATTTTTCAACTTTAAAAACTTTTCCTTCTAGATGAGTTGATCTGTAATCTTTGGGGAGATTAATAGATGCACAGCGGAAGTCTTTACCCTCTATGTAATCAGTGTATAACTACTTTCTGTTTTGGGAGAAACTTGGACTTGAACAACTAACAGTTGACTTGGCAGTTGGGTTAGCAGTTGGCTAGATGGCAGGTAACTGCTGAGGCAACTGCATAGGAAATATTGAGTGTATGATGAAAGTGATGAAGATTAGTTTATAGGAATGATGAGGAATTCCTGAAGGTCTGCTTTAATAAGGGTAAACAGAAGTTTTGCTGGAGCAGAGGGCTCAGCAGTTGACTGGTCACCAGGGGACTGTTGAGGCAACTGCTATACTTAGAAGGTGAATTTCTGGTATTAAATAGAACAGGACTTTTAAAGATATTGATGCACGTCTCTTGTGTAAAAGGTGGTCTCAAAGAAAGTGAGTAATTAAGCAGTAAGATAAGCAGTTGGGTCAATTAAGATAACTGCTTAGGATGCTGCTGGCAAACTACGATCTTTATGTGAGAAGTGTTGGGTGTGTGCTCTGTTGAGTAAAGGAGAATCAACACACAATATATCCTGGTTCAGAGGTGGTGTAATCCTCCTACATCCAGTCCCACCCTATTTCAGATGGATTTCACTAAAGTATTCAGCCCAATACATTTAGTGTCAATCTAGCCTTTACAACACTTAGGCCTAGATTGAAGGTTTTTCACAATGAGTATAAACACCACTCAAAGTTACTCAGTCCTTAGACTTTTCTCAAATGATCCAGTGGGGATCAAAAGGTACTCTATCTATCTAACTACACTTTAGGATCCGAACAACTGTTCTCCTAAGTGTTTACAACCACTTGTAAAATACAAGGAATATTCTGGCCACCAACTAAAAACTAAGCTCTAAAGGTATGAAGGTGTTGATCTAATCTAAGAGCTTAGTGAAGCATAAGTCAAAGCAGAGAGTGAAGTTATGATTGAACACTTTCTCCTTTGCTGGATATTCTTTGATAGCTTGTATGACTTCTCTGCTTTTGAACTCAAGGACTTAATTTTTCAACTCATGCTTCGGCCTTTATTTATAGGCATCTCCGGTAAGTTAATCTCATCTGTTGGTTGGGATGGATTAATCTTGATCGTTGAATCTTGATTTCAGAGGATAACAACTTGTTGTTTATCTTCTTCTTTGGAGCCGATAAGTTTTCTTGTCTTGTTTGCCTAGCCACTGTAGCTTTTCATTTCAAGTTGACTGTTCATCCCATACTGTGTGTCTTGGCTCTCCATGCTGGGATTTTTTATTGGCTTTGAATTATTGCGAGGCAAATGTTTTGAACAGATAATTTTTTAGACTAATAAAATTTATACTGGTAGGATTTTAAATATCCTATTAAGATAAATAAATTTACCTTATTGCATTTTTTATTTCCAGTATTAATTTTATTAGTCTTAAAAATTATACATCTATTTGTTCTCAATTAGACACATGTAGTTTTCATATCAATGTGTCTTTCGTTTTTTGTGATGAAGAAAAATGTTTGTATATGGCCTATCTAGCATTTCGAACATAAACCAACTTTTTCTAACTGGTAGGATAAAAAATCCTATTAAGGTAAAAATTATTACCTTATTGCATTTTGTGTTCCAGTTAAATAAATAGTTTAGTTGTTCGAAACATTTTTGTGTAACAAATAAATTTAACTGGTAGGATCTATAAGAAATCCTTTTAAGGTAATAAAATATTACCTTATTGCATTTTATGTTTTCGAGTTATATTTATTTGTTAATTGTTTAATTTGAGAAAGACACTTTCAGATAAAACTATACTAGATTGCCAACTGTCAGAATACATAATATTTGAATGCTACAAAAGATGGGGATATCAAAAGTATGGCATCATCAAAACTATTTATCAAAATCTAGGGTCTAACACATATAATGAAGCTGATTTGGAGGAAGCTTTAGAAGAAATGAAAAATGTTAATTGATGTGAGTTTTCTCGCACTTAAAAAGATTGTAATATAGTGGTGTAAGTACGAGTATCGTCTCCACAGGGACGGACAAAAGGGAATCAAGAATTAATTAAATTCAGCGATTAAAAAGAAATAAAATAAATGCGTCGTGCGAGATTTGATTGGGTGGAAAATTAAACTAATGCTAATGAGCAATAAAATAAAATGATTGGTTTCTCTCTAATTAATGACGAAGGGAACAGGAATTGATTCCGGGGTAACCAGATTTCTGGCAGATCAGGCCTAATTACATGAATTTAATTTAATTGAGCCTAGCTAATCATTACTAAGTTCTTACCGCTCTCGCGGCGAAGAGTACAATAATTTAGGGGTCCAGGCTGATCTCTCATGCGACAAGATCCTAAATTATTGTCAAAACGAGCGAGCTTACGGCCCCTTAATCGCTACTAATCTCTTAGCGAACGATTAAGTGTGTGTGAATGTGTCCTAGAACAAATTAGATCTCTCTTAATTTATTCTACAAGCAATTGTAATTCTAGCCGCGGTTCCAGGTTACAAAAGATATCAATTAAATTATTCAAACACAAATTAAACGACATTCATGCAATTAAACCGACAAGAATCTAGCCATCAATCATGATTAACCCCTTCATCAACCCCAAATCTCTAATTAAACTACTCACAATTCATAATTGAAGAATCAACAGAATTGAGAAGAATAGAATAAATTGTCATTAATTAAAAAGATGAACTTACAAATAATCCCAGGGTCTGGAAGAAAATAGCGTAAAAACGGTGTTAAATTCGTCCCTAGGCCTCTCCGTAATGTTCGTAACCCTCAAAAGTGAGTATGGAGGCCTTATTTATAGAAAACAATGAATTCAGGTCGAATTAGGACAAATCGCGGCCAGGCACGGTGCCAGGCACGGCGTGCCTGCGACCGTGCCTACGGAAGAAGGCCGAATTTCGCATCCAGGCACGACCGTGCCTGGCCTCCAGTAGCTCGGTTCCTCGAAATATGCCAGGCACGGCGTGCCTAGCTGCCAGGCACGGCGTGCCTAGCTCTATTCTTCACTTTTCCTTCGTTTTCTTGCTCCGAATGCTCCCGAATCCCTACGAGGTCGATCCAAATGCTCTTTCTTCACCAGAATTTCGTCGTGAATCTCCCGGTGGCCTCCAAATCTTCCAAATCTTTCTCGAATGCCTTTAAATCCTTCCCGAATATCTCTCAAGCGCCGATTGCCGGACTCTAACTTCTTCAAATCAACTCCAAATGCAATGAAACTCGATCCAACGCCTGTTAAACACAACTTGAGCCAAAATTGAGACTTGCAATGCCTTAAAGCCAGGAAAATCATCAAAATCCGACCCGCACACGCATCAAATGCGTGTCTAAATACGGACTTATCAGACTCCCCCACACTTAAGCTTTTGCTTGTCCTCAAGCAAATCGAACAAAGGGACTTATGATAATCACCACACGGAGTTTAAAACAGTTAGCATGCACACGTAGTTAAAAGGATATTCACAGGACAGACAATCTAAACCAAGAAAATTCTTCCCTAAACTATACCTTTGTACTCAAGCTAAACTATTTGACACAATTATTCACAACATCCTCAAAGTAATGACAGCATACACAAATAAGCTAGCTACTGATCAGAAGGACTTGTGAATGTGATGGTGAATGGATAATAATGATAGTCCCTTTATTTTGAGAGATAGGAATATTCTAACAAAGACTCAATGCATTCAGGAACTTCAGGGCTACTCTTAGGAACAAGGAACTCAGTAGGCCACAAATTAGGAACAATCATTTAAACCTATGCAAAGAGTAGACATGGTGTACAACTAAGCTAAACCGTCTCGGCACATTTGTGCTTTAACGTATACTTGAAGTACGCGGAGGACTAAAGCTAATTTTTCAATAGCCTCCAAGTTCATTAATTTAGTTTAGTTTTCCTTGTCATGTTGGCACGAGAACGCCGTTTCTTTCGAAAGATACCCAAGTCTCATCTTACGCTTTTTGACCGGGGCTCCCATTTTCTTTTTCGCAAAGTAAGAGGTCTTGCTATATTAATTTTTCACCTTTCGGATTCTCACTAGACATTACCCCATTCTAATCTCGGCCTCACCAAGGAAAAATAGCGATTTAAGGTTCATTTATTTAAAAGTGAATCCATGCCTACAATGCAATCCTCGAAAGTATCATATTCCTAAAAAGTGACTGCTCTTACCTCATTTGGGGCATAGGAACAGTGCCAAAAATGGCTCCTACACACAATTCCCTAAACTTAACAAATTACTCCCTTAATTCCCTAAACATCAAGACCAAGTCATAAATATTCACGGGTAAGGAAACAGGCCATTTGGCTATGGAGCTCAATTAATTGGGTGATCAATAAACGGTCAGGCTCAAAATGGCTTCTCCTAAAGGGTTCTTTCAGGCGGGGTAGATGATTAATGGAAAATTCAATGGGTGACTAATGTCTTCATCCTCTCAACAACTAGATTATAGTGCAAGCAATTTAAGCCTAAACACTTTAAAGATGTTCTAAAAGCATAGTCAAAACGCTAGCCAGCTCACAAAGACACAGTTTAAAGAAAAAATTTCAAAAATTGTGCATGAATTTCCTATGAATATGCAACTAACACCTGCGCATGCTAACTCTAATAATCACATGTAACAACTACTGCCCGAATGCCCAATTCACTCCCCCACACTTGAACTTTGGCATCGCCCTCGATGACTAAAAATGTACTATGCACAAGGGGGTAAAGAGGATAGGGTCACGCATGCTCAACTTAACTCAAGTCAATATTCCAACAAGCGAGTAAAAGAGTCAAAGAAACTTCCCTAAGGCATTGGTCGATGCAGAACTAATCTGAGTCAATGTAATCCTCGGCACATCATCCATACAACAAGACCCTGAGCTGCAACAAAAACACAAAGCAAAACAACCAAACAACAAACAAAGAAAAAACAAAAGTAGAAATAAGCTCGGGTTGCCTCCCGAGAAGCGCTATTTTTAACGTCGTGTGCCCGACGCAACCACCACATCAAAAACTCAGTCAAAGACACTCCTGCTCAAAAAACTAGTCTTCCACAAATCAAACCTCCTATCAACAAATGCCCTGAGATGGCGTAAGACCTTAAATTCATGAAAACAATTGTGCATCTTAGGGCCACTTGTAAAGCACAGGGATGAGTCTAGGCCTTTATCAGGTCCTTTATCAAAGAATGGGTCAAAATCAGTCTCTTTAAAAGGTGGGGGTTTCCCCCCCTCCTCTCCAAGTGGATCAATGGCATCTAACAAAAAGCACTCATTAACATCTTGACAGGACTGTTTTGCCAGCTTGGCCATGCAAAAAGTAACTCTCTCCTCCCCAACCCTCAAAATCAATTTCCCTTCCCCAACATCTATGAGTGCCCGAGCAGTGGCTAGAAAAGGCCTTCCAAGAATCAAGGGTACATCAAAATATTGGGGCATATCCAAAACAACAAAGTCAACCGGAATCACAAACTTGTCCACTTTAACCAATACGTCTTCAGCAATCCCTTGAGGGTATTTAACTGATCGATCAGCCAATTGTATGCACATACGTGTTGGTTTAAGTGGACCGAGTGCAAGCTTCACATACAAAGAGTAAGGCATCAAATTAATGCTTGCACCCAAATCAGCTAACGCATTATTAGAAATCATACATCCTATGGAACAAGGGATAGTAAACTTACCTGGGTCCTTGAGCTTTTTGGGCATCTCTTTCAACACCACCGCCGAGCATTCTTCATTCAGCACCACCGATTTCGGTTCTCCCCACTTTCTTTTGTTGGAAAGGAGTTCCTTCATAAACTTTGCGTACCTTGGCATTTGATTCAGCGCCTCCATAAATGGTACGTTTACTTGAACCTGTTTAAAGAGGTTTAGAAACTTGTTGAAGTCCTCAGTGTCACTCTTCCCCTTTAAGCGTTGCGGGTATGGGAGTGGTGGGTTGTAAGCTTTGACTGGAACGGGTTGCTTTGGGACTGCGCCCCCCTCCTCTTTTTTTTCTTCTTCGTTCTTCTCCTCAAGAACAACTGCAGCAGGTTCAACGTCTTCAACTTTCTTCTTTATGGCAGCAGGTTCCAGATCTCGTCCACTCCTCAGTGTGATTGCGTGAACTTGCTCTCTTGGATTTGGTTCGGTGTTGCTCGGGAGGGATCCCATTGGCCTCTAAGTAACGGCCTTTGCGAGCTGCCCCAATTGAATTTGCATGTCTTGAATACTTGACTGTGTTTCTCGAATACTCGACTGCGTTTCTTGAATACTCGACTGCGTTGATTGATCTCTCGCCGCAGTCACTTGAATGAATTGCTCGAGTGTCTTCTCCAAGTTAGAAAGTTTATGCTCAGTCTCATTCCTTTGTGGCTGGGATTGTTGTTCTTGCGGTTGAGATTGGGGCTGATTAAAGTTCCTATATTGTTGTTGATTTCCCTGCCCATAGTTTCCTTGCTGCTGCTGGTGGTAGGGCTGATTGTAGTAGCCCTGCCTTTGAAAATACATTGCGTCCACTTGCTCCACTCCAGGGGCTGCCGAGTGTGCCATCATAGTGCATTCATGCGGCCAATGGAGTCCCCCACATGTAGTACAAGAAGGACTAATAGGACCGGGGGCTACCATATTAACACTGGGCACCGAGAGAGCAAGTTCCATCTTCTTTTGATTATCCTCCACGGTGGTAGTGAGCTTCTGAAGCATGCTAGCCAAAGTATCTACCCTTGCAGAAAGGGAAGAATTATCACTGATCTCATACAAACCCGGGGCCTTCTGGTGAGGTGTGTCCTGAAAGTTGTACCATGAAGCATTATTTGAAACAATCTTCTCCAATAGTTCTTCCCCCACCTTAGATGGTAAGTGAGGAAAAGCTCCACCACCCGAAGCATCGAGCATCATCTTTCCTTCGTTGTTGAGTCCACTGTAGAAGCAAGATAGAACCTCACAATCAGTCATCTTGCCTTGTGGGCAAGCTCTTCTCAACACCTTGAACCTCTTCCATGCCTCAACCATTGTCTCCAGGGGTCCTTGCTTGAATTCTTGCAGTTGCTTCTTCAACTTTAGTGCTTTTGACGTCGAAAAATATTCTTTGATGAAGGACTTGTGCAGCTGGTCCCAAGTTTGAATATGATGGTGAGGATTGCTGTCTAGCCACCTCTGTGCATCGTCCCTCAGTGAGAAAGGGAAAAGTAACATCCGCACCTGATCATCATCTACTCCAGGTATCTTGAAAGTCTGGCACATCCGCAGGAATCGGGTAATATGCGCCACTGGATCTTCAGTAGGGCCTCCTCCAAATTGATTATTGGACACCATGTTAATCACCGCTGGGTTGATCTCGTAACGGTTTGTAGTAATTCCCGGTACTTGAATGCTGTCATACTCTGAAATCTCCGGAGTGAGGAAATCTGCAATGGACTCTCCTTGATAGAACGGGTTGTTATGTGGGACATAGTTCTGGAATGGAGGAGCCTGATGTCTCGACTGAAAAACTGGCTGTGGACGAATAGGTTGTGGTCGGATAACGTTTGGTTGTGGTTGGGGCTGCACTTGGGGCTGACGGAATTGTTGAAACTGGTTTTGAAAAGGTTGAGTTTGCGATTGAGATAGGGGTGGATTTTGAGTGACTGGGGGCTCGTTTTGTCTCGGCTGAAAGACCGGAATGTTTTCCCCTATACCTTGCATCCCATAAGTTTGATTTTGAAAAGTGGTTTCAGGAACAGTAGAGGTATTTTGGAAAAGCTGATAAAGTGGTGGAAGATTCAATTGTGGAGTGGACTGATTTTGATGAAAGAATGAGGTGCGGGAATTCTGAAATCCCGAGTAATTTCTAGGTGAAATAGGCGGTGAAGACTGGGGAGAGGTATTGACATAAAAATCCAAGTTACCAGAAGTGGTTTGGACCTCAGATGTCCCAGCTATTCCAGATGATGTAGGTTCCATGGTTGCGTTCTTCTCACGAAAAACCTTGCGGTTCTGTCTAGCAAACTTCTCAATCTCAGGATTAAGAGAGACAAGCGGTTCTCCCTTCTTTGAACGTGTTGCATAAACAGATCTGACCTGCAAGGTTAGCAGACAAAAATCCTACGAAAAACTAAAACAAGTCGCTAAAATTAATTAACCTTTAAATCCGACACCGTCCCCGGCAACGGCGCCAAAAACTGATGTGAGTTTTCTCGCACTTAAAAAGATTGTAATATAGTGGTGTAAGTACGAGTATCGTCTCCACAGGGATGGACAAAAGGGAATCAAGAATTAATGAAATTCAGCGATTAAAAAGAAATAAAATAAATGCGTCGTGCGAGATTTGATTGGGTGGAAAATTAAACTAATGCTAAAGAGCAATAAAATAAAACGATTGGTTTCTCTCTAATTAATGACGAAGGGAACAGGAATTGATTCCGGGGTAACCAGATTTCTGGCAGATCAGGCCTAATTACATGAATTTAATTTAATTGAGCCTAGCTAATCATTACTAAGTTCTTACCGCTCTTGCGGCGAAGAGTACAATAATTTAGGGGTCCAGGCTGATCTCTCATGCGACAAGATCCTAAATTATTGTCAAAACGAGCGAGCTTACGGCCCCTTAATCACTACTAATCTCTTAGCGAACGATTAAGTGTGTGTGAATGTGTCCTAGAACAAATTAGATCTCTCTTAATTTATTCTACAAGCAATTGTAATTCTAGCCGCGGTTCCAGGTTACAAAAGATATCAATTAAATTATTCAAACACAAATTAAACGACATTCATGCAATTAAACCGACAAGAATCTAGCCATCAATCATGATTAACCCCTTCATCAACCCCAAATCCCTAATTAAACTACTCACAATTCATAATTGAAGAATCAACAGAATTGAGAAGAATAGAATAAATTGTCATTAATTAAAAAGATGAACTTACAAATAATCCCAGGGTCTGGAAGAAAATAGCGTAAAAACGGTGTTAAATTCGTCCCTAGGCCTCTCCGTAATGTTCGTAACCCTCAAAAGTGAGTATGGAGGCCTTATTTATAGAAAACAATGAATTCAGGTCGAATTAGGACAAATCGCGGCCAGGCACGGTGCCAGGCACGGCGTGCCTGCGACCGTGCCTACGGAAGAAGGCCGAATTTCGCATCCAGGCACGGCGTGCCTAGCTTCCAGGCACGACCGTGCCTGGCCTCCAGTAGCTCGGTTCCTCGAAATATGCCAGGCACGGCGTGCCTTGTAACACCCTCATTTTCCCTCCCAAAATAATACTTGAAATAATAGATTTATTGATAATAAACTCGGTTTATTCTTTCAAAACAGATAAAAATTAAAGTTTTGCAGCGGAAATAACATTAAATGGGAAATGGGTGTTACCGCCACATCCGGTCATCTCTTAACCGAATGCACAGGCTATTCCAAAACTAAATGGAGTAAAACAAGTGTTCAACATAATTGGATTGTTTATTTATGACTAGGTTTGACTAAGGCATCTCTAAACCGCTCTCGTGATCATACAATCATCAGTCCACATAAGCATCATCACCTGCACAAAATAAGTGCAGAAAACAAAACAAAGAAAAGGAAACAAAAATTAGCTTTAGAGCTAAGTAAGTACTACCCAACCCCGTAAAATAATCAGGTTTGGCGAAAAATAGTTTTTCATATAATACTATATAAAAATGACACACTCCACCAAAATTCTTTTCTTTTTGATATTTCTCAAAATCACTTCTTTACTAAAGTCCTCAACTTTTCTTTAAAAATAATATAGTAACTCTTCCATAGTCTTCCTCTTTCCAAAATCAAAATCTCCTACTTTCTTTTAAGATGAGCGGTACTTTCGGATACTTATGCCCGAAGCCCAATGAGTCGTTTGTTATTTACGAACTCATCCCGGAATCCGGTTCCCATCACTATCTCTTGAATCGAAACGACTACTAAACTTGTTCTCTTCAAGTAATAGTAGCCCTAACAATCCTCCACATTTATCCGGATGTGAAAAACCGACACCACGGATTTCTCCCGGGGTGCTCACCTCTTATGAAAATGTTAATTTTCATCTTGTATCAAGATATACTTCAAAATATTTCCAAACTCCCTAAATAGTCAAAAAGGTATTTAAAAATATTTAATACCCCAAAAGTACATAATTTGTATTTCTCAAATACTATAGATTTAATATCTCTTTAAATAGCACATATAAATAATTCAAAAACACACAACATAATCACATAACACATAATAATCACATAACACAGAATATTTCTCAAGTCTCCAATCATTCTCAATGGTGTTTAAAAATACTTAATTTAATATCCCATATCTCAACTTTCTCAAATACTATAAATGTAATGACACTTCAAATAATACATATTCAAAATTCACACTTTAGTCACGTAATAGCATATATAATACGAGGAAACCATTTTGGATCGGCAGAGAAACCATTTTGACCCGTTGGATTTCGGGCGGGCACTTAGCGGGGGTAGATTCTGGGATTTGATTGAGATTTGAGATTGGTTTATGGGCGCAACGAGGACGTTGCGTTCCTAAGTGGGGGTGATTGTAACACTTGAGATTTAATATAAATGGATTAATAGTACTACTCATACCAACAAGGTGCATCTCCTTTTAAGGGAGCTCATTAGCCAAGAACTCCAAAGTTAAGCGTGCTTGCACGGGAGTAGTCTTGGGATGGGTGACCCCCTGGGAAGTTTCTCAGGGCGCGCACGAGTGAGGACAAAGTGCGCGTAAAAGGCTAGTGGCGGTTTGTGAGGATAGTACTATTGGTCCGGAGTAACTACCTCGGGTCCCACGGGGCCGGGGTGTTACAAATTGGTATCAGAGCCCTATTTTTTTTTCTTAAAAAAAATGTTTTCAAGTATTTCTGAGATTTCCTAAAAATCCCTTAAGAAATACGAACAAGTTGGTATCAAATTCCATATTTTTCAAATTGGGGATTTTTCAAATAAAACTTTCCTTTAACTGACTATGGTTTTCAAAAGGGTTTTCTTTTTAAAAAGCTATTGAATTTTTTCCAAGAAGTTTTCTAAAATGTACGTGTTCTTTATAATTTTTTTTTATCAGTTTTCTAAATGCTCTTCAACAACAACCACAACAAAAATTAGGAATAATAAATCTTATTAAGGAAGAATAAGTCTAGGATACGGGTGAGGTTGTGAGATTTTGAATTGTTTTATTACATGGAATTTTGTAAAATTTTATAAATTCCAGAAATAGACTTATCTGCATAATGCACATATGTCATTGACTTTGAAGAATACAGTATAGGAATATCCTAATAGATTTTAGAATAATACTTCGGGGACGAAGTATTCTTTTAAGGAGGGTAGAATGTGACACTCCTTAAAATTTAATAATCTTAAATTTAATAAACAAACTTTAATACTAACTAAGATGTTAATTTTATTTGTAGATATTTTTCATAGCTTATGTTTCGGGACGAAACATCTTTTAAGAGGGGTAGAATGTGATACCCCGAAAAATTTAAACAAAATAAGCGTTTAAGTTAATCGGATACAAAAGTGACATTTTTTTATAATTTTAATTTGGAAGTATCAATTAATAATGTGTATGAATATACACTAGTTACCACACAAAATTAAATAACAATGACGTTTTGAACACATTTATATATATGCATGATAATAGAAAAATAACATGATTGATAAAATATAACAATAGCTAACTTAACACGTACTACCCATGTGAGGTGTCTACGAATCCACTGCGATCCATATAACATACACACAATGATATACATGAGGACAATACTACACAACAATAATACGAAGTACATATTATAAATTAATGGACATATGTACTTGTTGAATATGTTGTTTTGTTGATGACAAACCATGCAGGTGGAACGGCGGACAGAACCGCTCCCAGTTCCTTAACGAACAAAGGACAAGACTATCCTCAGGTCCAAATGGACATTATTATTGTGTTGTTGACTAACCATGCAGGTGGAACTAATACTGAACCATATCTAGTTCCGTGATATGGTTTGAATTAATATTGACTACACCTTTTCTTGCATGACCAAATAATATATACTTGACTAGACATCCACTCATTAAATATTGGTTAAATACTTTGTGAAAAGTATCTTTACTTAATGTGAGTGCATTGGTTTATTGGTTATTTACGTAGCATGCTTGCAATTTGTTAATAAATATTTTATTGCCTTACAATTTGAAAAGTCATTCTTGATTTGAATATCAAATGAATATTTGTGGAAAGAATCATGCTATACGTGGCATTATTTGAAATTGATTCTCTTGCATATAACGGACTTTTATGAACTTATGGAAGGAATTTCTACTTATAAATGTTTTGAGATCTCAATTAAGTACGTTGCATGATTCAAATTGGCTCACTTGCATAAACTGAATTTTATGGAAAGGAATCCATGCTCATAAGTGCTTTATGACCGTAGCATGACCTGTGCTTACCTTTTTTAAAAAGGTGTAATCATTTGTTATATTTGTTACCTTTGAGATTTTACACGTTGATCATGCATATCTACATATGCTAAGTAATAATTGTTGCTCTCCACTTTTAAATGATTTTAAATAATCATAATATGTGTGATATGGGCTAGAATATTCCTTTTATGAGCTGTTATTTATGGTGAATAAATCCGGAGTTATGGGGCTCAAAAATAAGAAGACAAGTCTACAAGCTTTTAAGGAAGGCAATTCAAAATATCAAGGCAAGTCCCAAGATTAGAAGATCATTTATTCAAGAGAAGAAGGCTCCAACGGATTCATGGTGTGGCTGCCTATATAATCGAAGTGGCTGGAGAGAAAAAGTGTGCTTGACCAGAGAAATATTCAGAGACACACTCGAGAAAAATACGAAGTTCAAGGCACCTGAAACTGCTCACTCGGAGTTCTAGATAGAGTTTCTTCTTTCCCTTCTTCATATTGTAATGGGGTTTTGAGGATTGGCTAAGAGTAGCCTCCTCTGGTTGTTTTGTGTGAGTGAGAGCTTTGTTGTAAAGCTGAGAGGCTCTCTACCCGCAAGGTAGAGAAGCGTAACTCTTCCTAGAGAGGATAGAGTTGGGGTGGCTCAAGGGTAGACTAGGAGAGTTTCCCTTGTAATCATTCAAAGGCTTTTTAGTGAAGTTGTTAAAATTCCTCCGAGGGAGGTCGAGGTTTTTTAATCCCTTTGAGCCAAGGGATTTTTCCTCGTTAAATTCTTGTGCACTTTACTATTTTGCAATTCCCCTTATCCCACACTAGAACTCGGCGAAAAACTGCCACGGTTCCACACGAACACAATTCACCCCCCCTCTTGTGTTGCTAACCGTTTTCATCAATTGGTATCAGAGCCGGTCTTCACCACATAGAGGCTAATACCTTGGGAAGAGATCCGGCAAAATGAACACGGTTGACCGATTGGAAGAAGGGTACTCGACTCAACGACCACCATTGTTCAATGGCAAATACTATCAATTTTGGAAGAGTCGGATGGAAAACTTTATCAAGGCCGATAACTACCAGGTTTGGAATGTAATTGAAAGTGGTGATAATGTCATCACAAAGAGAAACGTCGAAGGTAATGTTGTTCCTAAACCTAAAGTTGAATATACTTCTGAAGATTATGAGAAACTCGAGCATAATGCCCAAGCCCTTAAATATTTAATTTGTGGTCTTGGTCCTGCCGAACACAATCGGGTTCTAGGATGCAAGACTGCAAAACAAATGTGGGATTTGCTCGAGGTCACTCATGAGGGAACCTCACGTGTAAAAAAATCTAAGATTGACATATTCATGCGTAATTACGAATTATTCGTAATGAAGCCAAAAGAGTCAATTAAGGATATGATTACACGTTTCACTAATATCATCAATGAGCTTTCAGCCCTTGGAAGAGAGATTACTGTGGAAGATCAAGTGAGAAAGATCTTGAGAAGTCTGCCCCCGGTATGGAAGCCTAAGACCACGGCCATTGAAGAAGCAAAAGATCTATCCATCATGACACTTGAAGACTTGACCGGATCACTCCTAACATATGAACTGGGTCTTCAAGAAGAACAGGATGCCGAGAATGCTAGGCGAGAGAGAGGAATAGCTCTAAAGGCTCAAGAAGAAGAAGAAGAATCCGAAAGTGAATCGGATGATGAGATGAGCATGTTTGCGAAACAATTTGGAAGGATGTACCGAAAGTTCAAGAACAACCGTGCCAAACAAGGTAAAAGAAATACTCAATCCTTTAATAACCAAGGTTGTTTTGTTTGTGGTTCCTTTGAGCACAGGGCTAAGGACTGCCCACAAAAGAAAAATGAGAAAACCTACGACAAGAACAAGTCCAGTTCCAACCGGAGGTTCAGCGAAGACAAAGGGTTCAAGAGAGATCTCAAAAAGGCCATGATGGCAGCATGGGGAGATTCTTCCGATGATGAAGAAGAAGAAAATGACAAGAACTCCAATCGTGCGGATCTATGTCTTATGGCACTCTCCGACGAGGAATCCGACCAAGAAAGCTTTGAGGTAAACCTTGAAAATTTTCTATCTAAGTTTGACTCTCTATCCAAAACCAAAGCTCGGAAAATTTTCAAAAGATTGACTATTGAGCTTAATCAAAACCTTTCTGAAAATGATCATCTTAAATCACAAATCACTGAGCTTGAGTCTAAACTCGAGGAAGCCACGAAAGCCAAGATAAGGCTTGAAACAAAAGTGGGAGAGTTAATAGATGAAAGGCTTAAGTATAGTGAAGTGGTTTTAGAACAAGATCAAATCATTTGCTCTCTTAAGCTCGATAGTATGAACAAACAAGTTAATCATGATGAAAAACTTCTTTCAAAAATTCCGAGCGTTGGTACTTTAATTGATCATCTTCATCGTCTTGTTGCCGAGTGCACTGATTTTAAAAATAGACCGGAATATCAATCCTATAGTGCAACGAACAAAACCAGGTCTAGACATCATTCTGGAACTGGTCCTTCTCAGCACAATAAGAAAGTAAACGAGACTGCAGGTCTCGGATATATTCCAAGGGATATTCGATCTAATCAAAAATCAAATTTTCAGAACCAACCCTTTAAGGGCAATAGAACCCGAGGACAACCCAGTTCTAGACCATATCAACAGCCACCTAGAACTGGACCAAACTGGTTCGATAGACTGGTTCAGAGGCACAAAAACGGTTATGGACAAACGCCTAACCGAACTTTTCATAAAAGAACAAGAGGCTTTTATGGTAAATGGAAACCTAAATACGTTGACACTTATGACAACCGAGTTTGCATGCATTGTGGCAAAATCGGTCATCTACGGTATCAATGTCACTCTCGGCAAAAGACTTTAGAAAGATGTTATGATCATGTTAGATATTCCTCAAACAATTACAAAATGGAACCCAAGCAAGTCTGGGTTCCACGCGCTAACCCTTAATCCTGGAACAGCGCCGAGTGAGGGGGAACAATCACTGGTTCCTTGACAGTGGTTGTTCTAAGCACATGACGGGAGACAAATCTTTATTCCTCTCACTACGGCCATTTAGCGGTGGAAAGGTGACATTTGGAGACAACGGCAAAGGAGAGATCATAGCCGTGGGCAAAGTTGGAAAGTCACCTAGCCATGCTATTGATAATGTATTTTTAGTCAAGGGTTTGAAATTTAATTTACTAAGTATTTCTCAATTTTGCGATCGAGGTAATAGTGTTGTTTTTTATCATAACGTTTGTCGCATTGTTAATAACGAATCACAACAAGTTATACTTGAAGGCAAGAGGCTCGAAAATACATATAAAGTAGATCTTGATTCATTGCCTAATATTAGTATGACTTGTTTAAGCGTTATTGATAACGATCCTTTGCTATGGCATAAAAGGCTTGGACACGCTAGTTTTTCATTAATAAATAAACTTAAAAATAATGATTTAGTTATTGGACTGCCCAATATGAAATTTTCACTTGACCATGTTTGCTCGGCTTGTGCCACCGGAAAACAATCTCGATCATCTTTTAAAACAAAGAATTTGGTGAGCACAAGCAAGCCCATAGAACTAATACACATGGATTTGTGTGGTCCAATGTCAGTCCGTAGCCGAGGAAACAAAGAATATGTTCTGGTTATTGTTGATGACTTTTCAAGATTTACATGGACTATCTTTCTTGCTAACAAGAAAGATACTTTTAATGAGTTTGCTATTTTTGTAAGGAAAATTGAGCATCAAACAGGTCTACGACTAATCAAGATCCGATCGGATCATGGAACTGAGTTTGACAATTCTCTCTTCGATGCCTTCTGCAAAGAACGAGGGATAGACCACAACTTTTCCGCACCTAGAACTCCACAACAGAACGGAGTGGTAGAACGGAAGAATAGAACTCTGGAGGACATGACTAGAACTATGCTTATTTCCAGCGGTCTAGCTAGGAGTTTTTGGGCAGAGGCTCTAAACACAGCATGCTACATCATTAATCGAGCCATGATACGTCCACTCCTAGGGAAAACACCCTACGAATTGCTCAAGGGGAGGAAGCCCAACTTAAGTCATCTAAGAACTTTTGGGTGCAAATGTTTCGTCCACAACAATGGGAAAGACAACATCGGCAAATTTGATGCTAGAAGTGACGAGGCAATCTTTCTCGGATATTCCCCACATAGCAAGGCCTACAAAGTTCTAAACAAACGCACACAATGTGTGGAGGAAAGCATTCATGTAATCTTTGATGAAGCACTTGCCCCAAAATCAATCCAAGCCGATGATGGTGAGCTAGGGATCACTCGCAAGAAATCACAATCTCAAGGAGGTGAAGGAACTGACAATCAAACTGGTGAACCACCTCTAACAAATGAAAATGAACAATCTGGAACTGAAGAAGAACCTGGACAGAACACTGACACTGGACCTGTAGAACCGGTAGAACCAGTTTCAGATACTCTCAACAACTTGGTGGACCAACCCAACGCTCCTAGGGGTTGGAAGCTTCATAGATCACATCCGCTGGATAATCTCCTCACCGATCTAAATCAGGGAGTAACAACTAGATCTAAACTTAAAAACTTTTGTGCTTTCTCTGCTTATTTATCTCTTATAGAACCGGAGAACCATGAAGTGGCTCTCTCCGACACTGACTGGGTTCTAGCCATGCAGGAAGAACTAAATCAGTTTGAAAGAAATAAGGTGTGGCATCTAGAACCGAGACCCAAGAACAAGACTGTGATAGGTCTCAAGTGGGTATTCAAGAACAAGCTCGATGAACATGGTCAAATCACAAGGAACAAAGCTAGGCTTGTTGTCAAAGGTTATAACCAACAAGAAGGAATAGACTTCAACGAAACATTTGCACCGGTGGCAAGACTAGAAGCAATTCGAATGCTCATAGCATTTGCGGCTCATATGGGTTTCACCCTCCACCAAATGGATGTCAAGACGGCCTTCTTGAATGGATATCTAAAGGAAGAGGTATATGTAGAACAACCACCGGGCTTTGAAAATCAAGATTTTCCTAATCATGTTTTCAAATTAGATAAAGCACTTTATGGCCTCAAACAAGCACCTCGTGCTTGGTATGAACGCCTATCCAAATTTCTTTTGGAAAACAATTTTGAAAGAGGAAAAATAGATAAAACTCTGTTTCTAAAAATAAAAGATCAAGCCCTATTGGTTGTTCAAGTTTATGTTGATGATATTATTTTTGGTGCTACTAACGAATCTCTTTGTGATGAGTTTTCTTCTCTTATGAGTTCCGAATTTGAGATGAGTATGATGGGGGAACTTAATTTCTTCCTTGGCCTACAAATCAAGCAATCAAGCAAAGGAACTCAAATATCTCAACAAAAGTACCTCAAGGAACTCCTAAAGAAGTACGGAATGAGTGAAGGCAAAACCATGACTACACCTATGGGAACAAATGATAGGCTGGATGCGGATGAACAAGGAAAGAGCATAGACCAAAAGATGTATCGAGGAATAATTGGGTCCCTACTGTACCTCACTGCCAGTAGACCTGACATTGTTTTCAGCGTAGGTCTATGTGCTCGGTTCCAGGCTAATCCCAAAGAATCTCACCTCAAGGCTGTGAAAAGGATCCTCAAATATCTCAAAGGAACTGCTGATTTATGCTTATGGTATCCTCGTAATGATGATTTTAACCTTATTGCATATTCAGACTCTGATTTTGCAGGTGATTTGTTAAATAGAAAAAGTACGTCTGGAACAGCTCACTTCCTAGGTCCCTGTCTAGTTTCTTGGAGCTCAAAGAAACAAAATTCAGTTGCTCTTTCAACAGCCGAAGCTGAGTATGTAGCAGCCGCATCTTGTTGCTCTCAATCATTGTGGATCATGCAACAAGTAAGCGATTACGGGGTTGATTTAAAGTGCACGCCAATCCTATGCGATAATACAAGTGCAATTAGCATATCAAAGGACCCGGTCATGCATTCTCGGACAAAACATATTCATATACGACATCACTTTCTGAGAGATTGCGTGGAAAAGGGGATAATCAGGCTGGAATATTGCAACACCGAGAAACAAATAGCTGATATCTTTACCAAGGCTCTGGGAAGAGAAAGGTTTGAACTAATTAGACTAGAACTCGGTCTAATTAATTCCTAGAGTATTTGTTCTATTTCTTAAAATTCTATAATATGCACTTAATTTCGTTGAGAGCATGCAGGAGCTTCCGGCATCATCTAAGGGGGAATAAATCGGTGTTTTCACTTAAGCATTATTTTGGTTCCTTTTGTTGAATGACAAAAGGGGGAAAAATCTGGGTGCCCCTTTGTGCATTGATGTTCTACTATAATTGTTACTAATCTGCAGGGACACCTTCACTATGGCACCTAATGTTTGTCATCAACAAAAAGGGGGAATTTGTTGAATATGTTGTTTTGTTGATGACAAACCATGCAGGTGGAACGGCAGACAGAACCGCTCCCAGTTCCTTAACGAACAAAGGACAAGACTATCCTCAGGTCCAAATGGACATTATTATTGTGTTGTTGACTAACCATGCAGGTGGAACTAATACTGAACCATATCTAGTTCCGTGATATGGTTTGAATTAATATTGACTACACCTTTTCTTGCATGACCAAATAATATATACTTGACTAGACATCCACTCATTAAATATTGGTTAAATACTTTGTGAAAAGTATCTTTACTTAATGTGAGTGCATTGGTTTATTGGTTATTTACGTAGCATGCTTGCAATTTGTTAATAAATATTTTATTGCCTTACAATTTGAAAAGTCATTCTTGATTTGAATATCAAATGAATATTTGTGGAAAGAATCATGCTATACGTGGCATTATTTGAAATTGATTCTCTTGCATATAACGGACTTTTATGAACTTATGGAAGGAATTTCTACTTATAAATGTTTTGAGATCTCAATTAAGTACGTTGCATGATTCAAATTGGCTCACTTGCATAAACTGAATTTTATGGAAAGGAATCCATGCTCATAAGTGCTTTATGACCGTAGCATGACCTGTGCTTACCTTTTTTAAAAAGGTGTAATCATTTGTTATATTTGTTACCTTTGAGATTTTACACGTTGATCATGCATATCTACATATGCTAAGTAATAATTGTTGCTCTCCACTTTTAAATGATTTTAAATAATCATAATATGTGTGATATGGGCTAGAATATTCCTTTTATGAGCTGTTATTTATGGTGAATAAATCCGGAGTTATGGGGCTCAAAAATAAGAAGACAAGTCTACAAGCTTTTAAGGAAGGCAATTCAAAATATCAAGGCAAGTCCCAAGATTAGAAGATCATTTATTCAAGAGAAGAAGGCTCCAACGGATTCATGGTGTGGCTGCCTATATAATCGAAGTGGCTGGAGAGAAAAAGTGTGCTTGACCAGAGAAATATTCAGAGACACACTCGAGAAAAATACGAAGTTCAAGGCACCTGAAACTGCTCACTCGGAGTTCTAGATAGAGTTTCTTCTTTCCCTTCTTCATATTGTAATGGGGTTTTGAGGATTGGCTAAGAGTAGCCTCCTCTGGTTGTTTTGTGTGAGTGAGAGCTTTGTTGTAAAGCTGAGAGGCTCTCTACCCGCAAGGTAGAGAAGCGTAACTCTTCCTAGAGAGGATAGAGTTGGGGTGGCTCAAGGGTAGACTAGGAGAGTTTCCCTTGTAATCATTCAAAGGCTTTTTAGTGAAGTTGTTAAAATTCCTCCGAGGGAGGTCGAGGTTTTTTAATCCCTTTGAGCCAAGGGATTTTTCCTCGTTAAATTCTTGTGCACTTTACTATTTTGCAATTCCCCTTATCCCACACTAGAACTCGGCGAAAAACTGCCACGGTTCCACACGAACACAATTCACCCCCCCTCTTGTGTTGCTAACCGTTTTCATCAGTACTGATAAGTACCCACGACCCAGACACATGCATATGTCAATTATGTTCAGACGAGGCCAAAGATGAGCGAAGTACCGAGTACGGACGCAGCTGTAACCTTCAAGCTTCAGTCACATGTATATGTACCATATGATCAAAGACTGACAACCTACCACCTAGAGCCTTCGAATTGGACACATAAATACAAGACTTGCGTACCGAACGTCTAGCACCTCAAGAAGAAACGCCTGGATATACTTACATTCACCCATATACTCCCTACGTATATGCATGCATAGGGAGAAATCCTTCACCGGAGTTCGCCGGACCGTTCTTTTCACTCCCAAGGAGCAACGCTGTTCCGCCTACCCTCATGTCCTGAGTTGCTGGAGAATAGGAGTGCTGCAGGATTACTGACGCCAGGATTGGAACACCGCCGGAGCCGCTACCAGCATACCAACCACGACTCACGGTTGCATGTTCCACGAAGAAGAAGTAGAGTATGCTGTTTATCTTTTCTTCCGTTTTGGTCTATGTTTTTAAGAGTGGGCTAGTTTTATTAATTACTAGTTGGACTAAATCATTTATCAACTAGGCTAGTTATAATAAATTGGACAGATTGAAAGATATTAAGATGGACAAATTTTATAATTCGGATTCATTAATAAGAAAATATAATTTGAATAATATGCAACATATAGACATACATGATTCGGCTATTTTAATAATATTAAAATATAATTAATCATTCGGATATCTTATTTATGAAATCAGATGTAATTGATGATGACTATAAATTACTTATATACTCGGATATTGGATTAATAATAGTATATCAAGATGAGGCCAGATTTAAAATCTTAATTAATAATTAACGAATAAACTAAGTTAGAGTAATTAATTAATCATATTAATAAAAAGGGTTAAATCTGATAAACTATTAAAAATAGAATTAGTGACTGATTATATCATCTTAATTAAAAAGGTGATTACTTAAAGACCAGAATAGAGGAGGAGAATTAAAAGCATCAAATTTGAGGTAAGTTTCTCTGCCGATCCAAAATTGTTTCCTCGTATTATATGCTTATTATGCATTTTGTGATTAAGTGTGAATTTTGAATTATGTGTATGTGATTTTGAGGAGATATTAGATCTATGGTATTTGAGAAGTGCAAACGAAGTACTTTTGGGTATTAAATATTTTTAAATACCTTTGAGACTATTTAGAGAGATTGGGAAATAATTTTTAGAAGTATATCTAAAGCCAAGATAAAATTTACGTTTTCATAAGAAGTGAGCACCGCGGGAGAAATCCGCGGTGTCGGTTTTCCACATCCGGATAAATGTGGAGGGTGATTAAGGCTGCTACTACTGAGAAGTACAGTTTGAGTTTGAAGTGACATTTGGATCTATGATCCCTTTTAAGAAGAAGTTATAGTAGTAGTAGTCCCTAATCATTCAAGAATTTTAAAGGTGGGGTAGTTGGTAGACTGAGTCCCGATTACTCGTGACGACTTACTACTCGGAGGGCTTGGAATCCCTTTTAGGGGGTGTGCACACTTAAGGTAGTCGTTTCGTTTCCGCAAGAGCAGTTGTTGTACCGGCACTTGTTCGGGGTGGCCGTCCGTAACCACGGTCCACCGGGCTCAATCGAAAGGTTGAGCACCGCCCTTCTAAATTACTAGGAAGTTAGAGAAGAAGATTTTATCTTGAGAAGTTCAAAGAGAAGAGTTACTATAATACGGAGTATTTTTGAAGAAAAGATGTGGATTTTAGTAAAGAAGTGATTTTGAGAAAAATCAAAGAGAAAAGAATTTTGGTGGAGTGTGTCATTTTTATATAGTATTATGTGAAAAACTATTTTTAGTCAAACCTGATTATTTTACGGGGTTGGGTAGTACTTACTTAGCTCTAAAGCTAATTTTTGTTTCCTTTTCCCTGTTTTGTTTTCTGCACTTTATTTGTGCAGGTGATGATGCTTATGTGGATTGATGATTTGCATGGTCTTGAGAGCGGTTGAGATATGCCTTAGTCAAACCTAGTCATAAATAAACAATCCAATTATGTTGAACACTTGTTTTACTTTGTTTGGTGATTGCCTGTGCATTCGGTTAAGAGATGACCGGATGTGGCGGTAACACCCATTTCCCATTTAATGTTATTTCCGCTGCAAAACATTAATTTTTATCTGTTTTGAAAGAATAAACCGAGTTTATTATCAATGAATCTATTATTTCAAGTATTATTTTGGGAGGGAAAATGGGGGTGTTACATGCCTAGCTCTATTCTTCACTTTTCCTTCGTTTTCTTGCTCCGAATGCTCCCGAATCCCTACGAGGTCGATCCAAATGCTCTTTCTTCACCAGAATTTCGTCGTGAATCTCCCGGTGGCCTCCAAATCTTCCAAATCTTTCTCGAATGCCTTCAAATCCTTCCCGGATATCTCTCAAGCGCCGATTGCCGGACTCTAACTTCTTCAAATCAACTCCAAATGCAATGAAACTCGATCCAACGCCTGTTAAACACAACTTGAGCCAAAATTGAGACTTGCAATGCCTTAAAGCAAGGAAAATCATCAAAATCCGACCCGCACACGCATCAAATGCGTGTCTAAATACGGACTTATCATTAATCCAGTTGCAGTGAGTGCTTTTAGATCACACAACCCTGCTTGTTTTTGTAGAGCCTTTGTTAGGACAACCACTAAATGTGATGTCATTGTTAGTAATATGGCTGAAACATTTAATGGTTGCATTATAAATGCTAGAGCAAAGCACATTATTTTCATGATTGAAGACATAAGAGGTGCATTAATGCAAAGGCTAGTTGTGAAAAGGCTGGAGATGGAAAAAACAAGTGGTCTGTTGTGTCCTAGAATTAAGGCTAGGCTTGAAAAAGAAAAGGATGAGGCTGCCAATTGTACCCGGCCCTTTGCCATCTAGTCAGACTTTGTTCCAAGTGTGCCACAGACTAGATAGTTTAACAGTTAATTTAGAAGCTAGAACTTGCACTGGTAGGAAGTGGGACTTGAGTGGAATACCATGTTGTCATGCCATTTCATGCATTTTCTTCATGAATGACACACCTGAAAATTATGTGCATACTTGCTATACTAAGGAGACTTATCTGAAGATGTACTCAGGGGGTATTGCACCCCTTACTGGAGAGAGACATTGACCTAAGGTTGATATGCCTTTAGACCCCCCACCTATTAAGATTGGTCCTGGTAGACCTAGGAAAAATAGAATGAAGTCACCCCATGAAAACCCCAAGAAGCCTGGAAAGTTAACAAAACATGGTGTTGAGATGACATGTAGTGTGTGCAAGTCCAAAGATCATAACAAGAGAAAGTGCCCGGATAAAAACAAGGTAGTTCAAGGTCCAGAAAAAAGAAGCAGGGGCAGACCAAAGAAGGCTATTCAGACTGAAGAACAACAACAAAGCAATGACCAAACTAATGCAGAACCTTCTCAAGGAAGAGGAAGTAACACAAGGGGTAGAGGCAGAGCACCTGGGGAGAGAAGAGGGAAGTGTAAAGCAGTAAGAGGCAGAGGTAGGGGTCAGATTCCTGTTGGATTTGGAGTCCTTGTTGATGGAGAAGGAAACACTTGGAGCAATGTAAGTAATTTACATATGTTGTTATTCAATATTTGCAATTGGTTTTGGAGGTATTATCCTGATAATGTCATTATCATTTTCTGATTTTTCAGCCTCCCGGGCACCAAGGTGGTCCAAGTAATTTATCAGACCCTTCAGTTGGTCCTTCATTTGTTTAGCTTGCAGTCCACAGTTGCAGTCCAAAGAGTTGATTTGTAATTGAATACTATGTCTGTTTTGAAGCTTTGTATTTGGAAGATTTTAAGTTTCAGACTTTTACTTGTAATGCAGCCATGGTTTATGTATTTCATGTTTAATTACTTGAAGACTTTTATGTATTCGGAACCTCTGTATTGACTGAAGTTTGTGTGTTTTTAAGTTTGTTAAATGACTTGAAGAGTATTTCTTTTAGGTCATATTCCTTTTGTGTGTTTCTAAGTTTGTTAAATGACTTTTATGACTTGAAGTTTATGTATTTGGAACCTGTGTTCGTAATATTTGTAGCATTTCTTTTACTGATGGTTATCGTTGATGAGTATACCTCATATGCAGGTTTAGACCTGTATAGAGTAACTTTTTTTAGGCTATTTTCATTTAGGTCTGTCATGGGGTAAGATTGGAACCAGTATGCAGGTTTAAGGTGGTAGCATGTCATGTGTTATCCAGCTTTTACTGATGGTTATTGTTGATCAGAATGGCAGGTTTAAGGTGGTAGCATGTCATGTCTTATCCAGCTTTACCTGATGGATTAATGTTGATCATCATGCAGGTTTAGACTTGTTTAAAGTAAAAAAAATTGGTTATTTTCATTTAGGTCTGTCATGCGTTATCCAACTTTGGTCATGGGTCATTTAGCATGTCATGGTGGGTCATCTTCATGGGGCAGGACTGGAACCAGTATCAGGTTTATAAACAAAACAACAATTCTCACTTGGCCAAAAGAGTAACAGATTATCATTACTTCAGCATTACATTAGTTCAAAGGAATCCTACACATTACAATGAAACCAACTGCTCACAGAAACTAGTAACACCTCTCACAACTATTACCACAACCAAACTCATCTAAAACACATATCTAAACCTCTAAGAAGTGTGCAACACTGACGTGCACTTTGTCGTGATGTGCACTCAAAATAATAATACAATACAACAGTTATACGTAGTATAGCGTAGTAAGGTTCGTATCCGCAGGGAAAGGAATACTTCTCTTTTTATAACTAGTACTAAGGGGGGGGTTTAGATTTGTTATTGAAAAACTTTTAAGAATATTAAAACATAAAGATGAACGAGTTATGTGGTTTAATTAATGAGAAGGAGACTTGGTTTTGCTTTTATCCACTTAATGAAATGTTCGTCGATCCTGGTTATATCTTTAACTATCTTCCTCTCGAATACTCAATCGAGGAGTATATCCAGTTCATCAAGGGTAGTTATTAATAACGAGATGAGTAGCAATAAACTTAAGATGAAAACGATTGAGATTGATAACCTCAACACAAGCGGTTTATTGGTTTAATCAATATAATTAATTCCCCTTGGCTCATTAACCATGAGAAGCATGCATTAACAATCCAAGTTTACTACCGTGAAAGGATCGAATTAATAACAAGCGTATTAATCGACCGATTCTAGTAATAATTAATATATGAAACAAAACTAGTTGATCCTTTAAGTAATGTTCAAAATATTAATATGAAATATGAATAGGAATTAATTAATACTCAAGGAAGAATATTAAAGAAGATGAATCCTACTATAGTTAATATCAAGATGTTAACTAATTGTCATCTTAGTAACACTCCCCAATATTAACATAGAGGAAGAAATAGCTATTACTATAACTAATGTCAAGATGTTAACTAATTGTCATCTTAGTAACACTCCCCAACATTGATATAGAAATAGTATTTAAAAGAAGAATTAATATTCAAGGAAGAAGATTAAAGAAGATAACTCACAACTTACAAATTCATTAAGCTTCAAAGTAGCATAACCAAGATGGAAGAGTTTAGCTCCTCATTTGGAGGCTAAACATGCTATAAAAATATAAAAGAAATACTATTCTAAACTGAGCTTAAGAGTATGGAAGAAGGGATGCCTAAAAGTGAAGGAAAATGGGGTTATTTATAGGTGTTTTCAACACCTAATGCCGGATACCCGGCCGGGTATTTGCTATACCCGACCGGGTATTTGTCAAATCAGATCTTTTTCCCATGTTCTGGTGTTCTTCTGCACGTTCGTTTGCCCGAAATCACTTCATACCCGACCGGGTATAGGGAATAACCGACCGGGTATTTGCTAATTTCGTAGCAACTCCCTTTGTCACTTCATACCCGGCCGGGCAAAGTCCATACCCGACCGGGTTTTGCATAAAACTCAGGTTTTTCCATCCTTCTTGCTTTCAAACCTATCCTAAACTTATAGCTCAACTAACTATAACTTACAACAAACAATAAAATGCTAAAAATACGATTACAATCAAATGCAAACTAACGACTACAAACTTGCATAATACTAGTAAATAAATATTACAAACGATAATAAAAATGTACACTTTAGGCACTAACAACTAGTGCCTATCAAACACCCCCGCACTTGAACTTTTACTCGTCTCGAGTAAAACAAATCCTGTCCATGAAGTTTCCAAACCAACAATAGTAGCAATCACAACCATTCACAAGTGTTTTTGAAAGTCAACATAAAAATGTTTCAATGATCAAAACACATAAAAAGGTCTTCAACGCCATTGGATTTCTCTTCTTTTGCTTCCTCATGTATATGCCCTTAGGATCATGCAAAGATAAAAGAAAATACTTTCTCTCATTCTCTCATTTTGCCTAGGTGCCCTTTTGGGTTTTCATCCCAGCTTCCCACATTTTCCTTTTTATTCTCACCAACTCACTCTTCTTCGTGCTTTTGTTTTGCTTAAGTTGCCCTTTTGGGTTTTCAACCTAACAAGCTTATTAATTTCTTTTTTTTGTTTTTTTTTTGTTTTTTTTAATAAATACGAATGAAGAGCATGAAATGGGAGCATACCGAAATAGTTCTCCCCCCCCCCCAGCTAGTTCATGGCACTATCCCTAGTGCCCGCCAGCATCTCCTCCATCAAAGAATCCACCCTGGCAATAGTAGCTGTCATGAAAACCGCCCGCATATGGATACTCATCGTCGTTTGTGTCTGAGCTGCCGCCATATCCGCCATCACCGCCTCCCCCACCTGAGGTCGATCCACCAAAAGTACCCCATGCTGTGGGGTCATACCAAGAGGGTGGGGGGGGAGTGACCATAGAAGAAAAGGACCCTTGATGTGCAATGTAGGAGTATATAGGGCCGTAGGTCCTCCTTTGATCCTCTTCGTATTGGCGCCGGTCCTCTTGTCTTTGCTCCTCCAATCTCTCGAGACTCTGCCTGTGCTCAGTACGAAACAGTCCAAATTCCTCCCGAAATTGGGTGTAGTTGAGGTTTAGGGCATCCATGCTTTTGAGCATCTGTTGCTCAAAGGGACTGTATTGAGGATGTTGGGGGTCAGCTTGTGGTTGGTCTTGTGGTGGGTTGGGGATGGGTGGGGGATCAAGTTGAGGGATTTCATCTAGATAGTGGTCCGGGGTGGTTCCGGGTAAGCAAAGGTGTCTCCTATCCCCGATTTGACGGTTAAAAATGGTTGGGAGTGCGTCGGAGGGGTTGTAAAAACTTGTGTGGGTGAGGGTTGTATGGTCCAATGGTAAAATGTCGTGGTCCCAATAGTGTGGGAGTGACTCAAATCATGTGCAGTGAGTAGAAAATCAAGATTAAGGAAATTCCATGCTTCTACTTCTCTATTCGCATGATAGCCAAATTTAGTACAAATATGGTGTATGTACCCTCCTATGAAAATTTCACCCATAGCTTCACATTGTGTTCTTAGATGTTCCCATAAACATGAGGCAACATCTAATCTAGAAGCTTCTGGAAAGATACCCATAGCAAGAACGGCCAATTCACTAATCCTTGTTTGATGATTATTTGGCTTCCCAAAGACATTATACCCAAACCATTTTAGTGCAATTCGAAGGGCAGGGTGTTGAACATGTGTAACATGCATATGTGAGAATTTAAAGACCCTAACCCCTGTCATTCTTCGCCACAAATCATGCACAATTGTTTTATCACTTCTTGCCTTTCTTTCCTCCACACCTAAAACCGGTAAACCAAATAGCTCGGCAAACTCACGTTTCGTTAAAGTTCTTGGTATGTTGTTATACCGAAACGTGAGTTTGCTCTCATAGGTGTCCTTATCGTTATCAGTAAATTCAACGGAGGCTAGGAACTCATACACAATTCTTTTGTAGATATTATAGGACATATTGAACAGTGTAGTAAGTCCTATGTTGTTGCACAATTCTAACATCATATCATACAACATCAATGCTCTCAATGTTTCATGACAAAGAAATCGGCTTGAATGTACCTCTCGGTTGAGTTGGGTGAGGAATTTCTTGTGATGAGCCCTAGAAGTGAAATTGATGCTCTCATACCCCGGAACTTGTGGAATTGGAGCACTTGATGTAGAGGGGGATTTGGTGGTTTTGTTGGGTGTAGAAATGGAGAGGATGATGTGGGGAAGAAGATTATGGTGTTAATTTGGGTTTTGAATGGAAGAAAAGGGGGGGTTTCGAAGCTTGTTTGCTCAACAATGGAGGTTTTTAGTTTGAGTTCTCCAATTTGGGGAGGTTTTGGGGCTGAATTGGGGTTAAAACGCCCGTATACCCGGCCGGGTTTAGTATATACCCGAATGGGTTTCTTAAACAGACGGTTCTAGGGCCAAAAATCGGTAAAACCCGGTCGGGTTTCTCCATTTTTTTTTTATTTTGCCCGGTTGGGGTATTTGCCCGGCGCGGGTATTTCCTTTTTCTAGTGATACCCGACCGCGTTTTAGGGATACCCGGCCGGGTTTTATTCCGGTTTTACTTCGAAAACATTTTTTTTTTTATTTTTTTTTTTGGAAATAAAATCTCACCACACTCGAAATAAACAAATTACAAAAAATTGGGTTGCCTCCCAAGAAGCGCTTGATTTAATGTCGCGGCACGACGTTATTTTTATTTTATTTTTTTTATTTTTAAGTGGGATCGTGAGCATCCCTTGTTCTATTTTCAAAGGTCATGTTAGGCCACATTTCAGCTTTCTTCCTCGGCCTTTTCCAGTAAGGCCGGATTTTCTTCTTTGTCACCACCTCAAGTGTTGGTGGTTTTAACTCGCACTGAGGCGACTTTTTAAGTTCTTCTCCTTTCAAAATAGATTTTTTTGGTTCAATTTTTATTTCATTAAAAATTGAGAATTTTTTTGTTTCCTCTTCAACAAAAATATTTAGTGTTGGTGGTGGTTCAAAAACATTTAAGGAACAAATAGATTGATCTATAATTTGTTTTTCGGTAGAATCAAAGATGTTGAATTCTACTTTTTGATCATCAAATTCTATTCTTAATGAACCACTAGACACATCAATTTTTGTTTTAGCGGTTTTCAAGAAGGGTCTTCCCAAAAGAATTGGTGTAGTTTGGTTATCATCTCCCATTTCCAGAACATAAAAATCAACAGGGAAAATCAAATTTTCTACTTCTACTAGCACATCTTCTACTACACCATTCGGGTAAGTATTAGACCGATCCGCTAGTTGAATCACTACACCAGTTTGATGTAGTGGGCCGAGTTGTAAGGATTTATACAAGGAATAAGGAATGACATTTATTGATGCTCCTAAATCCAACAAGGCCTTAGAAAAATTGGTGTCCCCTATTTTGCAAGGAATGGTGAACATGCCCGGGTCGCTACATTTTTTGGGAAGTTTCTTTTGAAAAATGGCCGAGACACGTTCACTAACCTCAACTTTTTGTTTCCCTTCCAGTTTATTTTTCTTTTTCATTGTGCATAGTTCCTTTAAGAACTTTGCATAACGGGGAACACTTTTGATCAGTTTGAAGAGTGGGATGTTTACCTCAGAATCGGCGAAGGTCTCGTAGAGGTCCCGATCATTCTTCAGCTTGCTTGTGTCCTTCAGTGCTTCGGGGAATGGAGGAAGTGGCTCATATGATGAAAGTCGAGGGGATTTAGTTTTCGTTGGTTCCCCCTCGTTTGGTTGAAAATCTTCTCCAGAATCAACCCCATTTTCAGATTGTTTTTCTTCCTCATGCACCTCTTTCAATGTTGTCTCATCCCTCAACATGATTGCATTAACATGTTGTCTCGGGTTTTGCTCCGTTTGAGATGGGAGTT
Source organism: Cuscuta epithymum (assembly GCA_945859915.1). Taxonomy (NCBI): domain Eukaryota; kingdom Viridiplantae; phylum Streptophyta; class Magnoliopsida; order Solanales; family Convolvulaceae; genus Cuscuta; species Cuscuta epithymum. Next base: position 302,512 of record CAMAPF010000156.1, on the reverse strand, counting down.
TACCCGAGTCTTTTGCCTCAAGTCGGCTCACCGCAATTGAGATTTGGCTCATTTGATTTTCCAAGTTTTGGATGCTAGATTTCGTTGTTTCTTGGAATTGAGTCTGAGTTCAAATTGTTCCGGGTTGGCTCATTTGATTAACCATCCCCAGATGGTCAATTCTCGGATCCCTCATAAGCGCTAACCATGCATCAAACGAACCTTTGGAACACCAAACGACAACTCAAACTCAAACTGCTACTTTGGAAATTCATCAAAAATTGCCTGAAAACCTCACCCGGCCCGCTTTAATCTTCGATCAGACCACTGCTTGTTCAACTGCTCAAACATAAGACCTCACCCGGCCCGCTTTAATCTTCGATCAGACCACTGCTTGTTCAACTGCTCAAACATAAGACTCGTTTGGAATTTCTTTTATACTCCGTAACTTTTTGCAGGTAGGTACAACCACGCACCCAGAACTTCGACAAACACTTTTTAGATCGTGGCAAAGAGGTCAAACAAACACTATTAGAAACTCACTCAGACAAATACTACCACGGACAGTCATGTAGTTCGCATGGAAATCATACAACCAGTTAATTTGGGACAACAAGCCATTTTCAACAAAACAAACAATCAAAAATATCAACAAATTTACTCACGAACTGGTGCACAGTTCATGCAGGCAGAAAATTCATCCAATTTGACAAGGATATACACTCATTAAAACAAAAATGAACACCAAGCCAGTCAGATGGCAACTAACCTCTCAAGCCAATTACTGCCTCAATGCGGACCTGGCTCAAAGAGAGTACAGTAATGCGGGCAATTATTGTCGATAAAATAATGTACCCTTTAGTCTAATCGACATACCTCGATCACATACAAAACCTGACACACTCTTCCATTTCATTCACCATGTTATGATTATATGTGATACATCTTCATATATAGTTGATCGTCTTCTATCCATCAAAGGTAATCTCACTGTTACCACTACTTCTACCTCTATCAAACCTGCATTCCATATACTCAATCTTGCTTTAGCCCAATCTAAAACTCTTGATCTCCCATGTTTGTCGCCATATTTCCAAATTATTTTTAACACTTGAATGTGTTTCATCGATCAATACAATATCGTCGACAAACATCATGCACCACGATATATCATCTTCAATTGATTTCATAAGTTTATCCATGACTATACCAAATAAGAAAGGATTCGGAGCCGGATTTTGGTGTACTCTAATAGTAATAGGGAATGACGAGCACTTTGTTGTAGTGCGTCAAAATAAATCGATACTAACACTTATACGTAGTATAGGTGAAGTAGAGTTCGTATCCACAGGGAAAGGAATAATTCTCTTTTTATAAAACTAGTAAACAAAAAGGGGGGTTTTGGGATTGTTTGGAATTTAATTAATTTAAACACCAAGATGAACAACTTATATGTGATTTAATTCAAAGATAAAAAGAACTTGGTCTTGCTACTTTCCACTTGTTGATATATTTTAGTCGATCATTGTTATATCTATATATAACTTATCCCCTCTCGAATACTCAATTGAGGAGTATATCCAATTCATCGAGGGTAGTTATTAACAACGACCGTTCATTAATAACATTTACTATTAGTCAAGTATAGAACACCGCCATATACCGACTTGATAGTAGCATTTAATCTCTTAACTCCTTGATGAAATCAATTGAGATTGATAACCTCAACACAACGGTTTCAGTTTAACCAACAAAATTAATCCTTCTTAAGTTTATTAACCACGACCGTGCATTAATAAACCGAAGTTACTTACTTGTGAAACTATCAACGATTAACCATCAGTTCGTTAATCGTTTCTAGTAGTAACTAATGTCGAGATGTTAACTAATTATCATCTTAGCAACACTCCCCAACAGTAATATAGAGATAGATCAAGGGAAGAATTAATATTCAAGGGAAGAAGTTAAGAAAATAACTCACAACTTTAATAATCAACAAGTTTCAAGAGCAACACCAAGAAATTAGAGTTTAGCTCCTCATTTGGAGACTAAACATGCTATAAAAATATAAAAGAAATATTATTCTAAACTGAGCCTAGGAGTATAGAAGGAGTGATTATTAGTGAAGGAAAAGTGTGTTATTTATAGGTGTTTTTCAACACATTTGGCCGGGTACCCGACCGGGTCAAATGCCCACCCGACCGGGTGCATGTCTGATGAGCTAGAATTTGTGCTTCATTTTTATATTAATTTATTATAAGCTTATTATTTGCCTAATTGAGAGGTTTGAGTTATATTTTGTGTTGAGAATGAATATTACACTGCAGGGTTTTAGAAGAAGCATTTGAGGATTCTTTGGGCTGAATTGAAAAGATAATGTCATTTTAATTGAAGTTGCAAGCCTAAGAGCTATTTATAATGCTTTCAAAATAAATTGGGCTTATATCCCAACTCAAGCAAAAGAAAAACGGAGAGACTCCTGGGCTGTAATGGATAGAAAAGAAAAACGCAACAAGGGTTTGAGGGAGAGAAGAAGCCGGACTGGGAAGCAGCGGCACAACAGGGATCGTTCAGAGGAAGTCGGAGTGTCGGACAGAAGCAAAGGCTGATTTGGGGTGCGACGAAGAACAGGCCTGACAATGACACTCTGTTTTTTTGGTTTGCGGTTCTGCCAAATTTCTGAAACATAGCTATTGAATTTCTGGTTTGAATCAACCACAATTCCCTTGGTTTTTGACTTGTTCCTTCTTCATTCATTAGAAACTTTGTTTTTGTTTAATTATTTGAGTATTTCAAGCATTCGAATGTTGTTGAATATAATCAACCTGCACTATTTACTCCTTATTGTTTTCCTAGCGTTATACTTTAATATGAGTAGCTAAATTTTCTTGGTCCCGAATTATGATGATGTTGCTATGATTTAGTATGAATTGTGGTTTTAGTTGAGTCAATTGATTGAGTTTTATTCATTGTTCTTATTCGCTTAATTTGTTGTGTTAACTTCTGGCCAATTTTAGCATAATAAATTAAGTTGTTTGAGTGGATTAATAGAGTACATGTCATGCCTATTTATTTGAGCTCTTTGAGTTGTCTATTTGGTTCTTAAATCGGGTTTGCATAGTTCTTTTATGATTAATGGATTTTAACTATTGAATTAATAATTTTCTATTGATTAATAGTTATAGTACGTGACTTATTCTGGACGCCATACGGAATAGTCATATTTCTGCCTAGAACGAACCCTCAATTTTAATTGACCAACTAAATCACAAATACTAAAAATTAGTGACTGATTCATAATCCTGGTCTATCTTTTCTCTTGCTAAATTCTCAATCAATTTCCCGTTAGTAATCACTTTAATCACTTTATTTTCATTCTTTTAAATTCCTTGCATCCATTTTAATTCAAGCTTTACTTTTTAGTTTCAAATCAAACAAATTCAAAATTCATTTTTTTAGTTAGATTAATTTCACTTTTATTTTTATTAATTAATAGTCTTCCAATTATTTAGTTGCATTTTCCCCGTGGATTCGACCCTTACTTGAGCACTATACTATCGCGACTCGTGCACTTGGGAGGACTATTATAAATTGTTTATCAATGTCAAAATCAGATAATCTTTCATGTTCTTGTGTTTCAGCACGTCATTTTGTCTCGGGTCACATCTGACCCGACCGGGTGAAATACCTCACCCGACTGGGTGATTGTAGTTTCCAGCCACCTTCGCTTTTCAATGTCTTACCAGACCGGGTGAAATACCTCACCCTACCGGGAGATTGTAGTTTCCAGCCACCTTCGCTTTTCAATGTCTTACCCGACCGGGTGCAATACCTCACCCGACCGGGTGATTGTCTTGGGCAGCCAATAATCAGTTTTCTTCACTTCAAAGTCTTCCTTTCCAACACCATAAATCCTAACTCTACTTTACAACTTACAAATGAGAACTAAAATACAATTACAACTAAAATCACACAAATGTTTACAAACTAAATAAAATGGTAAACAATTCACACAAATCAAACATAAAAACATACATTTATATACTACTAATTAGTGCATATCAGGGAACTACGTAGTCTTCCCTACAGTAGTACGGACATTTGTAGTACAATCTTTCTCATACATATCCATGATGATGCTTATATATGTACTTAATTACGTGATGTGTTGTTTTAGTTAAGGCTCATCAAAAGACTTTTCGGGGTATCATATCATATGGTTTTCAAAGTCAATGAACATGCAACAAACTCAGATCCTATTTAGTGTCTCTATATATACTTCTCCACAAGTTGCCTAAGAAGATGAATGACCTCAATTGTTGAGTGATCAGGCGTCGAACCGAATTAATTCTTTGAAATCTTCGATCACACGTCTTCAGAACCTTCGCTCAATCACTCTCTCCCAAAGTTTCAATCATGGTTTGACTCATAAACTCAATCCCTGGATAGTTGACACATTCTGATACATCACTCTTATTCATTTCTTAAATAAGGAAATGAGATTTCTCTTCGGTCAACTCAAGGTATACACATGAACTATGAATTTGTGATAGCTTTTCTTCGCACGCACAGACATGACTGGTAGTCGGGTACCATTCTCGCAAACCATTGTGTATTAACAAACAATAATGCCTGCGTGTCTGTGTGAACAATTTACATTTTTTATTTTATGAAAGAAAGTATATTTCTTCAAATCCTTCAATAGTTCAATAGACATGACTCGATCATGAGTACGTTATTATTTGTAACCTAAGCTAACTATATGATGGTAGTGGAGTCCTGAGTCGAATTCATCAGACTCATGGATACACAAAGTGTAAAAATTTTGCGAATGTATTTAAGGTTTTTTCAATAAAATACGAACTATCAATTCAGAATTCCTAGCTTACCTTCTCCTCCAATGGTTTTAATCACTACCATATATTCTTACCAAACATGGACGCCCACGGTGGAACCGTACACTACAGTGAGTACAATTTAACAGTTCAGTGAAATATCATCAGCACCCGAGGCCCCACATGGGACCCACTCGTTTCAACGTTTTTCCGTGTCCTTCAACTAACTGAAACAAAACTCCACAAATCCCCATATAAATATGCTACCCTAGCTAGCAAAGTTCTTCAAAGAGAAAAACAGGCAAAGAAACGCAAAGTGCATTGCATCTTAGCTAGGCTGAATATATCAAAGCACTAACCAAAGTGTTCAGTATATTCAGCCGCCATGCAAGACATTGTCGAAATCCTATGTGGTTGGGTGTTCTGCCTTGCGGTCTTTTACTTGTTGTACATTAAGGCTGTTCCATCCAAACAGGGCCTACCAAGATCCTACCCATTCGCCGGTCATATCTTTGCCATGCTCAAACACCGCGAGACCATCCTCGACTGGACGGCCGACATCCTCCGTAAGTCTCCGACGTCGACGTTCTCCCTCCGCTTCCCTTTCGGCCGGGCGAGAATCCTCACCGCCAACCCGAAAAACATTCAGCACATCATGAAAACCCGGTTCAAGGACTACCCCAAGTCCCGGAACTTCGAGGACTCCTTCCAGGACTTGTTCGGCGGCAGCCTTTTTCTCGCCGACGGGGAGAACTGGAAGAAGCAGAGGATGCTTTACGGCGCCGAGTTTCACTCGAAGACTTTCCTTAGCTTCATCGAGACCATCACCCACCGGGAGCTTTCCGAGAGGATGTTTCCTCTCCTCTCTGACGCCTCCGCCGGCGACAAGATCTTGAACATGCAAGATATTCTCCGCCGGTTCACCTTCGACGTGGTCGCCAGGCTCGGCCTCGGCCACGACCTCGCCTACCTCTCCCCGTCGTACCCGGAGATGGAATTCGGCGACGCCTTCGACGAAGCCATAGAAATATGTTGGAAGAGGTGCCTCTCGCCGTTCATGACGGCGTGGAAAGTTAGGAAGCTTCTTGACGTTGGGTCCGAGTGGCGGCTCCGCCGGGCGGTGGGTGTGCTCCGGAGGCTCATCCGCAAACTAATCAGGGAAAGAAAGGAGTTCGGAGACGACTTCTTGTCGAGGCAAGTTTCGTGTGTTTGAATTGTGTTTTATTACGTCCCTCCTCATTTAATCTTCCTCTTCCTATTTGTCATTTTATTTATTATCAGTGGTATTACTACGTATTACTCATTTATACTCATTCGATCTCTTTCATTTTGTTAGATAAGCTTTCCTTTTTGCATTCCACTAACATTTTACTTTCTCAATTTATTCTTCTATATACTTCGTATCTATCATTTCACTGGCCCCTTACTTTTAAGAGGTTAATTAAAATTGTAAAACAATCAGTTTTTTTATTTTTTTTACTGCACCGAACTAATACACATCTTACATTGTGGGGCGGGTAGTAATTTACAAAAATATTGTCAAAATAAACTTATTTACAAAAATATGATTAAAGTTACTATTACAGTGACTATACATAAGATGTTACTCCGTATATTTTTGTAAACAAGATTTATTTTATTCATAAATAGAGAGTATGTACATATTTCTTATTATATGTAAGATTACTTTCATATAACAATTAATATGCATGCATTGATTAGTTTCATACTCCGTAATAAATTAATATTTCAGATTAAATTAAAGTACCTCATCAAAAGCTTAAACATGCTACTTGTATAAAATAAAACAAAATAAAATAAACCGATGATTTTTTTAATTCATAAGTTATTTTTTTAATGAAATAAAAGTTCAGATATGTCTATACATTAGAGTACCTTCACCATTTCTTTCAATTTATGTCACTTATGTGGATGATGTTTATGATATGCTCGTATAATGAAAAAAACAATACTCCGTAGTACTCCGTATGAGTTTTTCTATTTAAATGTGATTAACTGCATGAGAAAGACGTTTGAAAATTTTCAAAAAGTTGTAAGCTAGAATAGGTCATTGGAATCCGCTGACCTACACGGGAAAGGTTTACATGAGCGCCGCGACTGTGGTAAAGACACTACTTGTAGTGAGACAACGAATAAAAGTGACATAATTTCAAGAATTTCTCCAGTAAAATATAGGAGTAGATAAAATTAAAATTTACTAATATTTTGTTTTAGAAATAGAACTTTGTTTTTTCTATAAAATAGGAATTTGTTATCTACTCAAAAGAATAAAATAATAAATTTTATCAGGATAAATCATTAAAAATAGGGCAATTTTGTTTTTCAGTAAAATACGGCAATTATATTGTATTGAGAAAAAAAATAAAATGTTTATGTGATATATAATTTTTGTGAATGAATCTTGAGAATTGCCCCGTAAAACATTCGGAGTAGATACTTAAAAATAGGTCAACTGTGTTTTTCTGTATTCTACTTTTATTGAATAGCATTAAAATTCTGTATATTCCAACAGTAGAAATTGCTTAATATAAGACTAAGACACGTATAAAATTCAAAAATAGGAGTAACTATATTTTATTCCCCAAATAGGACTTATATATAACCAGTTTTTATATACTTCCTCCGTTCTTAAATAAATGCAACGGTCAATATTTCACACTTGTTGAGACACAACTTTGACCATTAATATATATGATTTTGTATTAGTAAAAAAATTAAAAAAATTAGATTATGCAAATTTACAATGAGACAAGTTTAACAATATTTTTTTCATAAAAAATATTATTACATTAATAAATAAAACGTAGTTAAAATAGAACGGAGGTAGTATAATGTAACCAGTTTTTATGGAAATGGGATTGGTAAAACCCTATTTTAATTTCATGAATTTCTTATTTACAGGTTAATGAGCAAGAAGATCTCAGACGAGACGTTCCTTATCGACGCCGGCATTGCCATTGTTCTCGGCGGAGTCGACACGATGGTGTCCGCTTTTACATGGCTGTTTTGGATCATCGCTCGCCACCCGGCGGTGGAAGCAAAGATTCTCCAAGAAATAGAGGATTTCGACGCCGGGAAAATTAAAGATATGCCGTACATCCACGCCACCGTCGCCGAAAGCATGAGGCTCAACCCGCCGGTGCCATTAGAGGGAAAGCAAGCGAGAGAAGACGACGTGTGGCCGGACGGGACGAGGGTGAAAAAAGGGATGGGAATCATCTGCCACACCTACGCGGTCGGCCGGTCAGCTGATGTGTGGGGACCTGACTGGCCGGAGTTCAAACCGGAGAGGTGGTTGAAGAAAGAAGGCGGCGGCGCCAGTGAGCCGGAGCGGTGGAGTTTCGCAGCAAGGGACGCTTTCACGTACCCGGTGTTTCAGGCAGGGCCGAGGATATGTTTGGGAAAGGACATCGCGTTTATTCAGCTCAAGATGGTGGCAGTTGCCGTCTTGCGGCGTTTCCGGGTGGTGGACGCGGCCATGGCCGCGTCCGCCGATGATAGCGGTGCTCCACTTTGTGAGTCGTATATTAGTTGCCGGATGACAGACGGGTTTCCCGTACGCATCGTGGAGCGTAGCAACTTCCATAAAGCTGGGGAGGCTGCTGCATGAAATTCATGAAACCATGTTAATAATTATTCCCAAATAATTTTTAAATTTATTATTACACCGTTTTATTATTATTATTATTGTTATTGTTATGGTATGATTTTTTTTAAAACGCCTGGATGTCGCTAAGCTCCAAATCAAGCAGTTGTACGCCACATCTTTTTTTTATATTGCATGGGTAATAGTTGAAATAAATGCTTATGTACGAAATAAATGATGTTGTGCAGTAGTAGTTGTATGCATGTGTATCAAATTTCTTTCCTATTTTAGCTATAGGAGCGTTTTTGCCATTTATAGTAAGGAAGTACATTTTGATTAGTTAATAACGAGTGGTATATATACATGCCCCTGTATATAATAAGGAGAGTTAGCTATATATTAGTTGTACCTATACATGATAACATGAAAACTACGAAATGGGAAAAAATTAGTGGACGGAAGGTGATGAATATAAAGACCCATTTTCAACCATTTACCTTCATAATTCAGATATATGGGGCATCACATTCATGGTGTAACCCTTCGGCCTTCGTGGGGAAGATAATTAAGATAATTAGATTATGTTATTTTTCTTCCCAAAATAGGATTAAAGTATATCTTATCCTCCTATTGTACCCCTACCATAACTTAACAAAATAATTATATTTTAATTTTTAATAAATACAAAAAATAATTTAACATATACAAAAAATCGTAAAAAAATATAAAAAAATTATGAAGTATTTTAAAAAATTACTAAAACAATAAAAATAAAAAAAATGTTTTTTTAACAAAATAAAGAACTTTGAAAATAAATAAAAAATACGATAGTAGATAAAAAAAACATCCTGCAAATATAAAACAAATATAGAGACCTTTTTCCCACAGTCTTAGCCACTGCCCACCCAAGTTACCTCTGATCGGGCAAAAGAATGTCATTTTATGTAAAACTGCCATTTTATTTTGTGAATATGCCATAAAGATGACATTTTTATTCTTTGAAAATGTCAAAAAAAAATCGGAAATAGCTAGTAATATGACATTTCTAACAAATTTTGGCATCTTTTCCGGTGATCGAAGCTGGAGGTGCTGAGAGATTGCTGAGGTGGCAGGATAGGCTTGCATATTTTATATATTTTTTCCATCTTTTATTTATTTTATTTTAATTTTTTAAGTTTTTTATTTTATTATTTTTTATTTTTCAATTTTTTTATTTTTATAAATTGTATTTAATATTTATTTCGTGTTTTTTAGTTTTTTACATTTTTATTATAAATAAAATTATGTTATTACTTTTATATTTTAATTATCAATCAAATATGATCGAATTGTATTAAAACAAAGCAATGGTATAATTGGAAAGCTAGTCCTATTTACGGAATTTTAAATTATGATTATATTTTTGAAATTAAAGTTTCATTTAGTCGGATTTCTCCCGGATAATTATCGTGAATGGATGACCATTATGAGGAATGTCTTCCAGCCAAACGAAAATTGGGTGTTCTTGACCAAACAATCTCTTTTGTTGGACGATGGCATTGACATTATGACATAGAAAATTGGGTGAATCATCAAATGCAAGTTTGGTGGATCATGTCATCTATTCATCGTACTCTACGGCCCACTATTAATTGGGAAGTTTTCAAACTTCATTTTGAGGTGTGTAGGAGACGCCAAATCAGGCCATGTGGCTCCAGAAACTCAAGGCGGCCGACCGGCCGTATAAAATTGCAAACAAGTGGACTGGGAGCCTGGGAGGATCTTGAAAACGGGGAGAATTATACAAATAAGAGTCTGTTTGCAATAACTTCTGCTTTTAAAAAAGTGCTTTTTTTTTAATGAAATGGGAGAAGTGATTAAATAAAAGTTGATAGTGTTTGAAAAAAAAGTGATTTTGAAAAGTAAAAGTGGGTAGTGTTTGGTAAAATTAAGTGCTTTTTGTGTAATAGAAAGAGTAAAAGCACTTTTGACGCGGAAGCCAAGAAAAATAAAAGTTGTAGTGTTTGGAAAACTAAGTGCTTTTTTAAAGCCAAAAACTGAGAAGTGCTTTTTAAGAAGAAGTTGCAAACCAAGCCTAAGACTTAAACATATGGGGTTTCCAAAATTAGGACTACAAGCTCATGTTTTGACTTTTGACTATTGTACCCTTAATATAAAATTAACTGCTCCACTCTACTGAAGAAATTGCAGCCATGAACGCTTTTTCAGAGCAAACTTGACGGATAGCATCCGCAAGCTTCTAAATCCTACCAGCTTCCAAATCGATATGCTTCATCGGGTCCTTCCCTTGGTGGCGACAGCGAGGAGTCTATAAGCAGTCATCTCCCGAATAGTACGGTCGTCGACCACGGCAGATGGAATCTCAATTCTCCGACGGAATTGATAGAGAAGCATTGCATCCACAAGCTTCGACAAGTAGGTTTGTAGGGCAGTCTGGCTTCAAACTTGGTTAGGAACGACCCTTCAAGGAACAATTGCTGCAGGAGAATTTTGAATTCACTGAGCATAATTAATTAACCGCACAAATGTATCATGGGTTCTGGCCAAAGTTTAGATTCAAAATTGGAGTTGTGGGGGATTTGTTTTTCATCTTCCCTCTCCCTTATAGCTGTAATTAGATTCTAATTGATCAATTTTTTCTTCTTAAATCTTGGGAGACATGAATTATATTCAACATGGTGAAGGTTCCAACCAAAACTGTTGCTTTCTTAATGTTCTTTTATTTTAATGACATGATATTGTTGAAGGGATTCTACAGTACATGGTAATTGGGGTTATTCTATAATACAACTAAAGAAGAATTTATTGGTAAAAAATAACTATATATATGATCTCTACAATCATTGTTTTTCTTTTTCTTATGATCAAGAAGAAACCAAAACTAAACTGGTACTCTAATGTGCATAATGCCCATTGAAAGAATAAAGTAGCCATTATCCAAGGATCAACTTAAGCAATTCAGAAAACCACATTTGGTGGATTGCTGGGGAATAGATAACCTAGAGAGGTTATAAACACACAGGACGCGCGGACAAAAAGTTCACGTTGCAACGGAAACATAATGTATATAATACTAGACAAAATAGGGGAATGAGATGTCATGTGTATAGGCTGATTATGTCTACATGACATTGAACATAGAAATGCATTTGATACTTTTGGTTCAAGAAATTAATTGTTAACGTATCTAAGTGTTTGATTCCCTGAAGAGAGGAGAAGATTCATTGTCAAGCATTAGGTTCTGATCGCCTTGCTTGGAGACTTTTTGACCAAAAATGATGGAGAGGTTGAGCGTTTGTGACAAGCAGCTGTAGGCAGATATTGAAAAATTATCTTGATAGAAAGGAAAAAAATTGTAAAACTTCCCTCTTTTGGTCATTAAATCTTGTCCTAAATTTGATGACAATTGGTTTCAAAATATGACTATGTAATCTCCTTTTTGGTGTCATATCAAATGATTGTTCACTTTTATTTAGTATTAAGTGGACTTGTAATATCTGGTTGAAGTATGCAATAAAGTCCATAAGTGGCCGGACATTAACAAGTCCTTAATGGCATAATTGTAGACATTAAATGCATCCATCCATGCTTAAATAAGTACAAATTTTACTACAAAATTATAAAACAACTATGAAACTTAATAGATTCAACTACCGAAATGATCACATGAGATTTAGATGTATTTCTCATGCATAGGTACTATACACATAACATGAATATGAGCACAAATTTATATACATCTATTTTGAAGACAAAAAGTAGATATATGAATAACATTTTTTTTGTATAGACAATTTTTGGTTCTGAGTTAACAATTAATTTGTGTGTTCATTCAAAAGTAATTTCTGAGAATGTGAATCACTTAAAAGTATGTGTATATTGTTTGAAAGGATTTAATAATTATGAATATCATTGATGTGTGTTTTCTCGCACTTAAAATAGATTGTAATATAGTGGTGTAAGTATGAGTATCGTCTCCACAGGGACGGACAAAAGGGAATCAAGAATTAATTAAATTCAGCGATTAAAAATAAATAAAATAAAAGCGTCGTGCGAGATTGGTTGGTTTGGAAAATAAAACAATTGCGAATAATTAAACTAGGGGGTTCTTTCTAATTAATGACGAAGGGAACAAGGATTGATTCCGGCGTAACCAGATTTCTGGCAGATCAGGCCTAATTACATGAAATTAATTTAATTGAGCCTAGCTAATCATTACTAAGTTCTTACCGCTCTCGCGGCGTAGAGTACAATACTTTAGGGGACCAGGCTGATCTCTCATATGACAGGATCCTAAATTATTGCCAAGACGAGCGAGCTTACGGCCCCTTAATCGCTACTAATCTCTTAGCGAACGATTAAGTGTGTGTGAATGTGTCCTAGAACAAATTAGATCTCTCTTAATTTATTCTACATGCAATTGTAATTCTAGTCGCGATTCTAGGTTACAAAAGATATCAATTAAATTATTCAAACACAAATTAAACGGCATTCATGTAATTAAACCGAAAAGAATCTAGCCATACATCATGATTAACCCCTTCATCAATCCCAATCCCTAATTAAACTACTCACAATTCATAATTGAAGAATCAATAGAATTGGAATAAAAAGAATTAATTGTCATTGATTAAAAAGGTGGAACTTACAAAGAATACCAAAAGATTGATGAACAGGGCTGAAAAGCCCTCTAAAATTCGTGCTAGGCACTCTCTCTAAGCTCCCCCCTCAAAAACAGGCAAAACAGGGGCTTATTTATAGAAAAATCCGAAAACGGGCCGAAAATCAGGCCGCGCGGTCGTCCGCACGTAGTGCGGGTCACCGCGCGGTCACGCGCGTGTTTTTCCGTCTTCCGACTTTCGCTCCGCCTGCGCGGTGTGCGGGCGCCGCACTATGCAACCGCACGGGTACTTCTGGGGGCTATTTCTGGACCGCGCGGTGTGCGGTTTCGGCTGCGCGGTGTGCGGTTTCGACCGCGCGGTGTGCGGTTTCGGCCGCACATAGTGCGGTTCAGACTTCTTGAATTCTTGCTCTCAGAATCACCCGCGGGGCGTGCGGAACCGCACCGCGGGGCGCGCGGATTGCTCTAGAACCATTTTCTTGCTATTTTCTTCCTTGTTTGCTCCCGGATACTTCTTTAATCAATCCAAAGGCCGTTTCTTCATCAAATCTTCGCCGTGAACCTTTCAGTGGCCTCCAAAACTCTCAAATCTCTCTCGAATGTTGTCCAACTCTTCCCGATTGCTTCTCTAAGCGCCGATGTCGGTCTCTAACTTCTTCAAATCAACTCCAAATGCAATGAAACTCGATCCAACGCGTGCTAAACACAACTTGAGCCAAAATTGAGACTTGCAACGCCTTAAAGCCAGGAAAACCATCAAAATCCGACCCGGACACGCATCAAATGCGTGTCTAAATACGGACTTATCAATCATCTCAACTCGTGCATGCACAAGTAGAATTTATCTAACTCGTTAAATAAAAATAATGATTTGTCAAAAAAAATAACGAACATGATAGTCGATTCATATTTGTGAAGAGACATGTTTAGATTATTAAGTAGAAAGAAGTGGGTTGCTAAGTGCAATTTAAAATAGATAATGTATATGAACAAGTGAGATAGTCATTAAGTAGACATTAAGAAGACATTGATTCTGAATGTATCTGGTAATTGAGTATGAATAACAAAAGTACATTAACTGAAACTCCAAAAACCATGACAATTAAGTATGAATAACAAAAGTACATTGACTGAATTTATGAACTATGGATCTACTAGAAATCCTAAAATGCTTCTAGTTATGCCCATCTTTCTTATAATGTGAACACTATTGCCGCTGTCAAGGAGCAAACTCTCTATCTCAAGGTATACACTTCTTTTTATGTCAACCGTGTTGGCGGGTGAGCATATAGGTAGATTGCACGTTATGGACTGCATCTAATCAAGAAGATCTGATTCAAAGTAAGAACCAATATTGGAGATGTCATCGTAACACGATAATCCTCGATGTTGACCTGCATTGGCAACACCCTGAGCATGTATGAACTACTCCGGTTGAAACTCGCGGCTTAAGATTGTTTTGTCTTTGAGATCAACAAGTTGACTTTGATTTAATATAGTTTTTATACTACGTAATTGTAAACTTTGTGTAGATTTAAGTGGTAACAACTTCACACAAACAGAAATCCATACTAGCTAATTAGGTTACAACGGGGCGGGGCGGGGCGAGGCGGACCCCCCCCCCCCCCCCCCGGCATGGGGCAGGTCACGGGTCAACAAGTTTGGACCTGTGCGGGTCACGGGGCGGGGTGGGTCCACCCAGTGAAGGCACGGGGCGGGTCCGAGTCTTGCAGTACCCACCCCAACCCATTGCCATGCCTATCAACAACCACACTTCTAGATGCTGCTTTGTCTACCACCTAAAACTCATATTGAGTAACACGCTTGCCCTAAAACAAAATACACAACACAAAAAGTAAGTACAAAGTGAATGTAGATAATGCAAATAATAGAAAAACAAGAATGTAATTTGAAATATACACTTTTCTATATGCATTTCCATATTGGTGTTTGTTGATATCAGGAACTATATCAATTGTGGCTTGATGGTGGGGCCTTCTCTAACATTATATTGAGAGAGCATGCATAACCACAACTAAACTTGGAAAACAACAGACAATACATAGACAATAAGTAGTTAATAAATGAACAATAAATTTTTATAATATTATAATAGCAGAGCAGGGAACATAAATCACAATATATGCCGTTCACAATATTCAATGATCAAATTGCCTCAAGACGCTGTCGAGAAACTCCACGATTAATATATGTAGGTCATTGTTAATCAAAAGGTCAATTGAATATGTAGAACATTGGATGTCACAACCCTAGGTCTGTACCCATTTATGGTGCCCTAGAATGCTTCTATTTGTATTCCGAAAATTAGAGTATCAGTGAATCCGTAGTTATCGATTCATCAGTAGTAGAATTCTTTGTCGAGGTCCGCCAGAAGGTAGCGGATCGATGTATCTGTCCAAAACTGATTCGAGCCAGAGATGTGAAGCGACTGTGTTCGCAATGCATTTGGCGAAAGAGATGAGTTGAGCCGGAGATGTGAAGCGGTAGTGATTTGGCGAGAGAGATGAGGCTGGCTGGAGAGATGAATTTGGGGGGTTCTTAAAATGAAGTAATAGAGTGAAGGGTAAAATTGGAAAGCAACAATAATAAGGTTTGCTAAAATAGAGCTAAATAAATCATACGTATGGAAAAAACATGGTCAAGTCATACTTTTGTAAACTTCATACTATTTAGTTTTATGCAGGGCAATTTTCATGTAGTTATTGGGGCACCGTACTTACTAAGCATATTATTAATTGGACTATTTTAGTGAGAAAATTGTCCAACATAAGACCAAAACTCAACCTTTTTCCCAAAATAGCACCACATGTATGTTTTTCCCTAAATAGGACTAAGCTTGCCTTTTTTACCCCTAATTCTATTTAATTAATTAATTGATCTAAATAATTGCCCCCCTCCCCTAGTTTCCTTACACAACCAAAGCAGTCCGTTGGTGGCAGGGAAGTCCGTGATGGTGGCAGCACTGCGGCAGCGGTCGGCGGCGCATTCCGGTGGCGGCGGCGAACTCCAGCAACTAATTAACCCAATTAATTGCTCCCCCCCCCAGTTCTCTTGCACAACCAAGGCAGTCCGTTGGTAGCGGGGCAATCTGGTGGTGGCAGTAGCTCGGTGGCGGATTCCGACAGTGGTGGCGAACTCCGGCTGCGGCGGCAAAAATCTGGCAGACTGCCAGGAAAAAAAATCTGGAATTTTCCGGCAGTGCTCCGGCAAGATTAGTTTAGGTAGTTATAAAAATTTGGATCAAATCAGACCAAATAAAATTTAGGTGGTTATAAAAATGAGAATACACATCTAATTGACCGAACCAGTTTAGACCAAATCAGACAAGACTTAAACAGATTAGATCAGAAAACATTTCAATTGAAAATAAGAACAAATTCCACTTTTGATCCTACGAGTAATGCACCAATTGCACAATACAATTGCTCCACGTCTTTTATTTTGATCACTTTTGATAAATGGCTGTTATTTTCCCCTTATATATTGTCCTGGAAAAATCGCTGGAAAAGGATCACAAATTGACAACAAATATTAGTCAAGTACTAAAAAGGACAAATAAAGTTGAAGACGTAGACAAAATGTGGAATTGACATAAACTTCAAAGGATCAAAAGTGGAATTGATTCCGAAAATATTATCCAAGTAAAATACATATATACGACTGAAACAATAGAATATAAATTTACTTTTAAAGATGCAATTTATTGTATTATTCAAATGCGAAATCTTTATTATAGTATTTATCACACTTGAATATCTATATTAGCATGGTATTTCCTTAATTAATACCTCCTTTGTCCCTTAAAATCTTGTCATCTTTGAATTTTTTGATCAATCAAGTTTAACTTTGACCAATTATATATTTTTATCGACAATTATTTATAATAATATAAAAATGACATAAAAATATTATGTGTTAAAAGTACTTTCATAAAAGTATAAAATTTATAATTTCACAAATATTATACTAATCGAAATCATAGTCTAAATTTTACATCCATTAACTTGAGAAGACAAAGATGACAAAATTTTAAGGGACGTGTCGTATATTTCATCATTTTTTAGATTAAAATTTATGATATGTAACAACAATCCGACTAGATCAATGATAATAATAATAATAATAATCTTAGACAAACTATTTGTAATGCTACAAAAAACATTATCTTTATATAGTTATGATTTAAATGCAAATTTAATAACTTTCATGGATCAAAGAATATCTGTATGCAACGAATATCAATTAAAAAGAGTGATCATCCCATACAATGTACGAGTGGAAATACTAGTAAACATTAATCAAATACAAGCAATGAACAAAGTGAAATTGATATAAAATTTATAGGACCAAAAGTGAAATTAATTGTTTATGAATGCTTAATTCTGCTAAAGTTGTCGTATGTTGGACTAGATATAATCCTTATTAATTCAAAAGTATGAGTAAATAAATAAATGAACATAAGCTTAGGATGTTTTTACTTGGACTGCAATTTGTTGGTCTGATCTAGTCTGGTCTATTTAAATGTGGTATGGTCTGGTCTGATCTGGTCTGGTCTCTGTGTATTTTATAACTATAGAAGTTTGGTCTGGTCTGAACCAGTCTGATCTGGTAAGGTCTAGTCTATTTAAGTCCGATATAGTCTGGTTTGGGACTGATAACAGTCAAAGTAAAAACATTCTTAATTGGTGGCATGTGGAAGATGGCCTGCCAGCAATGAAAGTTGAAGAAGCGGGCGAGGGAACTTGAACAATGGTGTGATTCAAATTGGATTTATCTATCTCTCTATATAAATTCGGCTCATTAGTTTTTTTATTTAAAAAATGTGTCAAATCTCTTGTTGTTGCAATTAATATTACGCAAAACCTCCTACAAGAGTACATTTTTCGTCCAGGATTATTCGTCCGAGCTTGCTTGGCCTCCAACTCTGTCAAGCGATCATTCTGAGATCTCGTCATTCTAGCGGGACGGGATTCAGCAAGTTGGACCAATTGTTGAGAACAGAAAAATAAAAATTAACGGGGTAAACCGTTGCCTAGATAATCAACGAAAAATCCGTTGCCCTAAGCCAAAAGGCTGAAATCCAACTTTAATCCAAGATAAGCAAGAATGAACCTCAGTAAGGGGTATAAACAGCCTTCTAAGAGAAACTATAATCAAGCCCAAATTAATTAAATCCTAATTAAGCCCATACTAGCTCTACTAAAATACTCTACTAATAATATGCCCGGACTAAAAACATAACATAAACTTAATAATAACTATAATCTCAGCCCATAACTAGCCAACGGAAGTGGGCCCAATCCCGTTCCCGCCCCCTGCTCTTCCTGCTCCCTATCACACTACGAGCTCTGAATGTAAAATTCATATATGGTTTTGCCAAAGGTTTTAGAGATTGTGAGCAATGACCGTGTGACATACCTCACACAACAAACTGAGAACTGACCAAATAGTCAACAATTGATTTAAATAGGCAAAATAAGTGTCCCAAACTATAACAGATAGCATGCATGCATAATTGCATAATGTATTCCCCAATAACGGGTATATATCCTGAAAACCATTGCGTAATTCACAAATCATCATAATCAGCTCTAATAAGCTAACCAAATAGTTTTACAAGTGAGGTGAGCCTTTTTCATCCTTGGCACTTTTTCTGGGGAATCTTCCATAAATTGAATTGCTCCCCCATTTCATGCCTCTACAAGCGTCCTGAAGATGGATTCACACAGACCGGAGTCAAATATGATCAGATGGCCTCCAGTAGGAACTTCATGGTACCGAATCCATGAAAGTTCTTCAGATATATGGCGATTGATTGCTGATGGGATGATCCTGTCTTCTTCTCCTTGCCAAATGTGGACAGATCCCTCATTGTTGGGAAATGGGTTAGCTAAATCTAGTGGGCTGAATCCCCAATCTCCAAAACCCACTATCATGTCTTTGTACAAGGACTCATAAACTCCTTGTTGCCTAACTCGTTCCTGCAAATGTAAAACAAAACTTAATGAGCAATCAAATCTGTTGCGCCTCAGCGCCTATGGCTAATACTTAAGCGGTCAATTCGCTCCACTATGCTGAAGCCAATTGAGACACAAACTCCAGAATGTTCATCTTTTCTCGAAAGAGCTAATTCTAACATTGAAGAAATTGAAATTTATTAAAACAAACATACTACGTGATGGGGTAAAGTTTTAGACTACTCTAGTGTTCATTTTTTTAGGATGGAAGCTCAAATGTAATCATGTGGTTTTCATGACTCCAACAACCAAAATATAGTTAAGCCTTTGTTTGTTCCAAAGAAGGGATGGGAGAGGAAGAAAATGGGTCATCATCATCATTACCCCAGTGCCACTAAGGCTTCCACCTACGGAGGGGTAAGGGGGGGTCGGATGTACGCACCCATTTTCCATACTAAAGCACAGAAAGACTGTTTCCGAATGACCCATAGTGAAAATCGCGTCGAAAATTGCATAGATTGACTGTTACTTCATAACAAAGAAACGCAAACAGTTTAGTGAGTCATTTTGCTTTATTCCATAGAAAATGATGGAAAATGGGTGTGGTTAAAAAACCAAGAATAAGTATTTCTGGAAATTCTATAATAATAAAAACCCTATAAAATTTGTTGTAGTTAAAAGTATATAATGAGTATTTCGGTTACTTAAAAAAGGTAAAAGATATTAGGAGATGGATATGATGGGCTTGGAGCTATTAAAAGCTCCACCACTTTCCTCTCCCCTTTCCCTAACCAACCAAACACACACACACAACTAGCCTCCTCTGCTTTGCTGAATTTGCTCCCCTCTCAATGAGTTTAGGTGATAAAACTGAAACATTACAACAATTTATTGGGTTCTTTCAATTATATATATTCTCACAATTATGATATGAATGAATTGCATGTAGGCTTGTAGCACACATCTAGGAGACACAGATGGGGAAAACATAGATATGCTAGTAAAAAGCAACCTGCGCAATTTTCTGGGATGTGAAAAAATAAATTTTACACAAATGAAGCAACATTACCTGATTGTCATTAGGGGCGTCCATTAACTGTTTTATAGTTTCAAGGTCTTTGGGACAGAAAACACCCATGTTGCCTTGCAACATACTTAAAGAAGGAACCCACTTTTGAGTCATCCACCAATGGAACAGCCACGGAGCATAATGTGCCACTCTAAATGTCCGTTGGTCATGTAAAAGGTGTTTCTCCAGGCCTCCTTTTAATATTTTAGGAGGAAAACGAGACCACCAGTAGTGGACAAATGGAACGACAAGTGAAGCTCCTGCCAACCTGAAACAATTTGTTTACAAACTTTTAAGATGTGGAACTAGTGAAGGGTCAACGTCATAGAAGTAGTTCAAAACCTGATTTGAAATGTAAGTTCACATCATTTTATTTTGATCATATGGGATGACTAAACATGTCTTGCAACATGGTGACTTGTCGGATGCATAGTTCAATACCTTATGTGTGAATTTATTTGGTAGGGTTGGGTGAGTTAACACAACTCAAGCAAGACATTTGATAATAAAGATTGGAAAACAGACAAAAGCATAAAAAAAACAGTTCTAAAAGGAAAAGTATACCTGTGGGGTATATACTTTAGGCAGCTGTAAACAACATATGCTCCCATTGACATGCCAAGCACATAAAACTTAGGTCCTATTTTCAACTCATCGGCCAGCTCTTGAATGTCAAATGCTTCACTCTTCACTGTGCGTCTCGGATATGGGTCACTCTCCCCATATCCTGCACGATCATATGACAAGAGGTATATTTGGAGCTCTTCTATAAGTTCCTGGCATTGAAAATGATAAATATATGTATATACATCCACTACATTTCAGATTTGAACTTTTTCAGTGAATAATAAAGAGAGGAACTAGATAAAATCCTTACATTAAAAATAAGGATGAGAGTTACAGCAGATGTATACATTACAGGAAGATGAAAGACAAACAACATCTACTTAATCTCATCATGTAAAATTCTACTGCCATCCCAAATTTGCTTGCCAATAGCGCTTTACGAGATTCAAGTCATGCTAGAAGTGAACTAAGGTCTGAATTAGTATTACTAATTAAAGTTTATATTTCAAAAACAGCACTAAAAGTTCTGTTATTATATCTCTCTTGTATTGCAAACAACAAAACATGGTGTACCATAATACAAATAAAAAATGAATAATCCAAAAGGAGTGAATGACAAGGGAAATGAATGAGTTGGCTATTCTGCAAGTTGCAAATTATGGGCCATTAACTTACAGGAGCAATGTTCATTCTTCGGTTGGGTACAAGCAATGTTTGAGCAGCTAGGAGAGGAAGATTTATGCAGGTTTGTTGTATGTTTATGGAGCATTTGGAAACACAGAAACAATAAGGTTTGGAAGGATCAAAGCTTCTGTAAAAGGAGTGTAATAGCAGGGGCAGTAGCAATGCTAAGTGGTTGGCGTCAGGCGCAAGGAAGGGGGAAAAAGGCAGTGGGAGCAAGCGGTGAAGGAGGAAAATGGGAGAGGCCAATACCGGGATGGATTAAGATAAATGTAGACGCTGCAATCAATCATCACACCGGCACTAGGGCATGGGATGGGTAGCTCGAGATGAGAACGGTCAATTTATACAAGGCCGTAGAGAAGCTGTAAAAGCGGAGTGGCCACCATTATTAACGGAGGCAGTGGGGGTAAGAGAGGCATTGGTGGGGGTAAGAGACGCATTGGTTTAAGCCAATTTTAAACACAAATATAAACTTTAGGGTTAATTTCTGCAAATCGTGTTGCTCATTATCTAGCTAGAGCAGCCGTTTTCTTGCCAGGTTGTAAGGACACCTATACTACCGTGCCCGATTGCATTGTAAGACACTTGGCTAATCATTGTTTGAATTAATCTATATGAAAGTTTCCCATAAAAAACACTTACAGGAGCAATGGATATTATGCATTGCTCAATTCCATCCATACAAGTGAACACACAAAAAAAATGACTGAAAGTAACTTCATACTTGTGAGATAGGCAACTCCAAATCTTTAGAGTTATCAAATCCATGGACAATAATGATCTTGTATCTGGCTTTTTCTTTGGACACACCCCTCTCTCTGTAAGCTAGATGTCTCCCATCACTGAGCTTAATCCTTGGAGAAGTCACTGGAGGACCACCTGGTGACCCACAAACTTTGGGAGGAGGAGGCTTAAGTAGAGCCAGGTAAGCCCACCCCAGCGCACCAACTGTTGCAGCAACTGCAATTTTAATCATAACTGGAAAATGATGTGAACAAGAGCTTATCAGGAACGTCAAGAGAGAACTGTGTATTCCATATAATATAAAAATTTTGGTGTATTCAACGTAGATTTTTAAAAGTCTAAAAAAGTCTGTGTATTCATAAACTTTTAAAAGTCTAAAAAAGTCTGTGTATTCAAACTTTCATTCATTCTTATGGATTTTTAAAACCAAGTTTTCTCACAGACGTGTAACTCATTCTTAGTATATTAATTCTCTGCAATCGTCTCTTCTTCTTATCAAAGATTTCTATGAACTTTTTCTTTTGTCAATTCTACTCGTCGCAAGTGTACGCGGAGATCCGATTCCAGAATAAGACTAAATTTGGCTAATTATTTACTTGGTATCACAAACCGACCAACCGATCATGGACTAGTACCGGGTCAAGAGGCGGGTACCAGAATAGTCTCGATAGGCGGGGTCAACCCCGGCGATGGTGACGGACGGGGCGAGATTCTGGCATATCGGCGGTGAAGATTTGGGGGGATTCCGATTTAAAAGTTTATGGGTTCTGCAAATCAACAGAATTCATTAATAAAAAGTTTATGGATTTAGGGTCTGTTTGGATGGAAGGAAAGGTTTTAGAGGGAGTCGCAATAAATAGAATGCCTTAATAAACTAATAAAAGGTTATTTATTTTTTCAAATTAATATATACTAGTATAGTACCCGTGCATACGCACGGGATAGAGCGGTTGGTGCATATATTTTTTACTCATGATCTAATTAAATATTAAAATAGAAACAACTTTTTAGGATTCTACATTTTCGAAAAAAATTGTAATTCAATCAGCTAATACCTTAAAATATATATTCAATGAAGAGTATATTAGGAAAAATTAATTGACACTACTCATTAGAATTTGCTGCTTATTCATTTCCATGATTAGATTAATTATAAAATTAAATAATAATTCTAAAAAAGTGAGTACAATAAATATTAAAATCAATGAATATTAGTTAAATAATAACTCCATTCATTAGTAAATTCGTGCTAACATATGTGAGAGAAAATTATTCTGCTCAATTCTTAGTTGGCTTATCTTGTCATATCTAAAACAATTACATATGAGAAAAAAATCTTTCACTCAATTGTTAGCCTTATTATCTTACCTTATACCTAAAAGCACTATGTGTGAGAGAAACAAATATGTTCTTTAATTGTTAGCCGACTTATCTAATACTACAAAGAACTACATATATGATGATATCCTCGCTCAATTGTTAGCAACTTTATCTAGCTTCTTATAACTAAAAGCACTATATATGAGAGAGAAATTTTTCACTTAATTATTAGCAAGCAAGCTTATCTTGTCATATCTAAATAGACTACATATGAGAGAGAAAGTTTTCTCGTTCAATTATTAGTCGACTTATGTTATACCTAAAAGCACTACATATGGAAGGGTAAATTTTCACGCTCAACGGTTAGCTGGATTATTTTATATGCGGAGTACTTAAGAACTACCCGTAAGAGTGAAAGTTCTCTCACTCAATTGCTAGCAAGTTTATCTTCTTAGCTTCTTATGCCTAAAAATACTACATATGAGAGAGAAAGTTATCTTGCTCAATTGTTTAGTCTTCTTATCTTATACTCAGAACTACATATGAGGGAGAAAGTTATTCCTCTCAATGGTTAGCAAGCTTATCTTCTACTATGTAATACCTAAAAACACTACATATGAGCAATAAAATTCTCCCGCTCAATTCTCCTTCTCAATTGTTAGCAATCTTATCTTCTAATACCTAAACACACTACATATGAATGAAAAAATCTTCTGATCTCGCTCAATTATTAGTAAGCTTATCTTTTTTTTTATATCTAAAACTCTTACATATGAGAGAGAAAGTTTAGCTCAATTGTTAGCTGGTTTACCTCATACCTAAAAAAACTACATATGAGGGAGAGAAATTATTTCGTTCAATTGTTAGCTGGATTATTTTATACCTAAAAGAAATATATATGAGAGATAAAGTTCTTTCGCTCAATTGTTAGCAAGTTTATCTTCTAATAACTAAAAGTAGTACATATGAGATAGAAAATTCTCTCGCTCAATTGTTAGCCGGCTTGTCTTATACCCAAAAGCACTATATATGATACAAAAAATCCTCTCTCTCAATTGTTAGTTGGATTATGTTATAGTTAAAATAACTGCTTATTGAGAGAGAGGGAAATATCTTGTTCAATTGTTAAGACGATTTATGGCTTAATCTTTCTTATACCTAAAATCACCACATATGAAAGAACAAATTTTTCCGCTCGATTGTTAGTTGACTTATATTACTATCTTACTGAAAAGCACTACAAATGAGAGACAAAGTTATCTCGCTCAAGTGTTAGCCAACTTATCTTATACCTAAAAACATTACATATGATAGAGAAATTTTGGCCGCTCAATTGTTAGTCGACTTATCTTATACTCCCTCCGTCCCAAAAACAACTTCCCAGTCACTATTCATTGGTCAACTTGAATCACTCGTAATCTTTTACTTTTTATATCAAATTTTTATCAAATTTAAATTTTATTGATCAGGCTTTGTAGCGGCTTTAATGTAGTTTCTGAATATGTAAATTTTATTTACTAAAAATAATCCGAGTGTGAGCAGGGATCGAGTTGCTTTATCGTCAGTCAAGCATCGTAAACCGAACGGGAAGTTAATTTTGGGACGGAGGTAGTACTTAAAAACACTACAAATGAGAGAGAAACTTATTCCGCTCAGTTCTCATCCAACTTATCTTATACCTAAAAACATTATATATAAGAGAGAAAACTATCCCGCATCCTTAAAGTTGTAACCTCACTCAGTGTTACATTTACTATTCACCTGATTCCTTGAAATTGATGAAATTTTGACAGAAGTGACTGAATTGATTGAAATTGATTCTTTTGATTTATGGATGAATTTAGTTCAAATTATATATTATTAATGAAGTAAATAAAAGATTATAGGAAAAGTGGTTAAAAATTATTATGTACAGTAATTTCAGCCAAATAAGTCAATTTTTTTATAAAATTAAACTTAAATAGATCAAAGCACTTAAAAAAACCAAAAATGATGAATAAATATTTTCATATTTGCCCCTTTTTCCTTAAACATAAAGAATAATAAATTGAAATAAATTTAGAAGTTTTGTTTTATTAGCACTCGATGTGTTTATCATTTCAATTTGCTAATTTTATATATTCTCGAGTGACATTATAACAGGAAGAAATATGGTTTGTAATAGTTTTATAGTTTAATGAAGGGAGTATAATAGAAAATGAAAATAACATTAGAGTTTTATTAATCGTAGTGTTGAAGAATTCAAATCATTTATTGTCTTCCATTTAGACCAACTCAAAACAGAAAAAAAAAAAAAAAAAGACCAACTTAAATTTTATTATAAGAACTAATTAGATTTTCATTTGCGGATTTTTTATATATCAAACCAGTGCACATCAAATTATAAAATACTTTAAGAAAGTTTTCTTAAATAAATTTTAATATTTTTATATTTTTCCTTCCATGGTCTGATTTTAATTTTAAAGACCGTTTAGAAGTACTGAAATTAGTTGAAACTGTTGAAATGGATGAAATTCTGAGAGAAGAGGTTGAATTAGTTGAATCTTCTGGTGTATGGATACATTTAATTTAAATTACTTTTATTAATTAAATAAAGAAAAACATTATCTGAATTTTAAGCATAATTATAGAGATTGTTAATAAATTATATTTTGATATATTCAAAATTGATCTCATATGTAAGATCACAAAAAATTATGAGTTTTGATTTTTTTTTTGTAGAAATTGGATTAAAAATGAAACAGTTTTAACACTTTAAAGAAAAACATTACTCCCTCTGTCCCTAAAAGAAGTTTCATTTCGCTTATCGAGGGTCAACTTAAATCACTCTTAAACTCTTACTTTTTATATCAAAATTTTATAAAAGTTGAATTATTTTTTGCAGGCTTTGTAGCGGGTTTAATGTAGTTTCTGAATATGTAAATTTTTTTTACTAAAAATAAAATGAGTTTTCACAGGTATCATTTAACTTTATCGTCGGTCAATTTTAGTATCTACATGTGAGAGAAAAACTCTCCTGCTCAATTTCCCTACTCAACTGTTTGCAAGTTTATCTTCTAGTATCTAGTAGATACATATGAGAGAGAGAGAAATTATTTCGCTCAATTATTAGCAAGATTATCTTCGTATAATTAAAAGGCTAAAACCACTACATATGAGAGATAAAATTCTCCCGCTCAATTATTAGTCAACTTATCTCATATATTATACTTAAAAGAACTACACATGAGACAGAAAGTTCTCCCATTCAATTGTACTTCGTAATAATAATAGGGAAATTGCTCTAAATAGGAGTAAACAACTTTGGGAATTCCAAAATAAGACCACTATGTTATTCTTTCTGAAATAAGAGTTGTTGTTGTCATGAGAGAGAAAATTCCCGTCTTACCGTATACCAAAGAGCACTATATATGAGAGAGAAAATTCCCGTCTTTCCCACAATCGAGCACATCAACACCTTATCAGCCCTCGATAGCATTTCAAAAAAGCGGTCAATTCTTGCATGCCGAGAGGTTATGCACCATTCAGTTTCCTCTAAAAATTATTTGATGTAAGTGTTGTTCCTGATCTTCCACATCCTCATTACTTAATTACATAATTCCGTTTTTAATTTACTTTATAATGTTAGATTGTTAAGACTTTGATTTTTTTGTTCATACCGAGTACGAAGTATATCTTAACAAATGGAAGAACTTCTGCTTTATAGGTTTATTATTATGAGCCCGTTTGGTGTCCTTGTACATTTTAAATATAATTTTCCATAAACAACATAATTAGCAAACCAGTCATTTTAGCCAAAACTTCATAAATTATATTTCAGCGGAACAACCGATCTAGTCAATTTCAGTTTTACCAAACGAACGTTATGAATAGTATGAACTTTTGATTTGATCGATTCACATGTAAAATTTCTCGTCCTACTAATTGTGTGATCTTTTATTACATTATGGACATTGTTTAAAAAAAATGATATGCCCGACCTCTAAAAATACTACTTTAAAGAAGGTAATGCATATAATGTATATGTGACTTTATTTAGCAAGTTTGACATTATTTTTTAAACTCTATTTCCTGAAATCATTACACATGAGATAGATAATTTTCTCTCACTCAATTGTTAATCGACTTATCTTATACCTAAAATTTTCTCCTCAATTCTATAAGAACCATATCATTTTGTCATTCATTGGTAAATCAACTTTGATTCTCTCTCACCAAAACTATGATACTATGAACATGACTAAAAATGTGATTTGAAGTCAAGGAATTATATGGTACTCTTTCTATGACTATGTACATGATAGAGATCTTTTTGGAAATAATATTTGATCAATAGAGCATGCTCATAAGTCTGTCTCGTTTGTATGTACAAAATTGAAAGTTCACAATAGTAATCAAATTCAAGTATATTTGTAGCTTTGAATCACATACATGTTACTATCATAGAGATATTATTTCAACATGTTGATTTTTAATTATGAAATGTGATTTTTCAAGATTCTCATTTTTTATTGTTAAGAAATCCTTTTTTCAAAAAGCCCTTTTTATTACCCACTGATCTATTGTTTCTTTCATGTTCTAATTTTGATACTTAGAGCCGGTTTAGTAACACTGAAATTGGCCGGCTAAATTGTCTCGTCCTTTTGAAATTGATGAAATTCTCATAAAAATGTCTGAATTGGTTGAAATTGATTCTTTAGATTTATGGATGAATTTAATTTAGATTATATTTCATTAATGAAGTATATAAAAAATTATATGAAAAGCGGTTGAATTAGTTGAATCTATTGGTTTATGGATAAATTTAATTTAAAATAATTTTATTAATGAAATTAAGAAAAACATTATATGAAAAGTAGCTAAAAAGATCACATACAGTAACTTCCTTTATTGAGACAACAAAATAGATCATAAATTGAATATAAATAGTTATAAGCATAGTTATAGAGATCGTTAATAAATTATATTTGTATATATTCGATATTGATCTCATATGAAAGATCACAAAAAATTATGAATTTTGATATGATTTTTGTAAAAATTGGAACAAAAATGAAAAAGTTATAATACTTTAAAAAAATTGGGGTTTTTTATAGGTTGGGCCCCACCAAATGAAAATCCTACGGCTGCTCCCCTTCCATTTCAATTGGAGAAGTTCGGTACTTTGGAGTGAAAAAAGCCACGTGTCATTTTTATAGAAAATGAGAGAATTGTGGAGAGTTTGACACATAGGATTAATGAAGGGTAAAATAGTATTTTTATGAGCTATTTCTTTTCTTATATATAAATAGATGGATTTGAGATGGCATATAGGCTAAGCCTTTCAAACCCCTCAATCCAAAGAAACCTTGAGGGACGTTTTTTTAACAAAAATCTTTCATTAGGGGATTGAGAATATCATCTGTAATTGAGAATGAGAAATTGGACGTTTGGACCATTCTTTACTGGCTGTTAACAATCTGGTCCATCCACTTTATGGAGCTAGTCCTGCAATTGTTAGTATACCCCATTTTGTAATGGTGATTTAGCGTACATTTTCCCGATTAATAACCTCACCATGTGGGGATTTCTAAGAAATCCCCTTATTCTTAGAGGTGCTTTTGGAACTTGGAAAATGTTTGGGAAAGAATTGGGAGGATATATGGGATTTTTTAAAGGATGTGAAATATGGAGAATAATAAAATATTAGCTCAAATTGATATTTTTTATTGTTTCTATTAGATAAATGATGTCAGAACTTAGAAGGTATAAAAATATTAATCATATTTCATTTGCCTTCTTACTTTCGAAACCAAACACTGGAAAATAAGTTTCCAGGATCCAAACATTGCCCAAAGTATATAGGGACTAGATTGGCAACAATTAAGCGACCGCAATTATCGAATTAAAAGTGTAAACAGAGTGGTCAGTCAATTACAATGGTGATTGTGAAGTATTGTCATGAATCATGATCAACTGTTCTACCAGCGTGCTTGTGATTATAATTATTTATAAGAAAAAAGCTTACAAGGTCGAAGATGAAGAGAGAAAACAAAATCATCAAATCATATCAAGAAAATCACACAAACTTGGCAGACGATATTGTGAAATCAGCAGCAAAAAGAGGCGAGAAGAATGTGAAACTCACTTGGGTAAAACAGGAAGATGACAATGGTGATTGGCAGTCTGAGCTCTGTACCTGAGAGGCTGAGAGGGTTGGGGCTTTTTCAGTACCTGACCAGTAGAAGCAGACAGGTCAACACCAGACAACAGCAGCCACAAGAAAAACAAAAATGCTTCTTGTACACACACTTGTACACACCATGTACACACTATAAAAGGATTTTAATTTTTTACCCCGATTCCACATCTTTACCCATTTTCTTCCCACTCCCCTCACATCCCTCTATTACGCCACACCCCTCTCCTTCTCCATCTCAACCCTTCTCCTCTCTTTCTTCTTTTTCATCCCTTCTCATTTCACTTCTTTACTCCCTTTCCAACTTCCAGAAATAAACTTTTAGGTGGTCACATGTCTTCAGTCCAAGCTCATCAACGGTGTTTTTGCAGCTGGAATCCGTGAAGAAGGCGTGGATGAGAGGTCGATTTGAGCCGGTCGTACAAGAAGCCCTCATCAACTAGTCCATAAATTGAGGTAATAACTTATTCGATTTTTCTTTTGCAAAAAATAAAAAACCTATTCGATTTTTCTATATGCACCTTAGGTTTTTGTTTTTCAATGGACTTTAGGGTTTTGTTTATTTAAAATTTCTGATTATTTGTGTATAATGTATGGTATAACACTGATTAGTTGAATATTTTGTATTATTGTAAGAGAATGTAGTGTTAACTATTGAAATTTTAATTCAATTACTCTATTTCAAATTTATGCTCATAACATGTTTGATGAAATCACTCAATGATTTTTTTTTTGCTTAAATTCAAGACTTTTACTCTCCTTTTCTTGACTCATTCTTTTTTGTTAATTGGTTCAAGATTCTAGTTTTCTTGTTTTCCAATTTGAATAATGATGTAGACATTTTTATTGACATATTAATATGTTTATTATGCTTTTACTAGTATATTAGTGCAATGTTAGCCTATAAACTTTATTGTACATGGATCAATCCATGTAAGTATGTTAAGGAGGGTGTCTTCAAAGTGGATTTTAATGGAGTTTTAAAGATTGTGGATTTGGTGGAATTTAATGGAGTGTTACGGATTCTATGAGAATTTTATTGGATTTCATTGGATTTCACTTTGATGGAATTATTTAGGTTTTAATGGATTTTAGCACTTGGAGAGTTGTATTTTTTGACATAGCAGGTTACCTGTGCGTTTCATCTCATCTATATCTGTGTTTCATCTTATGAAGCTAATGGAATTGAACAACCAGTAAGGGCATGGAAGAAGAACACGTGGGTTGCACTCGTAGGGGTGTCGGGCAGCTTTACGCCACTGGGGATCTGCAGCTCGGGGTTGCAAGGTTGCTCTCTGGGGATCTGCAGCACAACAACCGCCTACATGCACTCGAAGGGGAGCCGGACAGCTGCTTTGAAGATGTGACCCATTCCGGCAGCACAACTGGTAGGGGAGTCAGACAGTTCTCTTTTATGTTTGATTCTTGATTCTTTTGTGTCCGCTCTCCGGGCAACAATAACTCATCCCCTCACACCCTACGTTCAGTTATAACCATTAGCAAAAGTCCAGTTGAGTATCTGAACACCATGTAAAACGATATGACAACCAAGACTGCTCTGTATTTAATCATATTTGGTGGGTCTCCTTTGCAGCATCAATCAAAACATGCTACTGGACACTGTAGAGACACTCCTCTACACCTTCATCCTTTTAGCACACCCTTAATGGGGTCATAATAATGTTAAAGAAGACTAAAAAAAATGTAAGCTACTAAAATTGAGGTATGTTTAAAGTTCTAAAGGCAGTTTTAAGATCTTTTGAAAGTTTCTAATCCAGGTTGCAGGTTGCATTTTGTTTATAAACTTTAAAAGTTTTGATTTGTTCTTTTTTATTGGAGGTTGATTCTGGCGTTTGGCGGTGGCAGTGGTAAGGTGGCGACAGAATTCTGGCGACTAGCGAGGACGCCGGAGTTTTGACGAATGACGATCTAGCAATTTGCCATCTTGCGGGGCTACAATGAAAGTAGTTGCTTCTCAAACAAAACAACTGCTGAAAAGGTCTCAAATTGGTCCAACATTGTTTTAGCTTATAAGCCCGTTTGGAGAAATAAAGACCTTTGACTTGTTGCAAGTACAATTGTCATACTGTTCAAGTTTAGCATCTTCTAATTTACACAGCTGGTGTTATTTCAGAATCTTTTGTATAACAATTTGAGTAATTAATGAAAAGTTTGATCTTTTTTTGTATAACAATAGCCATTGTGATAGGCTAATGTGCTAAGTGAAATTGTCTGTACAGATATGAAGTGTCTTGTCATAGACAATAGTGATAGCGAGTTAATATGGTAAGTGAAATTGTTTGTGAACCATATATAAAGTGTTTGGTCACAGACAATAACCATTAAAGCGAGTTAATATGATAAGTAAAATTGTTTGTGAACTAGATTTAAATTGTCTGGCCACAGACAATAATCACTTAAACAAACTAGTAAGTTGAGATGAATTGTCTTTGAACCAAGTATGAAGTGACTTCTCATAATTTTCTATTCCAATTGAAATTGCGAGAAATTGTCTATGTTCACTTCTATTGTCTGTGTGCGCTTAAAACATTGTTTGTGTATTGATTTATTTCTTTTTGTGCATAGAAAATTATTTTTTGTATGTTCATTTATATTTTCTATGCATTATTAAAACATTGTCTATGAACACTAGAAAACATTGTCTATTTGTTCATTCCTTTATTTTATCTGTGCGTAGAAAATACGAAGTAATTTTTTATGTGTTTGTTTATATTTTCCGTGCGTGGCAACAAGCTTACCTAAAATTATTTTGTTTGCGAGCATCATAGATAGGCCTGGACTCGGGCCGGGCGGCCCGACCCGGAACCGGCCCGGCCCGGCCACTGTAGCAACCGGCCCGGCCCGGTGGCCCGGTCCACCGGCGGTTCGGGTCGAACCGGCCCGGTGGTTCCCGGTTCCGGGCCCGGGCCTTCCAAATGGTGAACCGGCCCGGCCGGTTCGGGCCCGGTCCGGGCCGGATTTTAATTTTTTTTTTTTTTTTTGAAATTTTTTTAAAGTTTTGGGTTGGAATAGGTATTTTGGGCCATTTGAGGTGGTTTGGGGTTGAGGGGGAGGGGTAGGGGATTATATAGGAGAACAAAAAAAAAAAAAAAATAAGTGGGCCGGTTCGGCCCGGCCCGGTTTGGCCCGGAACCGGCCACCGGCGGTTCGGGCCCGGGCCTCCCATTTCCTGGCCCGAGGCCCGGCCGGGCCCAGGCCCGAACCGGGCCCGAACCGGCCCGAGTCCAGGCCTAATCATAGACATTCTATTTTTAAAAGAATCACCATCTCAAACTAAAAAGCATTAGGCTAATAGCACAACTTCAATTCCTTTAGCAACATTCAAAGTCATTTTCATAATACAAAAGATAAAGTTTGAAAACACAAGCAACTCTAATGATACTATCATTGTAAATACAAAAATATTAACTTCACAATTTGATTAATTAAGAAAGTTAATAGCACAACATTGCATTTAACTCCTATCCAACTCTGCACATTGAGATGAAGCAAGTAGTAGTGGCTTTTGCAACAAGATAAATTCCTCCAATGGTTCAAACTGCAAAACAAAAAAAACTAATGTTCAAATAGTCAATTGATACTTATCAAATAAAATAGTCAAACAATGAGCATATAGAATAATGATTTAAACTGCAAAAAAAGGTTGAACTACAAAACTAGAAAATAAAAAATTGCCCAAGATAAAATAAATCAATCATTTTTGTGGGATACATCCTAAACAAGACATGATAAACAAGTGGATTAATCTGTAAAACAAGGCCATTGATAGTAATCATTTCCTTAGCAAAATAAATCCATTTCTGGGTTCCAAATAAAGTACAATGAACAACAAAAAATTAACCGAACAACCTTGAACATGAGCGTTGCTCCTTTATATTGCTTAGAAACATTTTAACGGTGCTAAGAAGTGTGTTCAGATCTTTCTTAAAATTCAATCAATGTTTAATTTAACATCATGGTTGTAACTTTTGGTACAAATTTGCTTGCACATATTTGCCGTAGTAACAGCTCCCAAACTGATGCTATAAACAAATGATAGTATATAAGAAATGCAAACTTTAGGATTGAAAAGTAAAAGTATAATAAACTATTGTGATCGCTAAGAACCACAATTTGTGACTTATACTGCTATAAATATTGTCTTAGCGGTCAAGTCTTGTTCAACATCTTTTAGTAAATTTCTTTTTTCATTTACAAGCAGCTCATTGATTTCTATATTCCATCTAAAAGGTCAAGGGTTGAATGATGGAAAAAGGGCTTTCTACCATTGTGGTATAATTACAACAACAAAGACATCTCAGGGAAGATCTGTATTGAATGTGCATTATGCTCTGATTTTGACCTTTGCATCGGATTCTTTTTAGATGTACATCCTCACAATAAAAATACCTACATCATTATTAAAATTGGGAAACAAGAAAACTAGAATCTTGAACCAATTAACAAAAAACAATCTGTAAAAAAAAACAATCAGTAAAACAATCACTAGAATCAAATGGGTTATTACCTCAATGTATGGGCTGGTTCACCTGGTTGATGGGGGCTTCTTGTACGAGCGGCTCAAATTGACCTCTCATCCATGCCTTGTGCACCGATTCCAACTGCAAACACCCCTAAAAGTTTATTTCGAGAATTTGGAAAATGAAAAAAGAAGTGAAATGAAGAAAGGAAAAGGAGAAAATGTATAAAGAACCCAATAAACAAGGTAGAGAAAATTATAGGTTAAACTTTACATTGAAGAGTGGCTGCTTGTTGGGAAAGAAGAAGTAGATCAACTGTCTTTATATCTTCCGTTGGAATGAGTTTGAGCTTGGGTGGAGGGAAAAATGGGGGAGGAAAAGGGGGCAGAAAATGGCGTAGAAGAGCTGGATGGGGGAGAGGAGAGATGGGGCGTACAACAAAGTTGGGGGAGAGAGGAGAAATGGGGGAAGAGGTAAATGAGATGAAAGGGGGTAATTATTTTTGGGAGTATATATAGTGGGTATATGGTGGGTTTTAAAATGGGTACAAAGAGCATTTCTCCAAGAAAAAATACGAAGTACTCCGTAGTCCGTACTTCCATTTTTTTTGGTATTTTTGGGAAAATAAAGATCTTAATTGGATTCAAATTTTCTAATATGATCTGACTCGTTTTGATCTATTTTGTTTATGTTTGGGTTGGTTTGAAATGTTTTGGTCTGGTAAATGTCTGATTTCTATTTATTTTATAATTCTCGAAGTCTGATCTAGTATGATATGTTTAAGTCTAATATGTTTAATGTGTTCTGATCTGATCTGATTTAGAACGGAAAAAAGTCCAAGTAAAATCATCATTAATCTATTCCATTTTTTTCACTTTTATCAGTTTTGGAAAAAAAAATGGACTATTTCAAATGAGGCTTTTTATCTTTTTATTTAAGGAAAAAAAATGGGGGCTTCTCTCGCACTTGAGATCTCACCCGGTCAATTCAAAACCGAAAATGTGCACCCTTTTGTGCGGTGCAATTGGAGACACGATAGCCAAATTGGAACTCCCTCACACAATATTTTAAAACACTTGTTGGATTAATTATTTTATGTTCACCTGCTTACGCGGAAGAGCTCATTTTCTAATGTTTTTTCCATGTTTATCCGAACAAAATTTTCTCCAACAATCAGTTAGGTAATTCGGTTTTGGTTGTTTTAGTTTAATCATTTTTCAAAGTTTAATCATAAATAGAACTGACTACATTTTGTCGGTTTAGATCGGTTAAGTTTTTAGAAAGATAAAAATGACAATCAATTCATGCTTTTTTCTCAATCGAACTATATATAATTTGGTCAGTTTTCATCAGTTTTGATTTCCATTATTTCGATTTCAATTGGTTTATCTGTCGGTTTTTATTTATTGATTTTTTGTTGAGCCTTATGTGATACTGCATGAGATTGATCTCTATGGGAACAAGCATTGGGATTGAAGGGGCGGGCCTTTAATTAGAACTATCCAGGTAATTGAAGATACTTCCTTCATCCCGTTAAGATTGTCTCGTTTATTCTTTTCAGTCTGTCTCAAGAAAATTTACATCGGTTTGGCATTAACAGCCCCTTTAAATGCCCCTTTTGTAACAATTATGATACTTTGGATCACTGTTATGTCTCATGCGATTTCAGCAAAAAACATTGGTTCCACTTCAGTAACTTATTTAAAATTGGGAACCACTGGGAGCTTCTCAATTCAGTTTTACTTGGTTGGTTTACTGCTCATGATGAGTTTCAAAACCTTCAAAGTCAGGTTGCTATTTATATTTGTTGGACCATTTGGAAAAGAAGAAATGAGTACATCTATGATGATAAAATTACTCAAATCTGTGAGGTTGTTGATTATATCACTAGTATAGCAATCGTGCATACGCACGGGAATTAACGGTTGATGCATATATTTTTACTCATGATCTAATTAAATATTAAAATAAAAATAACTTTGTAGGATTCTACATTTTGAAAATTAGAGTACAATAAGCTAATACCATAAAGTATAAGCCTATATAAAAAAATTTCAATGAAAAATATATTAGGAAATATTAATTGACACCATTCACCCCATTAGAATTTGCTACTTATGAATTTTCATGTTTAAACTAATTTTGAAATTAAATACTATTCTAAAAATGATTACAATATGTGAGTGACACAAAATTTAAGAGAATACAATAAATATTAAAATTAATGAATATTAGTTAAATAAGAATTTGCTGGTCATTGGTTAAATGAGTACTAACATATGAGAGAGAATTATTCTGTCCAATTCTCAGTCGGCTTATCTTATCTTCTTATACCTAAAAGAACTACATATAAAAGAAAATTCTCTCACTCGATTGTTAGCCGGATTATTAATGTATACCTAAAAACACTACGTATGAGAGAAAAATTCTACTGCGTAATTATTAGTCGGCTTATATTATTATACTTAAAAGAACTACATATATGAAAATTAAAACGCTAAATTGTTATCAATTTATCTCCTATATAATATCTAAAAGTAGTACACATGAGGGAGAAAATTTCCCCGCTCAATCATCTAATTTATTTATTTAATACATAAAAACACTACATATGAGAGAGAAAATTTTCCCTCTTAATTATTAGCAAGCTTATTTTGTTATATCTAAAAACACTACATGGGAGAGAGAAAATTTTGTCATTCAATTGTTAGCGGTTTCTGTTATAACTAAAAGCACTACATATGGGAGAGAAAATTTTCTCGTTCAATTGTTAGCCGGATTATCTAATAGTAGTACTTAAAAAGAACTACATATGAGAGAGAAAGTTTTTCCACTCAATTGTTAGCAAGCTTATCTTGTTAGCTTCTTATTATTATACCTAAAAACAGTACATATGAGAGAACATATTATCTTGAGGAAGCGGTCCAGCCCAGCTGGTCGCCGACTCACTCTCCCTTACGGG
This sequence comes from Cuscuta epithymum, assembly GCA_945859915.1. Classification (NCBI taxonomy): domain Eukaryota; kingdom Viridiplantae; phylum Streptophyta; class Magnoliopsida; order Solanales; family Convolvulaceae; genus Cuscuta; species Cuscuta epithymum. The sequence continues at coordinate 265,487 of CAMAPF010000156.1, read as the reverse complement.
AAGTCAATGGAGTGAGTTTCAGCCTAGATTACTCCAGGCTCCCCCCCACCCCCCACCCCCTCTCCCAGAAGCCCCCTGGAGTAAAAAAAAAAAGAGAGAGATCAGAGAACATATTATCTCGCTCAATTGTTACCCGTCTTATCTTATACTTAAAAAAAGTACATATGAGAGAGAAAGTTATCCCGCTCAATTGTTAGCAAGTTTATCTTCTTATACCTAAAAGAATCAAATATGAGAGAGAAAATTATCCCGCTCAATTGTTAGCAAGTTTATCTTCTAATATCTAAAAGCACTACATATAAGAGAGAAACTTCTTCCGCTCAATTATTGGCAAGTTTATCTTCTTATACCCAAAACCCGTACATATGAGATAGAAAGTTCTCCCGCTCAATTGTTAATCGATTTAACTTATACCTAAAAGCACTACATATGTAGGAGAAAAATTCTTCCGCTCAATTGTTAGCCAACTTGTCTTATATCTAAGAAAACTATATATGAGAGAGAATGATATTACGCTCAATTGTTAGCAAGCTTATCATCTATCTAATATATCTTATCTATCTAATACTTAAGACCATTTGTAGTGGTTTGGGATTAGGAGTCAAAAGATTAAAAATGGAGATTTTAGACTCTTATTTGTGTGTAGTGGAGGATTAAAAGGGGGAGTAAAAGTGGAAAGGGGAGTGGAGGAGTGTAAATATAGAGGGAGGGGTTGACAGCCAAAAATAAATAAAAAAGAAAAGAAAAAAGGGGATGGGATGGATTGGTACGCTGCATGCCGGGCCAAACCATGTTTTTGCTAACATCATGGTGACATCATTTTAACCCCAAATTGTTTTAAACTCTTCTAACTTTTTTATTTGTTCTCCAAACTTTTCAAAATATATATCAAAATTCATAAAATTTTATGATCTTTCATATGACACCAATATGTAATATATAAAATGAAAAAAAAAATTCTTAAGTGTTAACTATTGAAGTTTTCTTCCGTTTACAAAACGATGAAACACAAATTTTTAATTCATGGAATCTTCACAAATAACTGAATATTTTATAATCGAACTTTACTTGAACTAAGTTCATTTTTTTTAACCGAAAACATTAAAAAAATAATGAAATTTATTTATTTTTATATCGAAATGTTTATTTTTTATTTCACAATTATTTAGGGAAAATATTAAACGGAAAACATTACTTATAATAAATTAATTAATGTTTTACTAAATTGATATGTAAAAAAATATGTTGAGTGTATTTTATTGACAGAGCACAGATGCAGGGAAAAACAGTATTGACGGAGTCAAAACACTGTTTTCATATGGACAGAGTCCAAATTTAACAATTTGGACTCCCAACCACTACAAATGGTCTAAAGGCACTACATATGAGAGAGAAAGTTCTCCAGCTCAATTGTTCGCCGACTTGTATTCTAATACCTAAAAGCACTACATGTGAGAGAGAAAGCTCTCCAACTCAATTGTTAGACGGTTTGTCGTATACCTAAAAACACAATATATGATATAGAAAATTCTACCTCTCAATTGTTATTTGTTAGCTGGATTATCTTATACCTAAAAACACTGCTTATAAGATAGAGAAATTTCTTGCCCAATTGTTAGACGATTTATGACTTAATCTTTCTTATATCTAAAATCTTATATCTAAAAGTATTATATATGAGAGAGAGAGAAATTCTCTCGTTCAATTGTTAGTTGGCTTATCTTATATTGTACTAAAAACATTATATATGAGAAAGAAAATTCTTCTGCTCAATTGCTAGCAAATGAGAGAAAATTTTACCAATCAAATGTTAGTCGGCTTATCTTACACTTCAAAGAAATACATATGAGAGAGAAAGTTTTCCCGCTCGATCAATTGTAAGCACGCTTATTTTCTCTAATACATAAAAGCACTACATATGATAGAGAAAATTCTCTTATTCAATTGTTAAGCGGCATGTCTTATATCTAAAAGCATGATATATGATAGAGAAAATTCTCTCACTCAAATGTTAGCCGCCCTATGACCTAATCTTCTTATACCTAAAATCTTCTTATATCTAAAAGCACTAAATATGAAAGAAAAAATTCTCCCACCCAATTGTTATCCGGCTTATTATCTTATACCTAAATGCACTTCATATGAGAGAGAAAATTTGGCCGCTCAACTGTTAGCCGGCTTATACTATCTTATCTTTTACTTAAAAGTACTACAAATGAGCGAGAAAATTATCTTGCTCAATTGTTAGATGGCTTATCTTATACATAAAAACACTATATGTAAGAGAGAAAATTCTCCCACATCTTCCACAAATGTATAATGATTAACTCAATAACAATTTTATTTCCTTATCTTCCACATCTTCATTACTTAACTACACAATTCCGTTTTAATTTACTTTCTACCCTTAGATTGTTAGTGCTTTGATTTTTTTTATTCATACGCAGTATATCTTTTCAATTGCAAGAACTTCTGCTATGCAGATTTATAATATTGAATTGTGTGAACTTTTTGATTTGCAAGTTTATTTTATTTTTCTAAATTCAGTTTGATTTGGCTTCTTATTCCTGTTGGTAATCTACTATAGTGCTTCTTTCATGGTCCATTATATAGTAAGAGATGTACTTTTTTTGTTCAAAGATTCTTCCCGTTGCTAGATTAGTAATCATATGAAATGTTCAAAGAATTGGAAGTCCACTATAATAACCAAATTCAAGTATATTTATATTATCGAGTCACTTATATATTATAGTAATATTATTTCAACATGTTGATTTTTTTAATGAAATGTGATTTTTTTATTCTCATTCCTTTTACTTTTAAAGGTGATTTGATTCACCAACGACAATAGTAATAATAATAATAATAATAATAATAATAATAATAATAATAATAATAATAATAATAATAATAATAATAATAATAATAATAATAATAATAATAATAATAATAATAATAATAATAATAATAATAATAATAATAATAATAATAATAATAATAATAATAATAATAATAATAATAATAATAATAATAATAATAATAATAATAATAATAATAATAATAATAATAATAATAATAATAATAATAATAATAATAATAATAATAATAATAATAATAATAATAATAATAATAATAATAATAATAATAATAATAATAATAATAATAATAATAATAATAATAATAATAATAATAATAATAATAATAATAATAATAATAATAATAATAATAATAATAATAATAATAATAATAATAATAATAATAATAATAATAATAATAATAATAATAATAATAATAATAATAATAATAATAATAATAATAATAATAATAATAATAATAATAATAATAATAATAATAATAATAATAATAATAATAATAATAATAATAATAATAATAATAATAATAATAATAATAATAATAATAATAATAATAATAATAATAATAATAATAATAATAATGATGATGATGATAATAATAATGATAATAATGATGATGATGATAATGATGATGACAATGATGATGATGATGATGATGATGATTCTGATGATGATGATGATGATGATGATGATGATGATGATGATGATGATGATGATGATGATGATGATGATGATGATGATGATGATGATGATGATGATGATGATGATGATGATGATGATGATGATGATGATGATGATGATGATGATGATGATGATGATGATGATGATGATGATGATGATGATGATGATGATGATGATGATGATGATGATGATGATGATGATGATGATGATGATGATGATGATGATGATGATGATGATGATGATGATGATGATGATGATGATGATGATGATGATGATGATGATGATGATGATCATGATAATGATAATGATAATGATAATGATAATGATAATGATAATGATAATGATAATGATAATGATAATGATAATGATAATAATAATAATAATAATAAAAATAATAATAATAATAATAAGAATAATAATAATAATAATAATAATAATTGAATCAAAAATAATAATAATAATAATAATAATAATAATAATAATAATAATAATAATAATAATAATAATAATAATAATAATAATAATAATAATAATAATAATAATAATAATAATAATAATAATAATAATAATAATAATAATAATAATAATAATAATAATAATAATAATAATAATAATAATAATAATAATAATAATAATAATAATAATAATAATAATAATAATAATAATAATAATAATAATAATAATAATAATAATAATAATAATAATAATAATAATAATAATAATAATAATAATAATAATAATAATAATAATAATAATAATAATAATAATAATAATAATAATAATAATAATAATAATAATAATAATAATAATAATAATAATAATAATAATAATAATAATAATAATAATAATAATAATAATAATAATAATAATAATAATAATAATAATAATAATAATAATAATAATAATAATAATAATAATAATAATAATAATAATAATAATAATAATAATAATAATAATAATAATAATAATAATAATAATAATAATAATAATAATAATAATAATAATAATAATAATAATAATAATAATAATAATAATAATAATAATAATAATAATAATAATAATAATAATAATAATAATAATAATAATAATAATAATAATAATAATAATAATAATAATAATAATAATAATAATAATAATAATAATAATAATAATAATAATAATAATAATAATAATAATAATAATAATAATAATAATAATAATAATAATAATAATAATAATAATAATAATAATAATAATAATAATAATAATAATAATAATAATAATAATAATAATAATAATAATAATAATAATAATAATAATAATAATAATAATAATAATAATAATAATAATAATAATAATAATAATAATAATAATAATTTATTTAAAAAAAATAGAATAAAAATAGAATAAAAATATACATTTTAAATTTGTCTCATTATATATTTTCAAAATCTGATTTTTTTTACTAATAGAGAGTTATATATATTAATAGTCAAAATTGTGCCTCGACAAATGTGAAATGTTGACCGTTGCAAATGTGAAGTATATGCTATATTGGTGTCAAATGAAAGATAATTTTTTTAAATAAACTTTGATATAATTTTTGGAAAAATTGAATTAATTACACACAAATAAGTTATTGAACTTTAAAACTTCTCATTGAAAATTGAAAATAAAATAAATTAAATGATACCCACCACACCTAAAACTAAGGACAATCGGTCTATTCTTGCTTCTCAATATGACACGTGGCAGCAAATGAGAAAACAAATGAAATGAAACGGAATAATGTGAGTGAGACACGTATGAATTTTATAGGGATATAATTGTCTTTTAATGAGCTATCTCTTTTCTTATATATAAATAGAATAGGGAAATTCGGGATGTCAGTAGCGCCAAACCGATTGTCACTAATGCCATTAAACCCCCAATCCCGAATATTACTTGTGTTAAACCTAAGCCCCATTCCTCTAAGCCTTCGAATCGGGTTGTTAGTTGGACCAAACCCCCTCTTAATTTCATCAAGATCAACTTTGCAATTGGCAAGACTAGGGGAGGTAACATCATTTCTGGTCTCCTTATTCGGGATAATCATGGTCATACCATCTACTACAACTCCAACACTCACCAAAACTCTGATAAAATCTCTAATTTTTGTGATAGCGTGATCAAATTGAATAGTCTCTTTACAGAAAAAACTACACCAATGCCAAACTACACTATTCAGAAAAAAACTGAATAGTCTTTTTATAGAATGTGACATTTTACAGGTAATCCAGGTTCTAAAGGGAATTGACCGACCAAGTTGGAAAGCACTTGCCAATCTCAAAGTGTACCAAGAGATATTTCAAAATCACAACTTCATGTATTCTTATATTAAAAAACCATGTAATAGGGCAGCTCATTATGTAGCGGCTAACGCTAATAACTTTGATAGTAGCCCGAGCAGTTATAATAAATTTATGGGCATTGTAAAATTTGATGTGATTAGTTACCCGGACGTTGTTTGATTCGATAGGTTTTGGCTTAATGTCCCCCTACCTTGTATTGTTCTCTTAATTAATAAAATCATTATTTAAAAAAAAATCTCATACCAGATTTGATAAAATTTGTGTGGTTCTAAACCAATCTTACTTTATTCTTACTTTATCAATTAATGTCAACCACATAAACACAATTTTCTTACTAATTGCACCATCTTCTCATGTCTCAATGTTAGTGGAACGGATGTAGTACTAATAAGAACACTTTGCATACCAAAAATAGTCATAGTCGGACATTTATGCCCTTAATGGTTATCTCCTTTCTCAAAAAAGATGGTAATAAAGTGCATGTTTTATAGTTGGACGTGTGACATTTATTGTCTCATCGGTTAACTTCGATGCATGTTCTTTTTTTTTAACCCGGTGAATGCCAAAAAACCGAAAAGGTTGTTTGGGGTAGGGCCGTAGGGGCCAGGGAACACCCTGCCAATTTATTTGAGTGAAGATAATAGTACAAGAGTATGAGGACCAAACCAAAGTCTGCTCAAATAATTAAAATACAAAGGGATAGCTAATGGCATCAAACTTAAGGATTCCAACAAAATGATTAAAATGATGACTAGAGGTTTTAATAGAAGTGTTTCTAATAGTTAAATACTCTGCAGCCATATTAATTTTAGGATGAATATGTGTAAGAGACCAATTTTTGCCCTTGAGTCTGTGTTTCACCGCTTGGATACAAGGCCAGGCCTTCTAGTGTTGAACGCTCAATCCTAGGGGTGGGCACGGTCCGGTCCGGTCCAATATTTGGCCGAACCCGTACCCGTACCGTTACTATTGAAACGGTTCGGTACGGTTCAGTCTTAGACCCAAACCCGTTCGGTACGGTCCATTTTCAAACGGGACGGTACCATGCCATACCAATACCAAACAATTCCACTTTTTCCAGGTGTTTAAGAAAAAATTAAAGTTTAGCCATCCTCCAAAAATCCACACAATTTATCAATTTTCATATATCATACTACCTTCGTTCCAAATTGATTTGCAAAGCCAATCTTTTTTTGGTCAAACAATTTCTTTTTATTCACTTAATTAGAATTTCACTTTTTAATTATATTCTAATTTGGCCTTTCAAAAAAACTACTTCGTACTTCGTATATTTTAATTTGGATTTTGCAACTTTAGAGAGATTTTAATGTGGTTTCTAAATATGTAAATTTTAATTATTAAAAATTGTATTAATTTTCAAGAACTTAACATTAACTTTGACAAAAAAAAATGTTGGCTTTGCAAATCAATTTGGGATGGATGAGGTAATTAATGTATTTTAGATAAACTATAGTAGTGCAAATTTAATAAACCATACTTCGGTCCGGTTCGGTCCGGTACCGGTTCTCATTTTATGAGAACTGGTCATGGCATTGTTTGGAACCGGTTCAGTCCGGTTCGGGACAAAAAATTTTGAGATCCGTTTCAAACCCCGTTTATCGGTCCGGTACCATACCGGTCCGGTTCGGTATCATGCCGGTTCGATATTTTTGCCCACCCCTACTCAATCCGGTTATCCCTTCATATATGTCCCTGTTATCAACTTCAATGACAATGTTAGTTATATGTGGGATAATCAAAAGTGTATCAACAATTGCATTATATGATGCCATAATAAAATCATTACTGGGCAATGTAAAAATCATATGGCCCTTATAGTTGCCAGAATCATCACGAATAAGAGCAGATGTTCTGGTAAGGCTAGGAGTAAGAGCACGGGTTGCTATGTTGATTTTATGGTAGGAGGATGGAGGTTTTTTCCCAGACTTAAGGGCTGCACTAGGGATGGTTTTTTTTTTTTTTGCCTATGAGTATAGAGAAGAAAAGGGGTTTGAGGGTGAGGAGATGTAAGAGGAGGAGATGTAAGAGGGTGGGTGAGCACAACTAATGGCGAAAATTTCAGTTTTAATAGTATGCAAAGCCTCAGGGAATAAGGTCATTTTTCATCATAGATCAGCCTATTTATAATCTTCCACAAATTCCAAATCACAGTATTAGGCAAAATGTAGTTGATATCCGAGAGACTACTCTTATAATCATTATACCACTCAGCAATGTAAATATTAAGAAAGGTGATATTTTTTGGTTGAAAGTTGAAAAGAGTTTCAAAATGCCTCCAAACCATTTTGCTAAGGGTATAAGCTATAAAGAAATGATCAATAGAATCCTCACCTAGGGACATTGTTTGGACTGAGATCTAGTCCTCATGTTGTGGCGCCTTGTGTTCTTTGGGATTTTTTGTGAATTTTGAGTTGATTGTTCAAATTGTCTATTGGGAGCACGTACTCATGAGTGTTAAATGACCAAAGTTACTACTTCGTATTAGTTTAGTGTACACTATACTTTTAAAATTACACATGTGACATGATATACTATGTATATAGACACAAAATAAATCATTGATATTTGTGTCTCTTAGTTTCCAACGTTTTATATAATTTTGATAATAACCTCCCAAAACTTGACATTTCGCACTTTGGAGTTTGAAAATTTATCTTAGTTCGACTTTGGAGTATAAAGATACTCTTGGGAGCATGTGAAAAGCCGTACGTGGCGAGCAACGAACGATGACTCGTGTACTACACTTGTTACCTCCACAGCAAGACACGCCTGCACAGTCTAATGACAGCTGTCGTGCGCCGGCCTCTCCTTCTTCTCCCACCAAAACCTTAAAGCCCCTTAGCTTATCCCCCCACTCGCCGCCACTATTCACATGCATTCAAACTATTAATGAATCAAAACTAAATAATCCATCCGCAGGTCGATTGCTTACGTTCGTATACCTAGTACTAGTACCTACCTTGCTTGCTCGACCGAGAATGGTGACCAGAAAGCACAAGGCGGAAATCAACAAGCAGCTGGCGGCGCAACAAGATGATCATAAGTCCCACCACAAATCTTCGCCCCCCAAAAAGCCAAAGACTAATAAGGACGGCGCCGATGATCACGGGGAAGGCCGCAAGGATGACGAGGAACCGGGCGTTGATTCCGAGTTTGAGGAGTTCTGCAATGCGACGAGAGAGCATCTCTCCGTCCAACAAATGCGGGACGTCCTCGAAGCCAACGGCCAGGACTCTTCCGGCTCAGACGCTACTGTTGTCTCCAGATGGTCAGTACTTAGTTCATCTTTCTGGTTGATGTGTTGGGAGTTTGGGTTTGAAATGTTTGATCGAAAGTTCAATAGGTAGAATGTTTAAGTCTCATTATGATTTGGTGCCTTATGTTAGGCTGGAGAGACCAAGCCTCAATGCCCCAAAAAATTGAAAAAATTAGGGACCCATAATTTTTAAACATTACTATTATTATATTTATTATGTATTTTTCAAGGCCGTCGCCATTTGGGGCGGTTCATTGTGAAATTTTTTGATGAACTTTTTGAGCATCATTAAATTTAATTTATCCACAGAGCCCTCTCCAAGAGTTTTGATGCCCCAGACAAAAAAATGACTAGTAGTATTTAAAATTAATAACCTAATTAAATATGAATTGATTAGAAAATTATAACACCATTTTTAACGAAAATATGAAGTGAAACAATTTTTCTCATTAAAGCTCTTGACTCTTGTTTCCGTTTTCCCGCCATAGTAGATACTATAAAATCATAATTTAGCACTAAATATTAGGTATATTACAAGTTAGTAAATATCAAATATGGAAACATTGTTTAATAGAAACAATTGCAAGCTAAATTTAATAAATGAATAACTGCAAGAAAAAAAGAAAAAGAATAACACAAAGTTTCAAGTTTAATACAATTAATAAATACTACCTCCGTCCAAAAAAAATTGACATTTTCAAAACTATGACCGGCTATATCTTTTTATTGAAAATGATTTATAATATAAAAATTTTATGAAAATGTTCTTTTTTAAAAGTGCTTTCATAAAAGTATAAAATTTATAACTTATATAATATTATACTATTATAATATTATACTAATCAAAATTAAGGTTCAAATTTTTGGAAATGTCAAAGTTCGGAGGTAGTAATAATTTATAAATTAGATGTAGAACAAGTCATCAATTTAATATCTATGCTGATTTTTTCAAAAAAAAAAAACTATGCTGATAGTGAATTGCGAATGGGAGAAGAATGAAATATTGAATATGAGGAAAATCAGAAATGGGAGCTGGGAGCGACTTTACTGGCTTGGCAGAATGGGTAGCGGACTAGCGTCTTTACAAGTTCTTTCATCTCCGTATTTTAATTTTTTTTAATTAGCTTAAAGTGTTCTAGGCTAACTAGGAGTCTAGGCCCTAAATTCTACTCCGTAATTTTAATTCTAATAATTCTATTGGGCCATCAAGCCAGGCTATCATGTCCTTGTCAAGTGGAGTATCATTTTGTTTGACTTTTAGAGTTTTGACTACTCTGTACTCCGTATTTGTCTATTTCCAATTGTTGTGTAGAAGTATTATATCAATACACTAATATACGTATATATAATAATACTAACCTTTTTATTAAAAATTGATGCCCTCCTTGGGGGTGGTGCCCTAGGCCATTGCCTAGGTGCCTACCCCCATGGCCGGCCCTATTTACCCATACCAAATTTCAGCAAAAAATTCAATCGGGAAGGTAGCCAAATGTATTTTTGAAGATAACTGCACAGTTAAACAGCACAGTATATTTCATAAAATCATTTGACTACCTTATTTGTTGAGTTTTTAGCTGAAATTTATTATGGATAAACTAGATTTAATGAAGAAGATGTTCAAAAAATTTCATCAAAAAATTCCACTGGAAACCACCCCAAATGGTGACGGTCGGACAGAACCTCTTATTTCGAGGGCTGATTTGTGGAGAAAATTAATACGTAGTAGTATATATTGTTGTTGAGGATTCCGCTAAATTATGTATTTAAAACTGTTTGACGGGTTTTACTTAAGTAATTTTTTAATACATTCAATTATTATGGAAGACTTCTATTGAAAGATTGTGTTTTTGTGATCATTCAATTTTAGTAAATCTATATGATAAACAAACACTATATATGGGGGCCCATTTTATGAAACTCAACTCACGATTTATTGGGATTATTACGGTTACATATGTGGCCTAGTTTTGTCAAGTTCGACGAGAAATAATAATAGACATAAAATTGTGTGACTCAAGGTCATGCGGCTAGTTTGACGATAAAAAAAAAGGTCATGCGGCTAGTTGTATACTCCTCTAGTCCTCTTGGACATGTATGGTATTGGACCTATTGGTACGTATATATTCACCCCTGTTTGGGTAACTAAATATTATGATAAATTAGTAATAGTACATCAAATTGACTTTTCTCATTAGTTGTAATGAACTTCATATTGGGTGTGAAATTAGAAAACTAAAAACTTACTTTAAAAGCAAAAATGATAAAGTTTGTAGTACAAATAAAAAAAGAAAAGTTGGTAAAGTCCAGTGCGTCAAGGAAGTACTATATTTGTGTGAAATTTATAATATTTACACCCGAAAGTATTCTTAACAAAGAACTTTTTCATATAATTTTCATATTTTAAACAATTTAGTATTAAAAAATATATAGTTTGTCAAACTTTTTCATATGATGTATGACGTATGGGTTTATCATTTTATTATACTCGTATGATATTAATATTTGAGTATATACAGCCAAGAAATAATGTTCTATGGGCCATTGGGGAAGTGTCCAGTCTGCAGTGGCATGTTGAAGTGCAGCGGCGGAGCATATCACTGCAAAGGAGATTTCTCAGAGTGGTCTTCCTGTGTTTACTCCACCAGAGATCCTCCCAGAAAGGACCAAGAGCCACTAAAAATTCCTGAATCTGTCAGGAAAACGCCAGTCGAAAACGTAATAAACTATTCCGTACTAATTTAAGCATGGATGAAGTTTAAGTGTGATGCTATTTGTTTTTTTTTTTTTTTTTTTTTTTACTCCACGGGATCTGGGGGAGGGGGGCTGGGGGAGCCTGGAGTAATCAGGGCTGAAACCCACTCCATTGAGTTTCATACCCTTGTGTGCCTAGCGGGATGCTATTTGTTTTTAAATGCATTGTATATTTGGGTTCACTAGTTGATCAAGAAACATCAAGATCCCAAAACCCGGCCAAAGAAAGAACAACTCACAGCAGTAAAACCTCTTAGCGGTATGATGATTTCGCTCTCGGGCCGTCTTACCAAAACCCATGTATGTATTTTTTTCAATTCTGCAATTCTTTATGTAGTCGTAAACAGCTGAGAATATGTTTTTGCACATTTAGTTAGTGACAACAATAAGTTTATCTGTGCAGCAATACTGGAAATCTCAAATTGAGAAGAATGGAGGGAATGTGGCAAATTCTGTCATTGGTAATATGTTCATATTAGTGATGGGTTTGGTATATAGTATGTTACACATTAGTTGTGACATAAATCACATGATAGTGTTTGCTAATGCAGGGGTGACTTGTTTAGTTGTGTCTCCAGCTGAGCGTGATCGTGGTGGCTCATCTAAAGTAGCTGAAGCTGTGTAAGTCTTAAATTATTTAGTGGCATACTTGTACATATTACGTAGTATTGAACAGACTACCTTAAATTATGAGTGCAATAAATAATTGGGTTTGATATTTAGTTCCGATACCATATTAGCTCCACTTTAAAAGAATTGAAATATTTAAAAGAATGTTTATGATGGAACATACTATATTCCACAATTTCCACCCAACCCCCAAAGGGTAGCTGTGTATCAATATTTTGTACTACTCAAATCAGACATACTATGCAATACTTTTTAACTAATTTTATCATTGCACATTTACTTTGTCACTGTCTTTTGTATATTTCTTGGAAGTTGTTCAAAAAGTGGAAAAAACATAAAAAACAAAAATAAAAATTATTATGAAACCAACACCATAGCTTTTAGGAGAACATGGCCTCATTCTTTCCATTGATTCGAGTGTTATTAGGGAAAGGGGAATACCTGTGGTAAGGGAAGCATGGTTGCAAGACAGCATAGAGAAAAGGGAAGCGCAGCCACTAGATGCTTATGATGTTATGAGTGACATTGCCATAGATGGTAGAGGCATTCCCTTAGACAAGCAGGACGAGAGTGCTGAGGCACTAGAAACCATTGCGGCAGAGGTAACTAATTTTTTGTTGTCTATAAAAACCATCACCTTTTTCAAGATGCTGTATTTCCTTTTTTATTCATGATAGTTGATTTACTACAATGGGTAATCACAGCTGAAGGTGTACGGGAAGAGAGGTGTGCACAAGGATAGCAAGTTGCAGGATGAAGGTGGAAAGATACTTGAAAAGGATGGACTGTTGTACAATTGTGCCCTTGCCCTTTGTGATCAAGGAAGAGGAGTCAACGAGTAATATATAAAACCTATAAGCCATTGTTTTCTTATTTCCCTTTCTTAAGGATCTATTTGGTACTCAGAAATTTCCAAAAGGCCAGAAAATTTTAAGGATGAAAATATAGGGAATATTTCGAAGGAACATAAAACATTAGCTCAACCTCAATATACTCTTTTTTTCTTTTATGTAAATACGATTAGAAGAATAATCCAATTTCATTTTCATGTGTTTTATGATATGTCAACATACCCGAAGTACTAAAAATGAATGATGACGCTTTTGGTTTGTTCAGGTTTTGCATTATGCAGCTCATTGCAGGGCCTGAGAAGCGTTTGCACATGTACTATAGAAGGGGCAGAGTTGGTGATGTTGCCCGGATAGATGCCAAGCTTGAGGAGAGGGAAAATGAGGATGACACAATCAAAGAGTTTGCTAAGATCTTCAAAGAGCTGACTGGAAATGAGTTTGAGTCATGGGAGAGGGGAAAGAAAATCCAGAAGAAACCGCACAAGTTTTTTCCTCTTGATCTGGTACTTTCATCATTTAAAGGATTGCAGAACTAATGCACAAGGAAGCAAGGAGAGGCCATATCATAATTATAAAAACTAGCCCTTGTAATTGGAACTATGCATAATTTTAATCTAGATGTGACAAATATTACCATATGAAGTAAAATACAAGAATGCACTTTAAAATATTAAAAATACTAAAGTAGACTTCAGAATTTTGTGCATACACACATAAATATATACACATATACAGACTGTTTTCAAATTTTAAGACATTTTTAAATCATGAAGCTCAGTGTTGTAGCGCCCCTCCCGCTTGCACAAAATTATTAGACACATCCAAGCTGTTTTATGCTCAGGGTGTTGTTTATTTTGCTCTCCAGGCTGATGGAATAGAAGTTAGACATGGAGGGCTTGCCCTTAGGCAACTTGGAGTTGCAGCCGTACACAGCAAGCTTGATCCTATGGTAGCAAATCTTATGAAAGTTCTTTGCAGCCAAGAAATCTATAGGTATAGATATATATCTTCAAATACAAATATGAAGTCCATAATTTTCTAATCTGGCTGATAAATAGAGATAAATTTGGTAAAACAAAAATCTATACTCCCTACCTAATCTCACAACCGAACAAGCCCTTAGTGATGCTGCTCACAGTAAATTATTCATTGCGTGAAGGTATGCATTAATGGAGATTGGGCATGACTACCCAGAGGTTCCAATAGGGATGCTTTCAGACATGCATCTGAAAACATGTATAGACTTTTTTTCATGTATCATTGATCCAAACTGATCCTATGAAAGCATAGTAAGATGCTAATTATGTTTGTGATCTCCGTGAACTTGGTAGGTGAGGACGCTCTACTGCACTACGCGGAAAGGTTAAACACAATGAAGGAAACAGGACAGGAAGCAGAAGCAGTGTGGGCAGAGTTCAGCAACAAGTGGTTCACTCTTATGCCATCCACAAGGCCATTCCGTCTAAGGGATATTGACGACATCGCGGATCATGTTAGTCAGTGGAATACTTATAGTCTCTAATATGTAGATGTTCTTTGTTTCCTAAATGTTCATTAATGAATTATAGGTTGCTTCTACATTCGAGACTATAAGAGATATCAATGTCGCATCACGCCTTATAGAGGATATGTCTGGTTCAACAATAGACGACCCTCTGTCTGATCGATACATGAAGTTGGGGTGCTCCATTTCTCCTTTGGAGAAAAATTCAGAAGACTACAAAATGATAGTTAAATACTTGGAGAAAACTTACGATCCAGTCGGTGTTGGAGATATAGTAAGTCTATCGTCTTTATATCTTTGCTGATCATAAAATAATAACTTGAGGTTCTAACATATGTTAATTCTTACATTGCTGTTTTGGTAGAGTTACGGAGTGACAGTGGAGAACATATTTGTTCTTGAACCAAAAGCTTGCCCCTCACTCAATGACATCAAGAAATTACCCAACAAACTCTTGCTCTGGTGTGGTAAGACCGTAAGATAGGGATTAATGGAGAGTTAGACACCAGAAAGGGGGATTTTTGTACAATAATTTCTTGATCAGAGATGAGGTATTCAAAGCTCAACAGTTCAACACTTCCTCTCTTTTTTCAGGAACTAGAAGCTCAAATCTTTTGAGGCATTTGCAGAAAGGGTTTATGCCATCTGTTTGTTCACTTCCTGTTCCAGGCTACATGGTAGTAACTACTTATTGAGTATTATATATTAACATGCATTGTGATATAATATAAAGAAGTAATTCTAAACAAGAGCAACATCCATAAATAGGAGTGTACATCTTAAGTTGAAAATATAACTCATTTAGAGAAGTAGTCAGAAGATTCTTTTTTCAAGTGTGGAAATTGTCCTTCACTTAATCACATATAATGCAGATTGTAGTTTTTACAGTTTCAATTATCTTAACAGTTCGGAAAAGCAATTGTGTGCTCAGATGCAGCAGCAGAAGCTGCGAAGTATGGTTTCACTGCGGTTGACAGGCCAGAAGGATTCTTGGTATTAGCTGTGGCTTCTGTGGGTGAAGAAATCCAGGAGTTCTGCAGTCCACCAAAGGTAGTAACATGTTTATGGAAACTAAACTATACTTGAGGTATTCAAATTTCAAACAATCTTCGTATTGCGCATTGAACATTGCAGGATACTAAATCCTTGGTGGAAAAGAAACTTGGGGTAAAATGCCACGGGAGGATGAAGACTGATGAGTCCGAGCATTTTGTTTGGAAGGATGATATCAAAGTGCCTTGTGGGCGGCTGATTGAATCAGATGAGCACAAGGATAGTCCACTGACCTTTAACGAGTATGCTGTCTTTGATCCACAGCAGGTATGAAAAATCTGAGTGGTTAGATCAATCTAAACCTTCAGGGTGTGTTTGGTCCGGGAAATTGCATAAAAGAATGATAGCACTACTGTTATTTAGAGAAAAAACAGATACATGTCCATTTCTTTTTTCCAAGTTCTTTCCATCCCACGTTGATTCATGTTAGTCCCTTACTCTCTTGAAAATAAGGCTCGAATGTTGTTGTTTACTTCCCATTTTCCTCACTGTTTTCTACATTCAACACATATATTGTTTTCAGGTGAGCATTAGGTTCTTGGTGGCTGTCAAGTACGAGGAGCGAGGCGTGGAATATGATGCCGCTGACCCTGAAGTCTAGGCTGCTATAAACTGGCCGAGAAAAAAGGACCAAACAACTTTGAGGGGTGAAAAGGGTGGTTCTACCGTGTATGTATAAATATATTTTGATGCCTAATGTGGGAAGTATATGTTTTGGGTATAATATGGTTTTAGCGGGAAGTATATGTTTTGGGTATGATATGGTTTAGCCTACAAAAGCTCGAATGAGTATTCAAGGATAGAGGATGTGCTTCCTCTTCTTACCAGAGGATTCTATGGTCGCATCTTTATTTTGCAACTTCCTCTTAATAATGAATTATGATCAATAGTGCCAGTAAGCGTACCTTGTTTTACACCTTGCTCTTAATGGTAAACTACAAGCATAAACTGATTACTTTTTCAACTTTTGAAATATATAACATGTCTATTCTACCATATATGGTTCATACTATTTTTACGACACATGGTTATGATTTTTTTAGTTTGTGAACAGTTTTCATAAGTCAAAAAGCAATTAAGGCAAGTAAGTTATGAAGTGCATAACACTCAGAACCAAACTGAGATGACAAAAATTGAAAGAGGTCATTAATTCGAGCGCAAATCATCTTATGTGGCTTAAATCACTTGATTCTTCAGAAAAATAAGAAAAGGTTGAAGACACCAACCTTAAGTGTAAGCTTTAGTTCATAAGATTAAATTTTATTAACGAGTTGATGCAACAGCTACGATGTATGCATTCCATGAATCCTGCTGTTGAAAGCTTGTGACCTCCTCGTATTTTATGTCTTGACCTGCAGAAAATCCATACGTGCTTTTGATCTCTTCACTATTTGGCATCTGTCGCATCCAAAAGTGAATAGCACCAAACCCAGCCTCTTCCAAACAATCTCTTACTTCAGGCAGTGACCATCTACATATTTTGGATAGGGAATCAAAACCATAGTGGTAAAATTCACGTTTGACCCCAAAAATATACACCCCCAACCTTAAAGAAAATCCCACTTCCAAATAGAGATATTTCCCCTTGTCCCAAAGAAAGATCCTATTATGAAAGCTTGTTATTGTTCCAAAACAAGAAAGGCTCCAGAATCAACAAAACAAACAATTTTTCATCAAATCTGATGTGGTAAGCTTTATGAAAGGACTATTACAAACAAACGGAACGAATACAAACGAGTTAAAGAAACAAATTTAGTTAAATCAAAAATGTTTAAACATAACTAAGATTGATGATATCAAAGAGAGTTCTATTTACTTTGCAGAAATTGAAATATTGCGCCTTTATAAAGCAAAACTCTTCTTTGGTTCTGAGGTAGTGCTTTTTTGTGCTAGGAAAGAAACCCATTTGAACAAAAGCAAGTAACTCTCAAATTAATAGATAACGTGAAATTTCCTTAACAGGACTGATGCCATGTGAAATCAAAACTTAAAGTCATTATGGGGCGGGGTGTGATACACCAAAACTTACAGTCTCCAGCTGTAGGAAAAGGCATGACGTAGTTTCCTTTGTGGCTTTTGCAGATTGAAATGAAGGCTGATTCTTGTTTTCCTCTTTATGATGTCAAATTCGGTTTGCTCCCAAACATACTGGGGAAGAAGTGAAAAAGAACCGAAAAAGTGGTAGCAATTAAAGAGTGGGAAAAAATCTACGGAAATGAAAACAACATCCAGCTTAGAATCTTCACAGTTCTAAGATCATTAATGTAATAAGTAATAACTCATTTATGTAACAAAGTGACGACAACTAAATTAACAAAGATTTATATCATCATCCAATATAGCGAGAAATAAACTTAGTGTTGGCTCTTGATATAGTAGGTGTTATTTCTCATATGCTGTAGGATTAAATATTTGGACCCATAGTCAAACAAAAAATATACCGTGAATTGGGGAAATTTCCTCTGCATACGCAGTTCACACTCTGATGATGTTCCTCCATAAAGATCCATCACAAAAATCCCGCCTTTCTTACTCAACACAGTGAGCACGTGCCTGAAATACTTGATCAATTCTTGGCGGGTATGAAGACAGCAACAGCTATAGTTAAATGCACACACTATATCTCTGCCGGGCAATTGAGAATCTGTTAGTTTAAGTTCAAGAAAACCATGTGCTCCATCCTGAGTGCTGGCCATAATCCGTTTGGCATCAAGGGGTCTCAAGACATTGCCGTGATAAAGAAATGATCTGGATGAGACATCAGTTCCAGTTTTGTTTAAGTTGTTTTCTATACACCAATCAAGTGCCTCTATGTCCATATCTAATCCAACGGCTGTTCTTCTTGCATCGCTGCATAGCCACTCCGCACTGAAAAATGTCATCCACCAGAAACCAATCACTAAAGCAAGTTTTTCATAACTAGATCTAAGTCTGTCATAGTTAATGAAGGTTCACAATGACAACCCAACAAATACTTGCATATATAGTCACCTTGATGGATATGAATAGCGCTCATTTGGTTACACGCCAAGATTTTAATGTTGCCAACATGTAGAATTGTTTGAATAAACATAACAGTATTATCAGCGTATACGGAGTTCTTCAATAAGAACCTGCTCGACAAGTACCAGTGTACCTGAAGCCTGCTTGGTTGGAGGGTTATAGAGGGAAGGGTGAGAAAGTAGATGAGCTATCCTCCAAACTCCTCATATCTCACTCTCCCAATATGAGGTACTTCAGAGGTCCATATTTTTCAAGATTTCTTACCTTTTATTTAATCTAAATATTATTGTTATACATAAAGGTACGGTTAATTGCTGCAAAAAGTTATACCAAATATAATGTTTGTAATAGTAGTATTCTCCTAGTAAAATCATTGATCTCATCTTCTCGGTTGAACCGAAGTAAACTTCTTTTTTAACTCTTTGATTTCCGCTCCTGCCTAACTGCCTTCTCCCCATTTCTCTTGCCCCCTTTGAACCAAATAAAAGCCAAGGGGACAAAGAATATATAATTATCCACATGTGTGATAGAAGTTTTGTGTTCATTATGTTACACACCAGAACTTTATATATCAGCATTTGGTAAGTTGGAATAAATATTAGAGTATCTCTAGTGAACATGGACTTCATTCAAGAATAGCATGTCATATATTGTACAGGTTGTTAAATGTATACCTCAAAAGAGCAGTACCGCAGAAATCTTCCTGTAGATGGAGAGGGACCCTTCCTCCTACGTACATTAAAAAGAATTTCTGCAGATAGCTTATGTCCCCTTTAGGAGACTGTACAGTATTTTAGCATATCTATCTAAGAGGATGGTATATATGCAGGTAATTACAGGGTTCCCTTACCTGAACAGATTGCTGATAAAGCATGAATTTTGAAGGTATATCGTTGGTTGATGCTGATGAATCGCCATCAATCTCATTGTCGTCGTCGTCTTCTTCTTCTTGGAGCTCGCGGCGTTCTTGAGCGGGTGGGTATTGCTCACCTGCTTCTCCGTCTTCACCGAGATAAGGAGTGTTCCTTGCTCCTCTGCGATGGTTGTTTTGCTTCTTCCCGTGCTTACCCATTGAAACTCGCAGACTTCGCGCGCTGCAGGTGTGCTAAGACAGGGTTTAAGCTTGAGGATTGTGATGACACTGGACCAGGGTTTATGTGATGAAGAGGTGAAATATACTCCCTCTCTATGATATACTATCCTCCGTCTCTTTTTAATCGCAACATGTTGAATTTTACACTATTCACATGTTCTACTTTGACTACATTTTATATTATTATTTTATGAAAATTATTTTTTTTTAAAAATATTGTTCAAATCATCTCATTACAAAATTTCAAAATCTAATTTTTAAATATTTTTTACTAATAGAGATTAAGATATAATTACGGTCAAAGACGTGCATTGGCAAGTGTGAAATGTTGACCGTTGCAACTAAAAAAGAACGGAGGAAGTACTTTCTAGATTCCAATGTGTTTTGGTAAACATTTTTCGGTCAACCAATAATAAAAGTCAACCCTCTCTATGGATACTTAATTCAATTTTTAATAATTAAAATTTACACATTCAAAAACTACATTAAAATGTCTTCAAAGTTGTAAACTCCAAATTAGAATATAATAAAAAATTGACATCCTAATTAAGTGAACAAAACGAGACTGTTTGACTAAGAAAAGTCAAATTTACAACTCTTTTTGGGACGGAGTTAGTACTCCGTAGGAAGTATTAATATGGAGTACTTTTTAGTTCTTTTTAAAATGAGAAAAGTGTACATCATCATGCAATGAATACAACAACATACCTAAACTTGATTTTTCTATGTTAATTGAGTACACATTTAACTCTTCCGTTAAAAAGGTGAAATGGCAAAGAACCATTTATTGAGTACACATACAACAACCATTTATTTTTTACCTTTATTTTCCCAGTCCGCATCTATTCACTTCTATTAACCCTAATTACCTTAGGACTTCACTGCATCTCCTCTTCTTTCTTCCGTTAGCCTTTTCTCTTCTCCTACTTTGCTTTCTTTTTCTCTTCTATCTTATTCTTCTTTTTATCTTTTTCTTATTCTTGCTACATAATTCCTTGAAATTTGAAGGGATTTCCGTAAATCCAAAGTTGCGATGAGTATAATCGACGCAGGGTTGTTTGTGGGGTTGCTGAATAACAAAGAGCGGGAAGCCTAACAATCAACGACGGTGAAAAACTAAGTAAGGGAAACAACGTTCGGTGGAAGAGGACACACTTGAGATGGCCGGAAGAGATAAAGTCAAAGGGCCTTAACGGCCATAACTTATCTGTTTGCCTTTGTTATCATTTTTAGCGGCGTTATAACAGACGTACTAAATTGACGTACTTTGAGGTATCTCACACAAAATTATGTACCCTTTATGCTATGGGTTACAAGTTAAGGTACCATATTGACACTTTTCTCTTTTATAAATGCAACATTGGACTATTTTCACTATTCACATGTTCTACTTTGATTCTATTTAATTTATTAATGTATCATATATTAAATTTTAAAAATATTGTTAAATTCCTCTTATTTTAGAGTTTCAAAATCTATTTTTTTTAATTTTTTTTACTAATAAAATATGAAATATATTAATGGTCAAACTTGTGCGTTAGCAAACGTGAAAAGTGGACCGTTGCATTTAAAAAAGAATGGATGAAGTATATAAAATCTGTAATAAATTGGCATTTGAGTAACACCTATTACATGAGCGGAGCTAGGAGTGGGCCATCCTAGGCCATGGCCTACCCCAAATTTTAAAAATAGCTTAATTTTTAAGGTAAAAAATTTCGTGTAAAATTTTTTCTAAAAATATTCTTTGTACCGGCCCAGTGCCCTGGCTCCGCACCTGACATATTAAATGGAGCACATTAAATAACTTTTTTGTAATAAAATTGTTGAGGTTTATTCCTTCAACCCTCGGGTCCAACACGTAAGCCCAAGAGTTTCGAGTGGATGGATATATGAATGTAAACAAACTAGCCCAACTAACAAACGTGATGGATCAAGGGAAACAACAAGTAGCAAGTAAACGATTAGGTATTATTATCTCTTAATAACTCCCTAATACAATACTTCTCGCTAAGGCTCGTCGGCCGTTCGTCTTACCAGGCAGTAAGAGTGCTGCGAGTAAGAATGCTATAGCTCAAAATGCTAAGAATAGAAAGTTGCTAACCCCTTACAATGAAATAAATGCTTCTATTTATACCCATCAATGGGCAGTTGGCTACACTGACGTGGAAGCCTGTGGATCGCTGGTGTCTCAACCACCAAATCTTCAGCATTAAATGCACTTCCCGCCAGAATCTAGGTTTCCCGCCTAGTTAGTGGGGACGTTCGTCCAGTTGAGGAGGCAGGTGGCTCCTGCGTGATCCTGCAAGGGGATTGGGCCGTTCGTCCCTTGGCCCTTGGTGATTCTTGCCATGTAAGCTGGACTGCTTCCAACGGTTATAGCATGCCATGACGACGTTCCTCGTTATTCCGATGGCTTGTGGTCCTGCTCCCTGTCGATATCATAGACGTTCGTCGGGTGAGCCGCTGCACCTGAGCCCCTTCTTCAGACGTTCGTCCATACTGAGTAAGTGGGCCTGTCAGGATAGCCTGGTGACCTTTCCGGACATTCGTCCGGATGAAGGGTAAATGGGCCGAACCCCGATTTGGGTCATTAACCCAACACAAGTCCCCCACTTCTGATGTTCTGAGCATGCACAGGACATAAGGAAGTATGATGTCTCCCCAGGGTAAGACGCTCGTGGCTTGGTACTTGTATTCGTTGTATCTGGCGGAGGCGTACGCTCGTGGTCATGGTGCTTAACAGCTGTCAGCGGTTCAGGAATCGAGGTGACGGTTGTCATAACAACGGTGCAGTTTTCGAGGAAATGTCATCATTACGCTTCCATCCCACGCATAGCGCGTGAGCCGGAATCCTCCCCTTGCTACGTGTCAACCCCTCGTTGGTCCCTCGATCGGTGCTTCTCCTACAAATACCGGGTTTTCCCTTTGAACTAGGGCTCCCGATTTTTGCTCTCTTGCTCTAGAATCTCCGCTGCTCCTCGAGTTTTCTCCCCGCTTCCGAGTCCGGCTAATCTCCTTGTAAGGTAATTTTCCCTCCTCTGGTTCTTCTCTTTGTCTTGAATTCTTGCAACGATGACTTCGATGGAGATTTCGTCGAATTCTAGCTCCGGTTCGTCGGGTTCTTCCTCGGGCTCCTCCTCCGATTCTGGTTCACGCTCACCCGGAAAGGCTAGTGTCTCCGGGAATTCTGGTTCGGCCTCGATTGTGGGGACTATCCAGGCCGATGGTGCGCCTGATGACGCTTCCCAAGGTAGCGGGAGCAACGCTGGAAACGGAAATGTTGACGGGGCGGTGGACGTTATTGATGCAGTCCCCCTCAATGAGCGCCCTGCTGATTATGATTCTGGGGACGAGGCCGAGTCCGGCTCTGATATGGAGGTGCATGAGCTGGGCATTCCTATGGATATGGAGCGCCACATTTGTCCGATCAGGAGCGCCCTCGATCACGATCAAGTCCTCTCCCGCGTTGCTTTGAACAAAATCCGGACCTTCTTTCCCACGCCGTTCGTCTTTAGCGTGAGAGGCGCTGAACATGTGATGAGAAGACGGCCGGGGATGGTCATGCTCCACTTGGACTCCGTTGAAGCCGGGCTGCGGTTTCCACTTCATCCATTCTATGTGGAGTTCTTCCACTGCTTCCAGGTGGCCCCGGCGCAGTTCATGCCCAACTCCTATAGGTTCATATCGGCCTTCCTAGTGCGCTGCAAACTTGCAGGAGCCACTGCCACTTTGGATCTGTTCCACTACTTCTACCGGATCACTCCTCAGAACTCCGATGGTTATCTGAGTGTGGCCGCACGTCCGGACAGGAGGTTGTTCAAGAGTTATCCCTCCTCCATCCATGACTGGAAAGATCGGTTCTTCTTCCTCTAATATGACGGCCCTCCTCTCCCAGTTCGCTGGAACGGCTATCCCCCGGGTCCGGGGCCCCAGTCGCCGAAGCTGCTCTTCCGCCGCCGGTCGTCCCCCCGAAGGCGGTTTCTCAAAAAGGGGTGGAAAAGGCCCCCGAGAAGAAATAGAAGAGGGGCCGCGAGGCTGCCTCCACCGGCCCCTGGTTGAAGAGGCCGACTTTCTGCCTTTGAGCCGCCCGGCGGAAGAACTTTGGAGGGAGCTGGCCCTCAAGGCTGGCCTCGAACTGCCCCCCGTTCGTCTTCTGAGGCGACCAGTAATGCTCTGGCAGCTGCTCTTCAGGTATTTCCTCAATACTAGACCTGGGTATATCTCCTTTTCCGATGTTCTTCTTGTGATTATACAATTTGATCTGTCCTTCCTTTGTCCAGTCTGGACTTCTGGTTCTACAGGCTGAAGCTGCCAGGGAGGCCGACCTGAGAGAGGTCAAGGCAAAGGCCGATGCCGCCGTCGCCACAGCCTGGGAGGCCGCCCGTCGAGCCGAGGCGGTGACTGCGGCCAAGGAGAGGGAGATCGCCGTTCTGCGGGCTGAATCCCGCAACCAGCTGGTCAGCCTTGAGAAAGCTGGCTTCAAGCTTGTACCGGTGCACCCCGTCGCGAAGGATGCAGACCCGGAGTGGCTGGTTGACACCTCCGGCTATAGGAACACCGGGGAGTTCATGGACTCTGCTGAGGATTACTGCGCCGGGGCCTTCGGTCATGTGTTCTCTACAGCACTGACGAAGGTACCGCCTCGGCAGCGTCTGGCGTGCGGCGTCCGGATCCTGGAGAGCTCTCCCCTGTCGCACAAATTCCTCTATGAGGTCGGCGACAGTACCTTCGCCGCGGGGTACAATGAGGGGGTCAAGGCCACTCTCCCCATATTCGCCAAGCTGCAGGGGGCTGATTTCGATTTGGCTGCAAATCCTGCAAATACAGACGATGATCTGCTGATCCAAGCTTTGGGGAAGCTAGGGAGGGATCAGTGTCGGGAAGAGGCCAGGGCCAGAGGGGAGATTCCAGAACCTCCGACCCCCGAGCCCGAAGCTAAAGAGGAGGAGCAGAATTCGGGCGGCAGCCGGCCCGAGTCCCCCTTTCTTGTGTAATGTAGTTGTACTTCTCTTCCGTTTTGAACTTGTAATGCCCAGCCGTTAGAGCTGAAGAATATACACAACCTTTTTGCCCATAATTGCCTCTACATTCGTGATCTTTTACTTCATCATTTTTCTTTCCTTCATTGCTTGTTATGTGGAATTCCCTTCGGGGCCTCGTTGCACTTTGATCTTTTGGATATAGTTAGAGTCTGCGAGGACGTTCCTATCAATCCTCCATTGTCTAGCACAATGCCCGCCCCTCTACCATGTTCCTGTATTCGTTCGACTGTGTGGACGTACTGCGGAAGCTTGGCGCTGGGTGGCGTCGTCCGCACTGATGCCCGCTTGTTGGCAAGGAGTGGATCTCCCAAGTACGGAGTTACGAATGCATTGCCCGAAGTTTATATTCTGAACGCGGCGTCCGTCGCATGAGCGCGAGCATTCCTCCCATTGTTGTGCGTACTCAAGTATGGTGATACGAACGTATTTCTCAGAATCAATATTTTGACAAAGACATTCATCATGCAGGTGCGAGCATAATTATCCCTGCATCGCATGCTCAAGTTTTCGTAGGGAGACGTTCGTCTGGCCCAAATGCTTGTATTGATGCAAAGTGTTGAAATACGAACATGTCCTGTCTACACGCACGTCTCACGCTGGTTGCCGATCCTGAGCCCGGAAAGGATGCGATCCCTGTGCATGTGGACATCCTTCGGGACTCCTGACTCCCCCTGCGCTTTTCGTCCTCCATGGGCAGGACGTTCGTGGCACCGATCCGGGCCTCCTTTGCCGTGACTATGAGGTGATAACATCGAAGCACCGTTGATATCGTGGTAGGTACCGGTATTTAGGTGCCACGTGTTCCACTGCAGTTAGCGTGGTCCCGCGGTGCTGTCTATAAGTACCCAGAACCATGAGATTCATTCACACTTCTCCTTACGCTGCGCAATTGCTCTCTCTCTCTAGACTTCCCCCAAGTCACGTTAACCTCAAAGTCCAAAGGTACCACTCGTTGACATGTCTTCCGAAGCCCGTTTTGACGATGGGTGTTCCTCTGGCGATGACTTGGAATATTATGAGCGGGGAACGCCACCTCGGCCTCCCCGTTACAGTCTTAACTTCTCATACGTTCGGCGTCAAAGCCTACGTTTGACGAACGCTGATAGGCGTCTGATCAGCCAGTGGTTTTATCCCCCGAGGGACTTCGATGATCGGCGCCTGTGCAATCCCATGCGCCATCTGCCCAGTTACGTGGTGGTCCACTTGGACTCAGTTATGGCCGGGCTGAATTTCCCTCTGCACAGCTTCCACTTGGAGCTTTTCAGAAGCTTTAGGATAGTGCCTGCGCAGTTCGTACCCCGCCGCCTATAGGATAATCGCTGGCTTCATAATTAGATGCCATAGCGTCGGCGTGACTCCCACCGTGGACCTGCTACATCATTTCTACCGGCTGTCCCCATTCGGACGTACGGGGTATTTGACCCTGATCGCCCGTCCGTCCATGGTCCTGTTTTCAAATAACGCTGGAAATCCGGACGGCTGGGAAGAGCGTTTCTTCCTGGCCGGAGTAGGCTCACCGATGCTGTTCCCTGATCGGTGGAATGCCTACCTAGTGAAGTCGATCCCGCCGCCCATGACGGATGAGGAGCTCGGCTATGCCAGGCGCATAGCTGGACTTGGCATCCAGAACCTCCGGTTGCTGGTGGCCGAGCCTTTTAAAGCCCGGGCTGGGTTAGGTGCGTCTGTTTGTACTTGTCTTGTTTTATCATTTTTTCATTGTTACGACTCTGAACGTCTTGGTTCCTTTTCTGCAGGAGTTTTTCCGTCTACGTTTCCCATGGGACGCAACAACGATGCTTCAACTGCCACTGGTCGCGAGCGCAAGGATCATGACAAGCCCAAGAGGCTGCTCGTCCCCAAGGTCGAATCTCGTGTGACCAGAACACGGGCTGATGATACGTCGGAGGCCGGTGCTTCCAAGAGGCCGCGCATCGATGGTACCGCCTCCAAGGCCATCATAATGGCCGATGACTCTGATGGTGAGCCTGGGAGTCCCCTCAAGCGGAAGCCCACTTCCCGGAATAAGCCCCCTATTTCTCTACCGCGGAATTCTGACATCCGTCGCCTCCAAGATGAGGATGTCCACACTGCCAAGGGCTCTGACGACGCTCGTCCTCCTTCGCCCCCAGAAACCAATGGGTCCTCCCTTGGCCTGATTGAATTCTCCGGGGTTGGTCCCCGCAAGGAGTCGATGATGCTCTTTGGCCAGACAACGTCTTCTATCTGGTGCGGCCTCAATCTCAAGGTTCCTCAGGACTTCGCCGCTCAAGAGGCCCCTGAAGATCTTTTGGAGTGTGGTCAGAGCACTCTGGACAAGGCCGGGCTTTATTTCCACAGAGCTCGGATGGCCTTCGAGCATCAGGGAAGGGAGATGGCCAAAGTACGGGCTGAATGTGATGCCCTGCTGAGGAATGTCAAAGGCAGGGCTGGAACTCTCCAAGAGAAAGCCGATGCTTATGACAAGCTTGTCCAGGAGAATGCTTCTGTAAGGAATAAATGTAATTAGATTTTGATGATGCTATAGGATTAGAAAGTTAGAGTACCCCCAATTAGATTTTATGTATTAGAATTTTCAATTGTAAGTATTAGTGTAGTCGACGATCAGAGTTGCTCTGTTTTGGATCAGATCAGAAGTGCATCAGAATTGTTCGACCAGACTTGCTCTATGAGAACTGCTCCATCAGAGTTCTCTTATCAGAAGTCCATCAGAGTTGCACCATGAGAGTTGCTGATAAATTTGGACATCTGATAACCGATGAGAGTTACAGATCAGAGGTACTCATCAGCGGACCTATCAGAGTCAGAGTTAGAGTTCAGTCAGAGATCAGAAAGCCATCAGAACTCAACTCATCAGAAAGCCATCAGAACTCAGAAAGCCATCAGAATCCAACACATCAGAAGATCCTGATCAGAGCCCGACTAACACTTAGAAGATTTCATGCAACATCCAACAGCTATGAATCCAACGGGTAAAAACATCCAACGGCTAGAAGACTGTGCATGAAAGGAAAGCATTTAATGCACATTAAATGAGCCTGATACGCTGAAGGATTGATTGCAAATGATTGACCAAGGAATCCGGGAAGATATATTATAAAAATAGAAACCTTCCAAAACGGCGGTCAAGTCAACAGTACGCGCATTTAATGCAGTTGTCTCCTCCTCCAACGGGCAGACAACCTCCGTATATAAGCTACACGAAGAAGAACAAGGAAGATAACTTTGCCACAACTTTTGCTCCATTCACTACTCTGAACATACCTCTTGAGATTCAACCTTCATAACACTCTACAAGAAAAGTCCTACGTTGGGAAGATTCAAACTCCAAATCTTTCATCCCCAACAACGAGCAAAGTTCATCCTGTTCTTCAACACTTCAAGATCTTCATCTACATATCTTTTGTAACGAAGCAAGTTGGAGAAAACTCTGTTTTCAAAACATCTTCTGCAAAGAAGGGCGTCCAAGTAACTGCAGCAGTGAAGTGGTGATACTTCCGGGAAGCTGAGTGAAAGGACCAGTCATCAGGAAGCAGGACTGCATCCCGGGTGACAACTAGGCTTGAAGAAGGCGTGGAGAACTTCTTAAGTGCTAGGGACTAAGGCGTTGTAATTGATCCTTACAAGCTTAGTGGAACAGTGGACTAGAGGAATGAGTTGTTCCTTGAACCACTATAAAAACCCCGGTGTCACTTACTTTACGCATTTACTTACTGCACTTAGGATTCTAACTGCATAACTCTAAGACCTGGAATCTGTGTTCAGCAGATCTCGTTCTCAGAGTTATCAGAAAGGCATTTGCCTTAGTGTTTGTTTGAGGCTACCCGGAACACTTATCCGCTGCAAAGACCAGTTCTGATCATCAGAACTTGACCATCTCTGACAAGTCAACTCTGACTTAGAGAAAAAGTTGAAAAATTTGAATCAGTCTATTCACCCCCCCCCCCCTCTAGACTGATTACCAACTCAAACGGGACCAACAAGTGGTATCAGAGCCTCCTTGTTCTTGTAATCTTTTAGGTTACTCTCTGAACAAAGATCCACTTGTTCTTAGCCTCTATTTATTTGTTATTATGGATAACTCTCTTGCCAAGCATCTAATGTTCACAGATCAGAAATATGATGACTGGAAGATTCGGATGAAAGCGCATCTCTGTGCCCTGCATGATGAAATGTGGGAAGTCTTGGAGAATGGACCTTTTATCCAATTCATGAAGGTCAACCCTGCCCATACCTTAGACAACAATCTGCCTCAGATGATAGAGAAGACCAGGTCTGAGTGGACCAAGGAAGAGAAAAGACAGTACAACCTTGACAACATTGCCAAGGACATTCTCTACAAAGCTATTGATGAAAGATATTTCAATAGAATAAAGAAGTGCAGGACTGCTAAGGAAATCTGGGATAAGCTGGATGAGATTGGAGCAGGAGATGAACAAGAAAGAGATAACAAGCTGACCATTGCAATGAAGAAGTTTGATGACTTCAAACTTCTGCCAGAAGAATGCA
Organism: Cuscuta epithymum; assembly: GCA_945859915.1. Taxonomy (NCBI): domain Eukaryota; kingdom Viridiplantae; phylum Streptophyta; class Magnoliopsida; order Solanales; family Convolvulaceae; genus Cuscuta; species Cuscuta epithymum. The sequence continues at coordinate 235,893 of CAMAPF010000156.1, read as the reverse complement.
TTGCTAAGATGCATGAGAGACTGCTGATTCTCATCAGTGAAATTTCTGAGCTTGGAAAGGAGCTCACCATCAAAGAGGTCAACATGAAGATCCTCAGGGGACTGCCTTCAGCTTGGAAGATGAAGGTGATTGCAGTCCAAGAAAGCAAGAATATCAAGACCTACCCCACAGAGAGATTGATCTCAGATCTCAAAGCTTATGAGTTCGAGATGGTTGAAGAGAAAGAAGAAGTGCCAGATGAAAGAACCACAACTGCCCTTACTGCCAGCACTTCTAAGGCTACAAACTTTGATCCCTCAACTCTTCTATCTGATGAATATATGGCTGCCTTTGCCAGAAAATTCAGAAAATTCATGAAGAAAGATGGAAGGAGTCCATCTTCCATCAGAAGACCATATCAGAAGACCAAATCTTCTAAAGGCAATGGAGAGTACCTCTGCTACAACTGTAGACAGCCTGGACACTTCAAGGTTAACTGCCCCTTCCCAAGAGTGTCCAAGAAGCAAGGACAAGAAGAAGAAAAGAAACCTGATGATCAACATAGAAGAAGAAGAGCTTTTGTCTCAGAACAAGCTGAGAGAGATCCACTCTCTGAATCAGAGTCCAGTTCAGACTCCGACTCTGATGAAGCATTCTGCTGCTTGGATGCAGAAACCGAAGACTTTTGCCTCATGGCACAATCAGATGATGAGGTATGTTCCACTTCTGATTCTATTTCTTCTTCGGTAGGCACAGCCTTAAATGATGATCCAATGTCATCATTTTGGGAAGAGTTCCAAACTATCCAAGACACTAATTCTTTTGTTAAAGATGAGAACAGTAGGCTGAAAGTTGATATCTCTGATCTAAGGAAAGAGACTGAGTGTAAACTTAATCTCTTAACTGAGGAAAGAGATAGACTGAAAGCTGAAAATGAGTCTCTTCTGAAAAGAATAAGAGACATTGAGGAACTTGAGAGTAGATATAATAGTCTTCTGAAGATGCAATCTTCCATGAAGAATATTGGTGACTCTCATAACTTCACCTCTGGTCTTGGATATGTTGAACCAGAGTCTGGTGAGCCTTCTGTAAGGCCTAGCACCAAATTTGCTAAGGCTAAAAAGGTCATAGTGCCACAGACTCTGAGCCCCAATTGTCATGCTAGTACTTCTGGTACTAAAGTTGTTCATGAGAAAGTTCCACCAGAGAACCAAAGACTAAAGGCCAAACCAAAACAAGTTGTGAAAAATAATGAACCTGGCAGAAGATCTAATAACAGAAAAAGTTTTCAGAACAATAAAATTCAAAGGCCAAAACCTATCAGACAATCTCATGACAATGGTATCAGAAACCACTATCAGAGAGGCAAATATCAAGAGAAAATTAACTATAGACAAATGAGGTTGTCTGGTCAACCTCAGAAGCCTAAAGTTAAGCGCTCCTCTGATCTTGATAGTATATGGGACTTCTTTCCAACCTAGAAGGCTATGCAGAAGTATGCAAACAGAAAGCATGATCCTCACAAGCATCTGCCCAAAGTGAATCATACATCTGTTTACTACGACTACCAGGTGGACAATGGGTACCATCCACCAAGGTTTCAGTTGATGAGACCAAAATGGTACCAACTACCAAGACTGCATTACCCCCCAGGACCCAACATTGCTTGGGTACCTAAATCTTCCTTTTAATCTTGCAGGAACTGTGTGCTGGAGCCATCTCAGAACAAGAATGGTATATTGACAGTGGATGCTCCAGACACATGACAGGTGATAAGAGTTGCCTATCAGAGTTCCAGAAAATCAATGGACCCCGAGTCACTTTTGGAGGAAATGACAAGGATGGTCAAACAAAGGGAAGAGGAAAGCTGATCAAGAACCAGATAATCATTGAAGATGTCTCATATGTCAAAGGTCTAAAGTTCAACTTGCTGAGTGCTAGCCAGTTCTGTGACAAAGGCTACACAGTTGAATTCACCAAGACCTTATGCTATGTCAAGCATGAGACAACCAAAGAAGTGGTTCTTACAGCCAAAAGAAGAAAGAACATCTATGTTGTTGACTGGCAAACAGCAAAAGATGGAACCTGTCTGATAGCAAAGGACAATTCAAAGCTAAGCTGGGACTGGCACAAGAAGCTTAGCCACCTGAATTTCAAAACCATCAACAAACTGGCAAGGGAACACATTGTAGATGGTCTGCCTGACATTGTCTATAAGAAGGAGACTCTCTGCAGTGCTTGTCAGAAAGGCAAACAAGTGAAGACCTCATTCAAACCCATAGCTGGAGATCTTTCTACTTGTCCTCTAAATCTGATCCACATGGATTTATTTGGACCAGTTGAAACTCCCAGTGTTAGTGGAAAAAGATATACTCTTGTTATGGTTGATGACTACTCAAGATATACTTGGACTGTGTTTCTAACCAAGAAAAATGAAACTCTTCAGAAGTTGCCATCTCTGTTAAAGCAACTTCAGACTGAGAAGAACATGAAGGTCAGGACAATCAGATCTGACAGAGGAACTGAATTTGTCAACAAGGTGATCAAGGACTTCTGTGATCAGAATGGCACATTCCATCAACTTTCTGCTGCCAGAACACCCCAACAAAATGGTGTTGCAGAAAGAAGGAACAGAACACTGAAGGAAGCTGCAAGGACCATGATTGCTGAATCAGGATTGCCCATCAGATACTGGGCTGAAGCAATCAACACTGCATGCTACACTCAAAATAGAAGCATGATCCACAAGAATCATCAGAAGACTCCCTACGAGCTGTGGAAAGGAAGAAAGCCAAACATTAGCTACTTCCATGTGTTTGGATGCAAGTGCTATATTCTAAACAATGGAAAGGAAAATCTGAAAGTATTTCAAGAAAAAACTGATGAAGGTGTATTCTTAGGCTACTCAAGTTCAAGCAAAGCCTATAGAATACTTAACAGGAGAACTATACAAGTTGAAGAATCCATTCATGTCAAGTTTGATGATGGTACCTCTGCAGAAGAATTATTAGAGACCCTGCAGAAGATCAGTCTTGAAGATAAGGTTTTAGACCTATCAGAAGAGGTCACTATCAATCCAGTACTCTCAACTCCTATTACTAATCCAGTTCTGATAGACAAAGATGAAGATGAAGAAGAAGATGATGTATCAGAAGATGAACCATCAGAGTTGCCTAGACAGCAACTATCAGAACCTGATCTAACTTGGTTAAGAGATCATCCTCCTAATCAAGTGATTGGTCAAGTTACCAGTGGAGTAAGGACCAGATCTGCATCAAGAAGAGAAGCCATGTTCACCTGCTGCATATCTCAGATTGAACCAATGAATGTAGAAGAAGCTCTAGAAGATTCAGACTGGATCAACGCAATGCAAGAAGAGCTGACACAGTTTGAAAGGAATGAAGTATGGAAACTTGTTCCTAGACCAAAGCATCAGAATGTCATTGGAACCAAATGGGTATTCAAGAACAAAGCAGATGAAGAAGGCAACATTGTAAGGAATAAAGCAAGGCTTGTAGCAAAAGGATACTGTCAAGAAGAAGGCATAGATTTTGATGAGACCTTTGCACCTGTTGCAAGACTGGAAGCAATCGGAATATTCCTAGCCTATGCTGCTTACAATGACATCAAAGTATACCAGATGGATGTCAAGAGTGCATTTCTGAATGGAGAACTTGAAGAGGAAGTTTATGTTGAACAACCTCCAGGTTTTGTCATTCCTACTCAATCCTCTTGTGTCTACAAGCTCAGAAAGGCCCTTTATGGTCTTAAGCAAGCTCCCAGAGCTTGGTATGACACATTGTCCCTATTCTTAGTAAACCATGGGTTTACTAAAGGAAAGGTGGACAAAACTCTATTTCAGATTACTGTTGCTAATCATATTCTATTAGTGCAAATCTATGTTGATGATATTATATTTGGAAGCACTAATCCAGAATTATGCAAGAAATTCTCTCAAGTTATGCAGAACAAGTTTGAAATGAGCATGATGGGAGAACTCAGTTATTTCCTTGGATTGCAAGTCAAACAAGTTCCAGAAGGTATCTTTATCAACCAAGGGAAGTACACCAGAGATCTCATCAAGAAGTTTGGAATTGATGGAAAATCTTCAGTTAAAATTCCTATGAATGCCTCTCAAGGAATTGGACCAGATGATGAAGGAAAGGATGTTGATGCAACAACTTATAGAGGAATAATTGGATCTCTCCTCTATCTGACTGCAAGCAGACCAGACATAGCTTTTGCAGTAGGAATCTGTGCCAGATACCAATCAAAGCCCAAGGAGAGCCATCTAGTTGCTGCTAAGAAGATTATCAGATACATCAAAGGAAATCCAAACGCAGGACTATGGTATCCCAAGGGAGGCAATTTTGAACTAATTGGTTATTCTGATTCAGATTTTGCAGGTTGTAGATTGGACAGGAAAAGCACTTCCGGTCATTGCCAATTGCTAGGTGGGAGACTTGTCTCCTGGTTTAGTAAGAAGCAGAATTCAATCTCAACTAGCACTGCTGAAGCTGAGTATATTGCTGCTGGAAGCTGCTGTGCTCAATTGCTCTGGATGAAGCAACAACTCAAGGATTATGGAGTGCAAGCAAAGGAGATCAAGTTGTTGTGTGATAACACAAGTGCCATTGCCATCACTCAGAATCCTGTGCTGCATTCAAGAACCAAGCATATTGAGATCAGACATCACTTCATCAGAGATCATGTGGAGAAGAAGCACATCTCGATTGAGCATGTTCCAACTGAAGACCAGCTTGCAGATATTCTAACCAAACCCCTCTCTGAGGCTAGGTTTAACAAGTTGAGAGAAGAACTGGGAATGATGGATGATCTTCCCAGAGATACATGAATCAGAGTTGCAGAAGTATCAGATGTGGATTCATCATAACACCCCATCTCTGATACCTGAGCTCTTATCCATCAGAAGCTTGAATCAGAGTTGCAGAAGCATCAGATGTGGATCCATCAGAATTCACCACCTCTGATACACTTATCCATCAGAGGACCCTATATCAGAGTACCCCTTCTCTGATATATGGACTGTTATTCATCAGAGTGGCTGTGGACTTAGCAAAATTTTCTAAATTTCGGGCGAGACTGTTCAATAAACCGGAAGTTACCATTTTACCCCCGGTACTTATTACCATATTTGGAAAACGGCTTTCCGCCCACAATCCATTTAATGCAACCTCGAAACCGCAAATTATATCAAACGTCCACTAACCCAAATACATATATACCTCTTCTGAAAACCTAAATCGCTACTGCAATTTTATTCCTCGTCCTCAAGCTTTATCTCTCTAAACTTTCAACTTTCAGACCTCACAAACTCTTCACTAAACTGAAAATGAAGTTCATCAACATCAACGATCTTTCCAAGGAGGAAGTCAAGGCTCTTGTGAACAATATTGTTACAGGCATGCGAGTTGACATGTCCGCTTTGCCCTTGTTGGCAGAAAATCAGAAGCGGATGAAGAAAATCATCCAGGGAATGCACGATTCCCAACTAAGCAAGATTGTTGCTCATCCATATGAAGAATTCAGCACCATGGATGTAGCCGAGTTCTATCTGAACGCCACTATCACCGGAGAAGCCATTCACTCTCAAGTTCAAGGCAAGGACTTGAAGATTGACGCCGATGCTCTAAACGAGTTCTTTGGTGTTCAACTCGATTCTCAAGATCCGGATACTCCAACCCTGATTGATCTAGACACAGTGGACATCGCTGTAGAGACCTTTGTTGACACCTACTGCAGGACAGAGGTCACTGGAGTAGAAAAACTATATATGAAGAAATGTCTACTGAAGAAGGACTATGAAAAGCTAGTCAGCATTATGCACAGATGCTTGTGGTGCAAGACCGGATCCACAGATGAGATGAACAATGCAAATGCCAAGGCGATTTATGCAGTTCATCGGGGTATGAATGTTGACTGGGGAAAGGTGATTCTCAGATCCATCTCTGAATCTGTGAAGAAGAAGGACAAGGAGACTGGTCTATTCTCAACCAAGATGGGGCATGGTCTCCTCATCTCTCAAGTCATCAAAAATCAAGGATTGAAGCTCAGGAATCCTTCCAAAGTTGACCACTCCAAACTTGTCTTTCTCACTGCCTCACCAAAGCTCCATGTAGCTGTTGCTGCAGAACTGAAAAGGGAGCAGAAACTAGATGAGAAAAGAGAAAAATTGGCTGCCCTGTCCAAAGCTGTTTCCAAGAAGAAGCCTCAGAAGCAGCAGGAGACAACACCTGAGAAACCTGCATCAGAGGAGGAAGCATCAGAGAAGGATGCACCAGCTGTGGCTCCTGTCAAAAAGTTGAGACAAAAGAGGAGAAGAAGAGCTGTCATTCAAAGTGACTCTGATAGCTCAAAATCTCCTATCAGATTGAAGAAGAAGAAGAAGAAGACCAACTCTCCCCCCAAGGAATCAAAACCCCAGGGGGAACCAGCACCAGAGTTGGATGCTGCACAGGAACCAGCACCAGAGTTGGTTGCTGCACAAGAACTAGCGCCAGAGAAGGCTGATGCTCAGGGGGAACCTGCATCAGAAGCCCAACCCTCCACAGGACAAGACTTGCATATATCTATCTCTCCAGTACTTCCAACTCCAGAGGATGAAGTTCAAGATGACATCCTTGCTGCTCTGAACAAGCAGTTCACCAGAGTCCTAGAATGGAGGAAGTGGAGATTGGGACCACTCTCCAACATTTTGCAACAGTTTGGTTACTACTCTACTGAAGAAAAGGAAGTTTTCAACTGGACAGGCACTGATGATGTGATCAAGTGCACTGACTTAAACTTTCTGGAATCTGTTCTAGCAGAGAAAAAGAGAGCCTTCAAAGGCAAGGGACGTCTTTCAGTCTCAATTGCAGTGGAGCATGCTGCATCAGATGTTCCACCTCTCACTGAGCAAGAGGTACCACTTTTTGAAGCTTGGCTGGTGGAGAAGACCATGAGGGACTCTATGACACCTCAACAACCAGCTGGAGGACCCTCTAATGTAAACCTCATCCTTGCCAATCTGATTGCTGATTGGAGGAAAGCTCAGAACCAGGAGATTGAGGTAATTCCTAACTCTCTTGTCCCCCTACCATCACCTCCCACATCCCCTTCACCCAAACCAATCACACCAACCACAAATCCACCTCCATCCCCTCAACCTCTCCCAAATTCACCAATAGCCTCACCCAAGAAAACTCCATCACCTAAGAAACCATCCTCACCTAACCAACCATCACCCTGCCACCAGAAAACCCCCATCAGAAGCCGCTCACCTACACCTCCTCCTTCACCCCAACATCAGAGCACCCCCGCCTTACAAGTTCAACCTCATCAGAGCTCAGCCAATCAGAGATCCAAATCTGCTCCTCATCAGAAATCCTCCAAACCGCCCTCCACCCAACATTCTGCTGCATCCACACCAAAGAGAGAGCTCGTTGTGAGGATTCTTTCCTCAACTGAAGACAATGATGGCTTTCTCACAGCTTCAATGGCTGGTGATCTCCAATCCAACAAGAGGAAGACGCCTACCCCTCCTCCATCTCCTCCTCAACCACAACCACAGGTCAATAATATACCTCAGCCAGAACCACCAAAAGCTGTCCTCATCCCCTTCCAGGAGTTTGTGGAATCAGCTGAAGACTTTGGAGATCAGATGGTGGCTGGACTGAACAAGTTGCTTGTACTGAATCAGAAGCATGATGCTCATCTTGATTTGGTACAGTACAACATTGAGTCAGGACTTGACAAAATCTCCAACGCTCTCTCTCAATTGACAACTACCTTCCTGAGCTTCATGAAAACTTCAAATGAAAAGGTAGACAACATTGCATCAGAGGTAGCCAGTGTACACACTGTTCTCTACTCTCAATCTCTGACCCTCTCTGCTCAAGACAAGGCTATTCAGGAGCTGTCTGATGCTGTGGATGATCTACAATGGTCCTCTGACAAGCATGCTGAACACCTGACAGATGTAGAAGACCTCTGCAAGACAACCAAAGAATTTGGTCTGAAGTTGATCAACTCTGGCAAAGAAAGAGATCACAAGCTAACTCTTCTTGAGGCTACAACCAAAGATATTCAATCAGCTATGGGCAAACAGAAAGAGCTGATAGAAGGTCTGGCCTCTGTGACTCAGACACTCCCAGGTGCCCTTGAAACTATCAAAGATAATAATGCTACAAAATTCTCCAAAATCGGACTCCTGCTTGGTGATCTTGTTGATGCCAAAAAGGGGGAAGAAATCAGAGAACCTGCTAGAGCCATCAGAGCTGCAGAAGGAACTAGCACCAGAGCTGTTGATCCTGCTGTATACTTTGAAAGGGCAAGGCAAAAGAGGATTGCTGCTGGTACTCAGAGACCACCTCTTCCAGGATCAAAGAAAGGAAAGAAGTCAACTTTCACACTTGCTCAATGGCTTAAAAGTGATCTAGCTAAACCTGATGCTGCTCAGTTTCAAGAAATGAAGAAGCACATGACACCTCTCCAACAGGAAAATCTTATTCTGGATAGAGATGGGACGATCATCATAAATCATGGTGGCTCCATGCAAGAAGCAGAGGATTGGTGGCACATGAAAGTGATCCCTGGCAAGGACATCTCTGAAGCCATCAGAAACTACCTTGATTGCAAGCTTGAACCTGCCTGGTCAGAGTGTCAGAACCCAAGGAACTTGGCCTCCATCAGAGCAAAGGTAAATGCTGATCTGAAAGAAATTGAAGCAAAGGAAGCTGAACTAGAAGAGGAAGATATCTAAACCTTATCCTCTTGTCGCTTTTAATACTCTTCCTTAATAAAATAACCAGCTTGCCTCTATTTTGCATGGCAATTTCAAATTATTTCTATTTTGCACTCTGATTATTTATGCTCTGATACCTTGTGTTTTTTCTTATCGTTGTTTATTTGGTTGATTGTATCTTACTCTTACTATTTTCCTATGCCAAGTGCCCACCAAGATTCTAAATGAAAGTTTTTTTTTTTTTCTCTCTTATGGTGAAAGGCACTTCTCTGGAAATAGTTTAAGGGTTTTTGGCATCATCAAAAAGGGGGAAATTGTAAGGAATAAATGTAATTAGATTTTGATGATGCTATAGGATTAGAAAGTTAGAGTACCCCCAATTAGATTTTATGTATTAGAATTTTCAATTGTAAGTATTAGTGTAGTCGACGATCAGAGTTGCTCTGTTTTGGATCAGATCAGAAGTGCATCAGAATTGTTCGACCAGACTTGCTCTATGAGAACTGCTCCATCAGAGTTCTCTTATCAGAAGTCCATCAGAGTTGCACCATGAGAGTTGCTGATAAATTTGGACATCTGATAACCGATGAGAGTTACAGATCAGAGGTACTCATCAGCGGACCTATCAGAGTCAGAGTTAGAGTTCAGTCAGAGATCAGAAAGCCATCAGAACTCAACTCATCAGAAAGCCATCAGAACTCAGAAAGCCATCAGAATCCAACACATCAGAAGATCCTGATCAGAGCCCGACTAACACTTAGAAGATTTCATGCAACATCCAACAGCTATGAATCCAACGGGTAAAAACATCCAACGGCTAGAAGACTGTGCATGAAAGGAAAGCATTTAATGCACATTAAATGAGCCTGATACGCTGAAGGATTGATTGCAAATGATTGACCAAGGAATCCGGGAAGATATATTATAAAAATAGAAACCTTCCAAAACGGCGGTCAAGTCAACAGTACGCGCATTTAATGCAGTTGTCTCCTCCTCCAACGGGCAGACAACCTCCGTATATAAGCTACACGAAGAAGAACAAGGAAGATAACTTTGCCACAACTTTTGCTCCATTCACTACTCTGAACATACCTCTTGAGATTCAACCTTCATAACACTCTACAAGAAAAGTCCTACGTTGGGAAGATTCAAACTCCAAATCTTTCATCCCCAACAACGAGCAAAGTTCATCCTGTTCTTCAACACTTCAAGATCTTCATCTACATATCTTTTGTAACGAAGCAAGTTGGAGAAAACTCTGTTTTCAAAACATCTTCTGCAAAGAAGGGCGTCCAAGTAACTGCAGCAGTGAAGTGGTGATACTTCCGGGAAGCTGAGTGAAAGGACCAGTCATCAGGAAGCAGGACTGCATCCCGGGTGACAACTAGGCTTGAAGAAGGCGTGGAGAACTTCTTAAGTGCTAGGGACTAAGGCGTTGTAATTGATCCTTACAAGCTTAGTGGAACAGTGGACTAGAGGAACGAGTTGTTCCTTGAACCACTATAAAAACCCCGGTGTCACTTACTTTACGCATTTACTTACTGCACTTAGGATTCTAACTGCATAACTCTAAGACCTGGAATCTGTGTTCAGCAGATCTCGTTCTCAGAGTTATCAGAAAGGCATTTGCCTTAGTGTTTGTTTGAGGCTACCCGGAACACTTATCCGCTGCAAAGACCAGTTCTGATCATCAGAACTTGACCATCTCTGACAAGTCAACTCTGACTTAGAGAAAAAGTTGAAAAACTTGAATCAGTCTATTCACCCCCCCCCCCTCTAGACTGATTACCAACTCAAACGGGACCAACAGCTTCCCAGAGGGAGCTCCTTAGGAAACAGGAGGCCGAGCTCGTGGACCTCCGTAGCCGGATGTGGGCCGTAGAGCAGGCCAAAGTGGAAATCCGTCGTACGGGCGTGGATAATCATGTTCTCATCTATGAGGCCGATGTTGCCAAGATCAAGGAATCTGGCTCTATTGAGTTTCAGAAATCCAAAGCTTATACTGGCGCCATTCATACCATGGCCATGAGGTTCCTCCCGAGGCTCGTCGGTGAGTTCTTGGCAACCTGCCCAGACTCTTATCTGGATGGGATTAAGCTGCTTCAAGCCACCCCCACCGGAAAGCATTTCCTTGATGATCTCGCCGATGACACCTATCGCAAGGGTATGGTTGGGCTGGTGGCAGAAAACTCTCGTTCCATATCTTGCCAACTATCAATGGAACCGGGCTCCAAGTCAGTGTACTAGTCAAATGCATTTGCTTTAAGGGAGCGCACAAATTGCTTGACAAGGTGATCTCCGCTTGTTCCCGCATTGTTGCAAGTCTCTACGAAATGGGCAACATGTTGTCTCGGGTTTCCCTTTCCATCGAATTGGATGAACTTTGGCGGTTGATAACCATTGGGCATCTTTAGGTCTTCAATTCTTTGAGTGTACGGCTTAACGTAAGAGTATGTTGCTTGGTTGCCTTCGATCTTCCCCTTTATGGTTCCCATGATGAAGTCTTTGAGTTGATCAATTAGGATCATGCCCCCAGAGGTTGAGATATCTTTCCCCGAATCCTCTTGGTGAGGATCATTCTCTTCACTCACTTCGGGATCCTTTTTATGAGGATGACTTGACTCACCTTTCAAGCTTTCTACTTTGTTGTTCAAATCATTCAACTTTTGGTCCTGAGCTTGCATTAACATACTCATCCCCTCGATGACCTTAGTTAGATGAGCGATTTGTTCTTCCATAGACGTGGTGCTCGTTGTCATGGTGGGCATCACAGTGTAGACATTTGACCATTGTGGAGTAGTTCTTCGTGGAGGACTTGACGGGGGAGTAGAGTCTGATCCAGATGATGAACTCTCACCGCTACCTGTCCATTTCGGGGAAGTAACTTCGCGTATGGATGAAGAAAGTTTCCGGACCATGTCTTTCGCAATTCGAAATCCATCCATTGTATTGGGAATAGTTCCCAAAGATGATTGCGCTTCTAGGATTCTTGATCGGCTCCTAGTGATAGGGTCTTGCATGTCTTGATTTGAGCTTGATGATGCTCTAGAATTCAAGGTGAAGACGGGCTTGCTTGATGCCATTGGTTCGTTTTCCCTTGATCAAAAGTGAAGAGATGAGAGGTAGAGTTGTCCCACCGGGCGTGCCAAAAATTTGTGAAACAAATTTTAAGGTATTTACTTAAAATTGATCGCAAATAATAATGTGAGAATATCGGGTACAATCTCTAAATATGAATCCTCTGATTCTTCACTTGCAATTTGATATGAATATAATTAAAGAATTTAATTGAAAATTAAATCTCTAATTCTTCAAATATTCGAACGTTCTTTGGGTCTTCGAATCTTCGTTCTTGAGATCTTCGAATCTTCGAACCTTCGTTCTTCAGATCTTCAAATCTTCTTAAATAAAGAATTCAGCTTGAAGGGCCTCCGGTTTTCAAGTGGCTTGATCTTCAACAAAAGGGCCGTTTTATGGCTTGATCTTCTGTTAAAGGGCCTCCCGGGATATATGGCTTGATCTTCAGTTGAATCTTGATTCAATCTTCATATGAATATCTTCAATTCTTCAAAGATTCGTTCTTCATATCTTCGAATCTTCAAAGCTTCGTTCTTCAGATCTTCGAATCTTCAAGCTTCGTTCTTCAGATCTTCGAACGTTCTTCAACTTTTTGCTTTGTTTAATCAAGAATAAATGAAATCACAAAGGATTAATCATATATTCTTGACAAAAAAACGTGGCTTGATATCTTCCGATGCTTCGGAATCCTTCAGAGCCTTTCGGGAGTTCTTCAGAGCTTTTCTGCAGCGTTTCTTCGTCTGGAAGTTCTCTTCCATTCCTCTCAACTGAGACCCCTATTTATAGGTGTGGAGGGGGTGAAAATATGGCCTAGGGTTGCAGAAATTCGTCCATACCCTATGGGCCTCAAGTAAAATGGGCTTCGGGCTCTATTTTCTTGCATTTTAATAGCTAGAAAAATCAGCACTTATATAATGTATCTGGACAGCCTTTAACAAGGTTCACAGCCACTTTCCACGCATACAGACATATTTCTTAACCAGATTCATTGCTCTCTTTATTCATTGGGCCACTATTTCATATTGGGCTTGAAATAGAGAAATCAATAAGATTGGTCCATTTTGTTAAAGACTCAATTTATAATTAAACTAATCAGATATATTAAATGATCCAAATGGCCAAATAGGCCCTCATACTATCCTGAAACCATCAACTAAACCCATCTACTTTAAAAAGGGTCACATTAACACACATAGTATTTGTAAAGAATCTAATAGGTCCAGGTGACCGAAAGGCAACCCAAGCTTCTCGGTTAAATCTGATGTGGACCGGTGGAATTGCTAAATGTTGAATTTTTTCCACGTCAGCCCTGGTTGCGTCTAACCAAAGTTACAGGGGAAATTATTTTTGTTCATCAGCTTGCAATCCAAAATTAGGGTTCTCTTAACCTTACTCCCCAATTGATCTCCCATGTCTGGTCATTTGCCAGAAAGTCCAAAGAAACCATTCATGACTGTGAAGAAGGAGACTATACGCATCTAGAATAGAGCAGAGCGACCATCTTCACGAACTCAGGTAAGTGACCATCTTCATTCCTGGCGTCGTCATTGGTGTCTCCAAGATCATTTTTTTTAGAGCTCCAACTTCGATCCTAATAAGAGGGGCTAAAGAAAGACTCCTTTCATGTAATAAAAAAGGTACTTTATATTATTATTATTCAAGCTTTTGTCTGGTATCTATTTTCAGATGATATGGTCAATTTAATTTCCCAGAAACAACCGAATCATATTCAAGAGGCGGATGAGGTGGTAAAACTATATCATCTGACCAACCAGACTATCACCTTTTGTATGTGAATTGACCATATCATCTAACTACATTATTCCATAATTTAAAAGTACAACTACTCAGTAAAACTGTGAATTGTACGTCCTGAGTAAAACCTCCTTGATAGTTGAATTCATAATACCTTAAATGTAGTGGAAAGTATGAATATACTTTCCTTGGTTTGTATATATTTTATGTTTAAATAAAATGCCTTACCATTTTCAATTGTATTACTTTTTTTCCAGAATGTATGAAGTAGCAGAACTGAGAATACATCATGGCGGAAATTTCAAAAAAGAAAACCCGAACTTTCTTATGTCAATGGTGAAGTGGGTACTATTAGGTTGGACCCGAATATGATTTCATTTCCTCATCTCATGAAGTTTATCACTGAGAATTCTTATAAAAAGGTGGAATCTTTATCTTTCAATTGCCTGATGACAACTTCAAGAACTTGAGACCATTATGGAATGATGCTTCAACCTTAGAGCTAATAGACTTGGCCATGAATCGGGGCAGAGTTGATGTTTTTGTGGATCTCATTCCACTCTTACCTTTTCCTTCAATTGGGGAAGTGGACAGAGATGTGCCGGTTGAATCAGAGGAAACATCAGTACTTCAAGAGGAAAATGGAGAAGTGGGCAGAGATAGAACTCTAGTGATGCAGTGTGACAGTGAAGATCTGGGTTGGGTAAAGAACAACTCAAATAGGGCAGATTTGGACACTGAATGTGGGGACGATGACGATTGCAGCGTGTATAATGACTCTGATGACCCCTCTTGTTCTGTAGCCGACTCTGAAGAAGAGGACTGTGTTTCCGAGGAACATCCCAAATGGAAGAAGACATTGAAGAAGCCATCTTATGATCCTAAATGTGAATCAAAGGAGCTGGAGGTCGGAATGTTATTTGATGACGGGAAACAATTTAAAAGTGCCTTGATCAAGTATGCAGTGATGAATAAAAAGGATGTAAGATGGATTAAAAACGAGCCTCTTAGAGTTCAAGCAGGATGTTCGACTAGAGTTCAAGCAGGATGTTAGACTAGCAGTACAATGATAAAATAGCAGTACATTGCCATAGCTATTGTTCATATAACGGCCTTTTTGTAATATGTATTTGCCATGTATTGACTGTCGTATGTTAACTTTATATGGTGCATTTGCAAACTTGTTGTTCAACCTGTGAAGGAACCAGGGAAGGCAGGGAGATCAAAGCTGTTGTGTGTTCAAGTTTATTTATATTTTTGGTCCCAACCAGCCCTAGCTTTTGCTAGTAAAAGTATTAAGACTAGTAGAACCTGCTGGAAATTATATTAAAAATTATTCATATTAAAAGTGTTTACTGTTTGAAAAGCATTAGTCTGTGTGATAATAATAGCCTAAATATGAAGGAAAACTCAACTAAGGAGAATAACTTTTGCTTCATGGTAAGGAAATTATCTAGAGGATATAAACGAAAATAGTTGGTTTTAAATTCCAGTCCTCTGAGTTAGCCTTTATGTCATTTATGTCCTTTTAAAAAAAACTTACTGCATCTTTAATTTGCTCTAATTAATTAAGAAGTATAGTTGCATACATGATGACCAAATAGGTTCAAACTGCATATCAAATTGAGTCAAGTGGGTCTACCTTTAAATGG
This sequence comes from Cuscuta epithymum, assembly GCA_945859915.1. Taxonomy (NCBI): domain Eukaryota; kingdom Viridiplantae; phylum Streptophyta; class Magnoliopsida; order Solanales; family Convolvulaceae; genus Cuscuta; species Cuscuta epithymum. Next base: position 220,686 of record CAMAPF010000156.1, on the reverse strand, counting down.
GGAAAAAATTCTTGTTTAGAATAAAGGAATATTTCCTAGTCCATAACCAAATTAAGTCTAAACATTAATAATTGAAGTCCAAATTGTGTAGTACCCGTCATCAAGGGACATAATAAGGTATTATTATCTCTTTGTTTTCTCCTCAAAGAGCTACATCTTTTTTCTGAAACCTACTACTTTTTCATTTTACTTCTAGTTTATGGCCTTAACACTTTCTGCCAACAAATGCCAAACTGGCCTGCAACTTCTTCAAAAGGTAGCTGATCTCTGTACTAAATACACACAACACCACTCATATTATTTGATTTTATAGCAACATCAGCCCCATCTCTCATTTTAGCCTTTTTAACCATCCAAGCAAAGTACGTTAAAAAAACCATCCTAGCAAAGTGCCCATCACATTTTAGAGCAAGATCAGCCTCACATATCAATCATATACCAACTTAGATCACATCACATTTGCAATTGCACATCACATTTAAAAGACATAAACTTGATAATAAACTTCAAAGGTCAACAATAATGGTACATTACATGTCTTTCATAGTCATTACATATTAAATAACACACTTCAACTGCTATTAGGATGCTCTTAATCTTCTTGTTTTCCTCAATTCCAGATTCCACTGCTACTTTTAAATGATCTACTTGAGATGTTAACTTCAAAATCAGTTTCTCAACATCCTCACAGCAATGCACTGGATCGGATTTCCTCTGTTTTTGAATTTCCATATCCTCTTTCCAAGCAAAGTATCCACACCCTGCTCCTTCCTGCATTAATTTAGAATGAATTCTTTCAAAGTGCACACATTAATTCAAACTTTGAATTATCATTTGAAGGTCATTTAAACACCAATTGAGTTTTGAAATACTACCAATACTTGTGTTTAATTAAAGGATAATTGGATGGAGCCTAGATAAATGAAAAAATAAAACTTAATACGCCCAGTTTCTCTCATCACGCACAAAGGTGCTTTCAAACCGCAATTACAGTGGATGTTCGTAATGAAGATTTGGACCCGTCTTGCTAACTTTTGAGACGAAGGACGTAGAAGACATCTCAGGCGCCAAACTTTTACACTGGGCGACGAAGAACTTGTCGTTGGTTAAGAACCCTAGATCTGAACATCACAAGAGAGGATGAACAATTGTAAAAAAAGAGACATTATGAAGAAACCTTAAATGACGTGTAAAAGACTCCACATTTGGCTAAATAATTGTCCACATAAGCATTCACCGGTAGCTGCAGGTTGTTTTTCGGTCACCTGGATGTAAATGGTCGTTTTTTATGAGTAGGGGAGCTGTGGTGACCCTTTTTGAAGTAGATGGGTTTAGTTGACCGTTTCGGGATAGTAGGAGGGCCTATTTGGCCCTTTTCCCTATATTAAATGATCCAAATTAATTTAATCACTCAAATTTGTCTGAACGGATCCGTATTAATATTTTCCATTGATCGGGCCCAATAACCATCACGAGAAATCAATAGGATTGGTCCATTTTGTTAAAGACTCAATTTATAATTAAACTAATCAGATATATTAAATGATCCAAATTAATTTAATCACTCAAATTTGTCTGAACGGATCCGTATTAATATTTTCCATTGATCGGGCCCAATAACCATCACGAGAAATCAATAGGATTGGTCCATTTTGTTAAAGACTCAATTTATAATTAAACTAATCAGATACATTAAATGATCCAAATTAATTTAATCACTCAAATTTGTCTGAACGGATCCGTATTAATATTTTCCATTGATCGGGCCCAATAACCATCACGAGAAATCAATAGGATTGGTCCATTTTGTTAAAGACTCAATTTATAATTAAACTAATCAGATATATTAAATGATCCAAATTAATTTAATCACTCAAATTTGTCTGAACGGATCCGTATTAATATTTTCCATTGATCGGGCCCAATAACCATCACGAGAAATCAATAGGATTGGTCCATTTTGTTAAAGACTCAATTTATAATTAAACTAATCAGATATATTAAATGATCCAAATTAATTTAATCACTCAAATTTGTCTGAACGGATCCGTATTAATATTTTCCATTGATCGGGCCCAATAACCATCACGAGAAATCAATAGGATTGGTCCATTTTGTTAAAGACTCAATTTATAATTAAACTAATCAGATATATTAAATGATCCAAATTAATTTAATCACTCAAATTTGTCTGAACGGATCCGTATTAATATTTTCCATTGATCGGGCCCAATAACCATCACGAGAAATCAATAGGATTGGTCCATTTTGTTAAAGACTCAATTTATAATTAAACTAATCAGATATATTAAATGATCCAAATTAATTTAATCACTCAAATTTGTCTGAACGGATCCGTATTAATATTTTCCATTGATCGGGCCCAATAACCATCACGAGAAATCAATAGGATTGGTCCATTTTGTTAAAGACTCAATTTATAATTAAACTAATCAGATATATTAAATGATCCAAATTAATTTAATCACTCAAATTTGTCTGAACGGATCCGTATTAATATTTTCCATTGATCGGGCCCAATAACCATCACGAGAAATCAATAGGATTGGTCCATTTTGTTAAAGACTCAATTTATAATTAAACTAATCAGATATATTAAATGATCCAAATTAATTTAATCACTCAAATTTGTCTGAACGGATCCGTATTAATATTTTCCATTGATCGGGCCCAATAACCATCACGAGAAATCAATAGGATTGGTCCATTTTGTTAAAGACTCAATTTATAATTAAACTAATCAGATATATTAAATGATCCAAATTAATTTAATCACTCAAATTTGTCTGAACGGATCCGTATTAATATTTTCCATTGATCAGGCCCAATAACCATCACGAGCAGCCCGATAGACTCCGACGTTGGGTCCAATAGCCTTCAAAAGAGACTCATTATGATGCATAACAGTCCGATAGCATTTAAATGAGTTCAATAATATTACGGACCATCATAAAATAATAAGTCCAAAATATTAAATAATTTTCAATAGCTACAATATGACAATGTAAAACATTGTCATAACAAAAACATCTCAATGTTATTAAAACATTATGATATCGGACAAATGTCACAATATCAAATAATGATGGTAACAATATCAATACTAAAAAAATGACAATGTCAATGGCTATCGTGACATCGCCAATGATATAGAAAATGACATTATTTTTATGAAAAAAGCCCGCTATTGACAGTGTATTATAATGTCATTATATGACAATATTATCTATAATGTCATTATATGTTAATATAACATACAATGTTACTAAATGACAATGAAATATAGAATGTCATTGAATGACAATGTAACATACAATGTCATTGAGTGACAATGTAACATACAATGTCATTGTGTGACAATGTAACATACAATGTCATTGTATGACAATGTAATAATGTCATCATTTGATATCATGCCATTTGACATAACAATATTATGCAATAAAAATATTGTGCATTGTCAAAAAGTTTCAATGTTGATATTATAATATTTTGACATGTTTTGTGATATGATTTAATAACATTGTCATGGATAATATAATACTAATATTGTGACATTGATTTTTCAAAAACACACTATGACATTGCAACGACATGTTTTGACATTGTTATATGACATTGTGCTATTAATATCCGTCAAATGGTGACATTGTTTTCATCATGTTAAACATATTCATTACACACATTGCCATTACACACATGGAATTAAGAAAATTGCATCTCCATGTTAAAAAAGTACTCCCTCCGTTCCGTAAAGAAGTTCCCGTTCGATTTACGATACTTGACTGACGATAAAGCAACTCAATCCTTGTTCACACTCGGATTATTTTTAGTAAATAAAATTTACATATTCAGAAACTACATTATAACCGCTACAAAGCCTGATCAAGAAAATTTAAATTTGATAAAAAATTGATATATAAAGTAAACGATTAGGAGTGATCTAAGTTGGCCAGTGGATACTGAATAGTGAATGAGAACTTCATTTTGGGACGAAGGTAGTAAAGTACTACCTCCGTTCTTAAATAAATGCAACATGTTGAATTTTACACTATTCACGTGGTCTACTTTGACTACATTTTATTCATTAATGTATTAATATATTTTTTGAAAAAAAATATTCTTAAATTTGTCTCATTGTAAATTTTCAAAAACTATTTTTTTAATTTTTTTTACTAATAGAGAATTATACTCGTATATATTTGTGGTCAAAGTTGTGTCTCGACAAGTGTGAAATGTTGACCGTTGCATTTATTTAAGAACGGAGGAAGTATTTATTATAAAAGTTACTCCGTAAGCCAAAAGATTGGTATCATACTGGGTTTCAATTTCATAAATGAAATTAGAAAAGAGGAAACAATAATAAACAACACAAATCCTTTCAAAAAAATAATAAACAAAACAAAATTGAATTGCACGGAAAACAAAACCAAAGGTCCAAAACAAGAGTTACGGAAGTGCTAAAATAGGGCAGCGACGAAAGCTAGAAAAAGAGAGAAAATAGCGGCGATAAAAGAAGAAGAGAAGAGGATAAAATGGGAATTAATGATAAAAGTGGTTCAAGGTCCTATACGCGTACATATTGAAAGATACAATCCTATTTAGCACCATTTCTCAAAATATTACGTAGTACTCCTTAAGTTTAATTGGACTTTGTCAACTTTCCTTTTTTAGTTGTCCTAAAAATCTCTGCTACTTTCCTACTAGAGCAACTAATTTGTGGTTCTGCACATTTCTCTCTCCTCTACACAAATCTCAAACACACAATTTTTACTATTCTTATTTTTCACCTACTTTGCATTTGGCAAAGTCGAGGGAGGTAGTATTAGAGAACATGGAAAAGAGTGTATAAAAGGAAGAAAAGGTAAAGATATACCCCGCATATGCATTTTTTAATGAAAATCTTATTATAGCGAGAAAGTATTGGGTATATATATGAATGCGGATTAAAAAGAACGGATCGAAAGAACTACTTGAGATGATATATGTATGTATGTGCATGTTTGTATTTAGACGCTACATAAGTTATACGGAGTATATTCTATAATTTGATAAATAGTTTTTTGATTAGATACGGAGGGATTAGCAAAGCAGACCAACATTGAAATAAAAAACAAAAAATTGAAAATAGAAAAGTTAAAAGTGAAAAGAAAAAGTAGTTGGGTGATAAATGATATACTACCATCAAAAGTCGACCGTGCGGGTAATTTCCACATAATTATTAGTTGAAAATAACAAATTTCAGCCTATAATTCAAAAAACTACATATCAAATTATAAAATATATAACTTATGTAGCGTCTAAATACAAACATGCACATACATACATATACTAGTTTTTACACGCGCGTTGCGCGATTAGATAGATGCCCAATGATACACACATATGAAATACTATTTTCTAATATTTGCTACAGGATGCATGAGAATAAATTATCCAAAAAAACATATAGTGTGAACAAACCACTATGTAAGGTGAAGTCACGAACCAACCACCAAGCAAATTATCCAACTGAAAAGGAATTGTATCAACATCCAAAAGTATACCTAGAAATTCTAACAACAACAAAGCTATAAAAGAAATACAAAACACAATCAATAACCTTATTAAGTAAACGCATATATCTATCATTTTCATCCTTCAATCTCAATAATGGGATGCAAATTACCCACCAAATATAGCCTGTACAAGCCCACCGTCTTCTTTTCTCATAGAAAATAGCAACACTAATAATATTCTTAAAATTGTTAGCAATGTTTGCAGTTCCTTTTTTGGCCAAAAGTAATTCTGTTTTCTCAAGAAATCTTCAACATTGGTTGATAAAAGAACACAAACTATTCGAATTCTACCTAAGCTCAATAACTCATTATAAGGAATTTAACATCATAAACACACCAAGAGTGTCACTCATTCAATGAAAACAAATTGATTTTACTTTTCAGTGATATTTGTAACATTATTTGATAATATTATTGGCAACTATATATTGGAAACACTATTCTTTGGCAGGGCAATGAGTAGAAAATGAGAGATCTACATTGTTATTAAAATTTACAAATCTGACCAATATAACATCGTCCACAAGCATTTTCTCAATTTTAAAATATCTTTTTTTGCACTGTAGAAGTGTTTTATATTATATTTTTATATCTGATATTTAAAACACTCACAATATAATAGTCATATGTACAATATGCCGGTGTAAAAAGCATTTTGAACCGACGTTTCTCCTAATATGTATGCCACTTTCAGAGACCTATGGTTAAGGCCCCTAATGTTACCTGTCGTCGAGATAAGCAATTAGCCTCTGATGACTTTAAGATCTGGTATGCACTTTTATTGCAGCTTCTATATTATATATATTATGATATATATATGTACTGTACATAAAGAATTATTATATGTTATTCTCTTTTACTTTCATTTTAAATTTTATTACCTCCGTCCCAAAAAGAGTTGCAAATTTGACTTTTCTTAGTCAAACTGTCTCGTTTTGTTCGCTTAATTACGATGTCAATTTTTAATTATATTCTAATGTGGAGTTTACAACTTTAAAGAGATTTTAATGTAGTTTATGAATATGTAAATTTTAATTATTAAAAATTGAATTAATTATCCATACGAAGGGTTGACTTTTATTATTGGTTGATCAAAAATTGTTGACTTTGCAAAACAAATTGGGACGGAGGTATTTTTTATGACAAATTATATTCATAAATTTTCATATAAAAATGATTTATAAGGGATCATCAAGTACATATGTAATGTAGTATATTCTTTGAAATGATGAGTTAAAGAGTCAGGCCTATTTATATCCCATTTTGAAAGACCTAATGCCAATGGATTCATTGCCATCCATATAGAACTCTTGAGCATAACTACAAAATGAATAACAGAGTACAACAAAAAATAACATTCTAATCCATTAGTCTCTAATCTTCCATAGGATATACATATACTATACCTTATAGCGTAGCTAATGACCAACAAAACTTAAAATACAAGTAGGCATTGTAGAAAATGATGACTTATAATATATTATATTACCTCAGCTCTCGGGTGGAAGACTGGGTGAAACAAATTAAAATGTCAATTATCTCTTTGACCTAAAAAAATCATATCTAAATGACAAAACTACCAATAAATATTGTGAATTCCTGTTATGATGCAGATATGATAATTATGAGCCCGTTTGGTGACCCTTTTTTTCGGCTTATCACGCGTATCAACCAACTTTTTCACCAAACACGTAATTTTTGATTTCGCGCGCTGGATTTTGTAATAAGCAGAAAAAGTAAGGTTGAAGTTACTTTTCTGGCTGTATTGGCTGGAGTTACTGTAGAGGAACATTTTAGCTATTTTTTCATATAATTTTTTATTTAATTTATTAATAATAAATATTTTAAATATAATTTTTTCATGAATCTGCAGAATCAGCCAATACAGCCACTTCAGCCAGAACTTCATAAATTTCAGCCGAATCAGCCAATTCAGCCAATTTTAGTGATACTAAACGGGCTCTATATATATGTGATAAATCACAAGCTTGCTACTAACCACATAAACTACACATACATATGTGATAATTACAATGCAAATATGCAATTAGACTCTTGTAAACTTGTACCAAGTATATATCAATTCATGCATGGTAAATGACCTTTTTGAGAGATTATTAAGCAGAAGACTGTTTTGAAAACTGTTAGTACCCAATTTTGATAGATTTTGATGATGCCACTATACTCTACACTAGCACATTTTGTCTTAATTAAGTTCAGTCACTAGTCTTTAATTTAATCAAAAGTAACAAAATAAATGTACAATCTTTTGAGTCTAATGAAATATTACCGGAAAAGAAAAAATGCAATAAGGAAATTTTTTATTTACCTTAAAAGGATATTTAGATCCTACCGGAATATATTATTTAGCTCAAAGATTAATTGTCACAATTTTGGTACTCGGATATCATACACTGAATGTGTATGATTGGAAGACAGAACTTGACCAACATTAAATGCTGAATCAAGTACACGGACCTACAGCATGGGACGCACAACTTGAAATGATCCACCAGCTACCAATAAGTGAAGACAACTTCGACAAGTGATCCAGCACAAGAAGACAAGTGTACAACCTATCCTTGCCAGAATTTCAACGTCAAAGATTAATTCATCTCAACCAACGGATCAGATTAATCAACCATGGAGGCCTATAAATATAGGTAGAAGCATGAGTTCGAAGATAAGCTTGAGCATCCTAAGTAGAGAAATACTTTCATCAAAAGCATATTCGAGCTATCTAGCAAAAGAGAAAGTGCAAACTCAACTTTACTCTCTGCTTAGCCTCATGCTTCACTGAGCTCTTAGATTAGATCAACACTTTCACATTTTTAGAGCTTAGTTCATAGTTGGAGGTTAGAACTTTCTTGTAACATTTCACAAGTGGTTGTAAACACTTAGGAGAACAGTTGTTCGGATCCTAAAGTGTAGTTAGATAGATAGAGTACCTTTTGATCACCACTGGATCAATTGAGAAAAGTCTAGGGACTGAGTAACTTTGAGTGGTGTCATACTCATTGTGAAAAACCTTCAATCTAGGTCTAAGTGTTGTAAAGGCCAGATTGTCACTAAGTGTATTGAGCTGAATACTTTAGTGGAAATCCATTTAAAGAGAATGGGACTGGACGTAGGAGGATTACACCACCTCTGAACCAGGATACATCGTGTGTTGATTTTACTTCATTCAACAAAACACACACCCAACACTTCTCGTATAAAGATTGTAGTTTGCCAGCAGCATCTTAAGCAGTTGTCTTAATTGACCCAACTGCTTATCCTTCTGCTTAATTACTCACTCTCTTTGAGACTATCTTCACACAGTCCACTTCCCAAAGCATTACCAAAAAGGTTGTTCTATCAGTTCCCGGAAATTCACTTTCTAAATATAGCAGGTGCCTCAACAGTCTCCTTAGTACCACCCAACTGCTGAGCTCCCTGCTCACATACATATATTTCCTTTAAACAACTCACCATCAACAGGGGGCTCATTGTCATTGTCACCTCCAAGAACTGGTTTGGGTACTATGTATACTGGTGGAAAAGCGGTCCGGGCCCGGGCCTGCTATATAGTGAACCGGCCCGCCCCGGCCGGGCCCGGTCCGGGCCTCAACGGTCAAAATTTATTTATTTATTTTTTAAAAATAGTAAAGGCTCTAATAGCCGTTGGGAGAGCTCCCAAACGGCTCTATAGCCGTTGGGAGCATAGGAGGGGGGGTCTGGGGGGTTAGGGGGGGTGGGGTGGGGGTGGGGTAGGGTATACAAAAAAAACCTATTTATACTCCTATTTTCCATACATTTTTTACACCTCTACTTCTACAACTCTTCCTACTCTCTAATTCTCTATTCTCTCAATCTCTCATATTCAATCATCTTCATTCTTCATCTTCTCCAAATTCTTTCTACATATATATAATTTATATAATTATTATATCTACTTATATATTAATTATCTACTTATAAATATATATTTATACACATTCATATTTTAATTCTTTACACATTATATATACTATATATAGTTATACACATTCATATTTACTTGATATTTAGTTATTATCCCTACTATTGTTATTTACTTATACTTACATATTACATTTAGTTAATATATACTTATACATACATATATATATATATATATATATATATATATATTAAAGTATTAAGTATAAGTGTATTACTCATCTTATAGTAATATACTTATATATTATATACTATACACATTATATTATATATTACTTATAATATATTTACACATTATATATACTATATATACTTATACACATTCATATTTATTTGATATTTAGTTATTATCCATACTATTGTTATTTACTTATATTTACATATTACATTTAGTTAATATATACTTATATATATATATATATATATTAAAGTATTAAGTATAAGTGTAATAAGTGTATTACTCGTCTTATAGTAATATACTTATATATTATATACTATAAACATTATATTATATATTACTTATAATATATTTACACATCATATATACTATATATACTTATACACATTCATATTTATTTATTAAAGTAGTTAATTGTTAGACTTGTCATTTATCTATTAAATTAGTTAATTGTTACATTTCTTTACATTTCTCTTTAAAGAAAAAAAATAGTTACTTGTTACATATCATTTATCATTTAACATTAGTTAAACTAGTTACTTATTTAATTGCTACATTCCCCATTAAAGTAAAAAAAGTAATAAATTTTTACATTTGTCATATTAATATTAGTTAAAGTAGTTAATTTTTACATTTGTCATATTAATATTAGTTAATTGCTACATTGCTCATTAAAGTAAAAAAACTAGTTAATTTTTACATTTGTCATATTAATATTAGTTAAACTAGTTAATTGTTACATTTCTCATATTAATAGTAGTTACTTGCTACATTTCTCATTTAAGTAAAAAAAAGTAGTAAATTTTTACATTTGTCATTTTAAAAACTAGTTAAAGTAATTAATTGTTACATTTGTCATATTAATATTAGTTAATTGCTACATTGCTCATTAAAGTAAAAAAAAACTAGTTAATTTTTACATTTGTCATATTAATATTAGTTAGACTAGTTAATAGTTACATTTGTCATATTAATATTAGTTATTTGCTACATTTCTCATTAAAGTTAAAAAAACTAGTTAATTTTTACATTTGTCAAATTAATATTAGTTAGACTAGTTAATAGTTACATTTCTCATATTAATATTAGTTACTTGCTACATTTCTCATTAAAGTTAAAAAAACTAGTTAATTTTTACACTTGTCATATTAATATTAGTTAAGCTCATATAAAATATTTGATATCATTTAATATTTGTTCAATTTTAAAGATGGAGCGTGGTAGACATTCTGTAGATGTAGGTAATCTCCAACGCAACCGCAAGAGGGAGATTGCGTCGACTCGTCCTACTTCACGTAAAGGCAAAGGTAAAGCGCGGGCCGAGTCTTCTTTTCAAAGTCAAGATGACTTTGAAACGGATTACCAACGGAGAGATGATATGATGATGTCCGACGAGCATCTACAAAACCTATTGTCCCAAAATGATCCACGCTTTGCACAAGAACAACACATCCCGAAACCATTGATGAAGAGGAGCTCGAGGATGATGATGCGGAGGACGACGCGGGGGGCAAGGGGACTCACGGCACCCCGGATGATGAGCAAGAGTTGGAGGACGAGGGCGGTTCAACCCAAACTGGTAAGAAATCTAAATCTCCTATTATTGAAAACAATTTTACAAAAAGGAAAGACAAAAATACCGAAAAATGGTACGCAAGTTGCAATCATTGCGGCAAAGAGTATAGCTTGGGAACTTCTGTGGATACGGGAGTCTGACAAGGCATCTTAAGTCCGCCCATCTTGTGGAGTATGCGAAAATAGACAAGGGCAAGGGGAAGCAAACACAAATATCGAGGTTTGCAAATTCTCAACCCTTTGGTAATTTCTCCTATGATGATCAAAAACATTTGTCTGGTATGTCTCATTTAATTGTTGAAGAAAATTTACCTTATATTTTTTCCGAAAGTCTTGCTTTAAGAGATCATGCTCAAGGTACTTTAAATCCTCAATTTAGAAATTATAGTCGCAAAACGATTAAAAAAGAAGTTATAAGGCAATATAACTTGGAAAAAGAAAAATTACAAACATTTTTCGCAAACTTTGATGGACGTGTTAGTATTTGTAGCGTTATATGGGAGGATACTTATCATCATTTATATTATTTGGGTCTTACTGCACATTATATTGATGATGATTGGAATATGCATAAACGTGTTCTTGCTTTTCGTGAATTCAATGATCGTCATACTGCTGATAATATTTATATTCTCATTGAGCGTATTTTAATTAAGTATAATTTGCTTGATAAGGTGTTTGCTGTAGGTTTTGATAATGCTAGTAATAATACTGCTGCTATATCTAGATTGCGTGAATTGTGTGGTGCTTCTACATTGATGAGTAGGTTTTTTCATCAACGTTGTGCATGTCATATTCTAAATTTGTGTGTACAAGATGGATTAGCGGCATTAGGACATGCTTTGGAGGTAGTGAAGGGGGGAATTAAATTGATTTGGGCTAACACCCCACTAAAAATGCAATGGCGGCAATATTTGAAGGAAAGACGTGTCAATTATTGTGCTTTTCCTAAAGATTTGTCTATTCGTTAGAATAGTGCTTATAACTTAATTCAAGTACTTATTAGATATAAAGATCATTTTCCTGCTTTTTTAAGACAAACTTGTAACTATATTATAAACCCGGCTGACATCGACACTTGTGAAAAAATTGTTAATGTTTTGGTATATTTTAATAACGCAACTCAAACTTTTAGTCATGTTTATAAACCTACCGCAAACGAATTTTTTGTTGAAGCTGTTAATCTCGCCGACACTTTTTGTGAATTTTCCGATGCCGCTGACGTTAGTTATTTTTGTGATTTCATGAAACAAAAGTTTTTAAAATATTATTCACATGTTCCGCATATATATGATATTGCATTTGTTCTTGATCCTCGTTATAAACTTTCCTCGTTGCCAAGTTGTATAGATTACTATTATGCTTGTTTTTTTCCAACTCAAGAGTTCGATGATAATCCCATCGACCCTAAACAAGAATACAACGAGGTTAGTAATTTATTTCATCAATTGTATAATGAATTTCATGCACAGTATGGTAATGCACCCCCTCCCATGCCGCGAACATCTTCTTCATCTAAAGGAAAAACACTTTTAAAATCTGCATTTGGTTCTCTTATGAAAAAAAGTAGAGCAACTCCCGCTACTGAACAAAGCTCAGTTAACGAGCTTTCTTTGTATCTAACATTGAATGTTGATTATGAAGTTGGGGATGACTTTGACGTTCTTAAGTGGTGGAAGGAAAATGAAAGAACGTTTCCGGTTTTATCAAAGATGGCTAAGCAAGTGCTAGCAATGCCGATATCTACAGTTGACGTGGAACAAGAATTTAGTGTGGCCGGCAACGTCCTAACCGATTATAGAACGAGGTTGAGCCCGAGCTCTCTTGAGACGCTAGTTTGCTTCCACGATTGGTTGAAGGCAAAACGAAGAACTCAAGAAATGACCATCGCTCCCACCCGCCACTTTATGGAGGAAACAAACATCGAAGGCGGAGATTCCGATTGATTTTTTATTACAAAATGTATTACATTTTTTAAATGCATCCTTATTCTCAATTGTACTTCTTATTTGAAATAAATATACTTGAATTATTTTATATTATTGTGTGCATCAATTCAATAATTCTAAAAAAAATGTATTCAATAATCAATTCAATAAAATTAATTTGTAAACTTGTAGTTCATATTTCAAATAAATATGTGTTTATTTTTTCATATGTAGCACTTCTCAAATTAATTAAGTGGTTAGAAACTTATAACTTACAACTTGAAATTATTTTTGTAAAATCTAAAGGCTGTTTTTAAATTAAAATATGTAATATTAATATGTAAATTAATTAATTGGTTACAAACTTACAAGTTACAACTTCAATATGTACTTTGTTTAAATACTTATACACCTATTTTGTAATATTTGTAAATTATAAATCAAATCACTTTTATAAATAAAAATAGTTTTACTTAATTCATTAAATTAATTAACTTATTTTACAATATGTATAATTTTCAAAAAAAAAAAACTTAAAAACATTTTGAAATACAAAATTGCTCCCAAACGGCTATATAGCCATTGCGGCTTAGGGTGGGGGGCAGGGGGGTCCCGGTGGTGGTGGTGTGGGGGTGTGGTTCAAAAAAATCTATAAATACATCTATTTTCTACTATTTTTCTACACCTCTTATCCAACTCTTCTCCATCTTCATCTTCTCTTATTATCCTACATTTCTACTTATACATCTACCATTTTAAAGATGGAAAGTAATTCTTCTGTTATGCAAAAAAAAATTGATAAGTGGAAGGACCCGAAGACCGGATTGTGGTGGGCAACTTGCAAGTAGTGCAAGAAAGAGTGTTGCTTGGGGCGTTCACACGGAGTCGGGATGCCAATAAAACATATGAAGTCATGTGACAAAGGCAAAACAACAACCAACGGTGGCGGAAATCCCAATTGATATTTATTAGAAAATTTATTTCATATTGTTATTGTTTTCTCAATTCTCAAATGTACTTCCTATTTCAAATAAATGCACTTGAATTTTGTTTTTAATAAGAATTATTATAATAATATAATATATATAAAAAAAAATTATAAGGCCCGGCCCGTCCCGTGAACCGGGCGGGTGACTTGGCCCAAACCGGACCCGGGTTTACCCGGTCCGGTTCCGGGCCTCCAATACCTTGAACCGAGGCCCGGCCGGTTCAAGGCCCGAACCGAGTCCATCCTTAGTTCTTATAAAGGAGAAAATATACCCTTATTGACTTTACATTGATAAAAATAAATTTGAAAAAACACCAAAGATAAATTATAAATTCAATATTAAATAATAAAAAATTTATATATGTACTGGTGTCCAATTCCCCCTTTTATTGTTTGTATATCACAATTTAATATTGTCAATATAAAATATTATTTCAAAACTTTACTATAAATTTTTTGCACTAAAAAATACTAATTGATAAATATTAATTTTTATCAATTAAAAAATATTATGAATTTTTACATTGGTGTTGCAATGTAAAAAATATTAATTTTTTGCATTCTTTGCACTATAAATATTATATTTTGTATGATGATAATTGATAAATAATCCAAGATTACAAATGAATTTAATTTTATAAAGCTTAAACAAAATTAAATAATCTAATTTCAAAAAAATATAACAATGTGTTCAAAATTTCACAACAAGACTAAAATTAATATTCATGAATTTGAAGTGTTTCATTTACAACAGAAAAATAATAATTTTGTAATTTAAAATTAAAGAGTTAATATCTTAACGACTTAACATAATAATAAATCTTTATTTTTAAATTTCGAATTTATAATTTATTTTTGGTGTTTTTTAAAATTAATTTTATCTATTTAAAGTCAATTAGGGTAAATTTGCTTATTTATATGAACATGAGGGGCAGTGGCGGAGCCAAAAAACAGCTCAGCGGGGTCGAAACTCAATCTATATACAAAATGAAAATGATGAACCGTTTTTAAACAATGTCACGTAAGTATTGAGTGAATTATACTCTATTTTTAAAATTTGAGAAACTAATTTATAGTATACATCAAATTTTGCTGATTTTACGTTTAGATAGTGCTGATTCTGCAGAAGTCACAATTTTTTACTCGTAATAAGTTACGGAGGCCATAATATATCAAATCGAAGATATTTCAGAGCTCTATACTTTTAAACTTTCGGCGGGTCGGCTGACTACTCTGACCCCCTTTGGCTCTGCCCCTGAAGAGAGGTATTTTTGCACTTTTTAAAAGTTCAGGGGCATATATGTATTTTAACATATACCTGAGGAGTATATTTGTTCTAAAAAATAGAACATGAGTATATTTTTTTTCACAACTACGGGTACTTTTTTGTATATTTGTACTTTTTTCAAAAATTGATTGATAAAGTGGTGAAGAAATGACAAAATGATTCCGTGTTCAAAATAGCCCTACCAAACGTCTCTTTACGAGCTGAACAAACCCGCATCGTAGGGCCGCTCGCCCGGAGAGTCACACCCAACACAACACATTCAAAATCCGATCATCTCCAAACCTTTGGCCCTAACTTTCATGTATTCACATTTCTATTCGATCTTTTAAGTTTTAACGCAGCTCTCCCTTCCTCATTGATCAATTTGTAGGGTTTCTGATTTCTCAGTACTGTATCCATTCATGTGTGTATTTGTATAGTCTGAAGATGTATAGTAATTTCAAAGAGCAGGCGATCGAGTACGTGAAACAAGCAGTGCAAGAGGACAATTCGGGGAACTATGCAAAAGCCTTCCCGCTGTACATGAATGCTTTGGAATACTTCAAGACCCACCTCAAGTACGAGAAGAACCCTAAGATCAAGGAGGCAATCACTAATAAGTTCACTGAGTACTTGCGCCGGGCAGAAGAGATTCGAGCCGTCCTTGATGAGGGTGGTACAGGCCCAGCTTCCAGCGGCGGAGATGCTGCTGTGGCCGCCAAGCCAAAGACTAAGCCAAAGGACGGGGAGGACGGAGAAGATCCTGATCAGGCTAAGCTCCGGGCTGGATTGAATTCAGCTATCGTTCGGGAGAAGCCTAATGTCAAGTGGAATGATGTTGCTGGGCTTGAGAGCGCCAAGCAGGCCTTGCAGGAGGCTGTGATTTTACCAGTCAAGTTTCCTCAGTTTTTCACAGGTGAGGCCTTATATTGTTGCATGGTTAATCATAGCTTGCTTCTTTTGATTAGGTGTCTTTAAGCAGCCTTGTTTTGCTGTTGAAGCTCAGTGCTTTATAAATATTTCTTTTTAACGGTATATGTTATGTATAATATACGAAGTAGGTCTTCTTTAGATACATGGGATGGCTTCAACTATGATCATCACCTTCTTTAAGATTCCAATGACTTGAATTATGTGAATATGCTATGGTTTTGCTTGGAGCAAGATCGATTTTTTGTTAGCTGTCAGGTGATTTGTGACCTACAGCCCTCAAGTGTTTCTTGCCTTTTGGATATAGATGCCACTTGCCAGCTCAGTCTCTTGAGCAATTCGTAGGTGTAGAGATTCTTTGGAGTACTTCTGTGTGTATCTTTGGGTACTGGACTAAGTGACTAACCATACCATTTTGGTTTTAAGCTTTAGGGGGTTATTTACTTTTGAAATATGAGGGGGTTTAGTGAGTCATTATCCTATGCTTGCTTATAAATTTTAAGATAAAAAGTAGTATTATCTTGAAATATATGATCATGGTTGTCAAGAGAGTGTTCTTGACTTCTTGGCTTCTTTCACATTGGATACTTTTAGTACATGGAGAGTGCTGTACAAGAGTGTATGAGTACTAGAAGCATGTGATCTTAAGGAGCAGTCCGTATTGGTAACAAGCCCTAAAATCCTTACTGTACTGGCATTATCTAGTTCCACGCTTTGTTCATTTTCTCTTTCACACGCTATGTCATGCAGAAATACACTATATCTCTCAAGAGACAGGTAGTTCATTCTCTCTCATGCATGTCACTGGTCGCCACGCTACCTCTGGCCACATTGTCTCCACCTCTCGGGCTTCCTCTGTCTTTTTTGTCTTGGTGATCCTCACATTAGATGGCTTCTCCTACTTATATTCTTGACTTCTCTTTCTTTCTAGCAGATTTCCAGGTTGACAGGCTCTACTCTTTTTTTCATAGTGATGTGCAAAACAATTTTTTTTTTAAAGAGACTAGGTAATGCTTCTCATTCTCTGGAAAAATAAATGTTGGTCTTCGAGAGTGAAAAGCACCCAATCCTCCAGCCGTTCATCACATTTTTAGTTATATTCCACATATATGTGTTCAAGGGGCATGATGTGACTGCCTGACTGGTCACATAAAATAGTAATACAGAGCACATGGTGTTCAGTTCCATAGTCCACTTCACCCATTAAAATTGAACTACACCCATACTAGCCCATAACTCTTTGTTGCAAACTTATCTGGTTTTGGTAAAGAATCATTGCATATGGGATGCACATATTTTATGGTGAGTTTTGGAACTAGAATAGTAGAATTCAAAGCACAATTAATTGTTCCCATGAGATCAAATCAGTACCTACTTTGTTGTCCGTCATCATTGTCCTGCACTTTAATCTCAAGTACTTTTGGGTCGGTGACATGAATTTTATGGTCTTATTAAATTATCGAAATTAAACAATAACTTAGTGCTGTAATATCGTACAAAAAGTATCATGAAAAAGGTTTATTTTGGATGTCTCTCATATTGCAACCTCCTTACAAATTAATCGCGAGATGATTTTTTTAAATGTTGTCATCTGTAAAGCACAAGTGATATTTGTACGTGGAATAGCATTTTTGTAAATTGTAATTAATATGTATCACAGATGTGACAAGAAGACAACAACTTTATATGTGTGTCCCTGTATCTATGTGTGTGACTGTTTGATAATGAATTTTAATTTAAATGATTGATTCAAATACATCATATAATGTTAAGAGAAAGTCCAAGTCCTGTTTGATCCAGAAATAAGAACATTAGCACGAGATTGAAATAGGCAAGAGGGATCTCTGGTATTTTTTTCAACACTCCCTTTGTCCTAAAAAAGTCTGACTTAAGTGAGGTACAACTTTTCAGTTTTAGTCAACTCAATCAGGTACAAGCTTTTACAAATTATGAAAGTTCACTTACTCACTTATACGGTTAAACCTCCAATGCTTGTTTGATTGTTTCCAAGATATTTGGAGTAAATGAGATCCCTTGCCGCTTGGCCTTACAAGAACATCACGTAAAAATGGAAGTTGGCGTTTAAAATTATAGTTTTATTGAAACAAGACTCTTCTTTTGTGATGGAGGGAGAACTATAGTTCAACATGTCAGCGTTAGTAAAGAAGACTCCATCCCTCAAAATACCAAGTGTCGTGTTCCCAAATTGTTCTCCAATGTTGCCATATTTGGAAAGAATGAGGACTGTCTCTATACACTTCCGATATGGACATAAAAAGCCTATTATTACTATTATTATTCATTATTATTATTATTATTATTATTAGTTTCCTTAAGTAGTATTGTTAGTTTCTTAGTTTTATTATTATTTGTAGTATCCTATTAATATTCCTAAAAGAAGTATTGTAATAGAGTTACGGTTACTCTAATACTAAACCACTAAAACTCTTGGGATTTGTATAAATAGAGGTGCTATATTCATTAATAAGATCATCATTCGTTTGGAGAAACAATTTTTCTTGTGCCTTCAGTGGAACCGATTGTCACTTCCTTGCCTAGGGCAGAAGCTGTGTTATTTTTCCAATTACCATACTTTTCAATCTTATTATTTTCATCCCCCAACCACGCCCGTAACAACTTCATCTGTTTAGACGAGCTTGTGCTTCATAAGTTATAGCATAGGTTCTTTCCACTTCCATGAAAAATATCACAAGACGGTGATGAGTATGTCACGTCCTATTACAAGATCGGTATCATAAAATTAACATGTATGTCATATTGTCATTAAACATGACACAAAAGTATATTACTTCAATGTTGTGAAAATATCTCGAGGTTAGAACAGAACAAATGTCTCTAGGCCCAAGCTTCAATTTGAAAAATATGTAGCTTATGCCTCTTAAGGTGGGGACTATCTCAGGTTTACGTCTGTTATGTTTCTTCCTGGTCCGGTAAATTATAATTCTTTTAGTAATTTAAAGCTAGCTTTGCGTTTAAGTATTGATTTTTTGAAGTTGTATGCTTCAAATTTTGAAAACCATTAACTTGATGCATTCGAGTGTGTTCCAGTTTTTGATTTAGATTAGTAGTTCCATATCTATTAATTATAATTTTAGATATTCTCTTTATCTCTGGTCTTTGAGTAGGCCTAGGACTCGCCTGAGCTAGGCAATGCAATCACAACATTGATTTAATTTGTTCATTTATTGTATGTAATTATGTATTTTCTAATCCTCTGGAAGGTTCCCATGGGTAAATGGCACGAATTTTTAGGCAAGTGGCTAAATAAAGTAATTTGGGTAAAAAAGAGAGGAAATAGAAAATTTAGAAAAAGTAAACATTTAAAGTGAAAGTAATTAAAGGGAGATAAGTCGGGGGAGTGGAAATTGTGAGACTTGACATGTAATGAGTAGGAAAGAGAAATTTGAGTAAAAGAGTAATTAAAGAGAGTTAATTATTTCCTAAAATGGAATCGCAACCTTTAAATGGGACCCCCAAATAAGGAAAGTGGGAACCTTTCAACGGGACGGAGGGAGTATAAGATTAGAAAGTGCAAGAAAAAAGTGCAAGATATGTTTAGGTGCTCACAAGAGAATCTTTGATGAAATTACAACATTGGATTTGTTTTTTACAGGAAAGAGACGGCCATGGAGAGCTTTTCTTTTATATGGTCCTCCTGGAACAGGAAAGTCCTACTTAGCCAAGGCAGTTGCTACTGAAGCCGAGTCAACATTTTTCAGGCATATGTCCCTCTTATGTGCAACCTAAAAGTGGTATCTAGTCCATTTGCCAAAATAAATCCTATCAGCTATAAGTAAATCCTATCAAGCCCTCCTCAAACAGGCTTGAGATCCTTTGTCCTTATTCCAGATATCAAAGTGTTGAACACATCTTTTCTTCTTGCAGTGCTGCTATTTGTGCTTCTTGTTGAGTTGCTTCATTGTTTCTCTTATGTTCAGTATATGTCGACAACTGGGATTGTCTGGGGTAGGGTTGGTTATATTTTGCGGGTACAAAAAAATTCTTTGCAATCATTATTACCTTGTCTATAATACACACTCATCTTATCTTGAATGAAGTCATTTAATTTTGCTCCTGTACTCCTGTTAGATTCTATACTTGGTTGGTTTTAGATTGGGTTCACTGTCTTTGCTTTTGTTTTTGCAAACTAACCTATATTTCTGCGTAATAGGTCAATTATGTGAATCTTTTTTGATGGTATACCTTATTTAGCAGTTTTAAGTTACGTGCACTCGTGCAGATAATTATCATGTTTGGGATAACTTATGGTATATGTGTTCTTATTATCAGATTTTTCTCATTTAAGCACTTTATTTATCAGGCTTTTCTCATTTAAGCACTTTTCAATAAGCATTAAAGGTGCTGTGTACTGCTAAAAGCATTTTTCAGTTTTACTAAAATAAGTCACTCTGGAACACATTCAGTATATCGGATTCTCTTCTGTAAGAAAATATATTGACCACCGTGCATTTCCCATGTGAATATGTTAATACTGATACATCAGACATGATTCGTCCAGGCATCATTTTGCCCATACATATGCGCGCGCGCACACATACACCTATATATATGTTCTCAACTTCTCACCTGTGATTTGGGACTAGGCTTGTTTGTTGTTGTATAAGTGGTATGTTCTGTGAAGATTTTTTGCACACTCAAGAAACTTGACATAGATAACATTTGTTTTGGTGCAGTGTATCATCATCAGACCTTGTTTCAAAGTGGATGGGGGAAAGTGAAAAACTTGTCTCTAACCTTTTTGAAATGGCTCGTGAAAGTGCTCCTTCCATTATATTCATAGATGAAATTGATTCCTTATGTGGACAGCGTGGGGAAGGGAATGAAAGTGAAGCTTCCAGACGTATAAAAACAGAACTACTTGTGCAGATGCAGGTAACTGATGCCCTAACACCCCCATCCCTCCCCACCCCTTACCCAAATGGGGGAAGAAAGCAATGTGAAGGGGAGTAAATGAAATGCGCACTTACATTTAATGTTTTAAATTCAGGCTTCTCTTAATATGTACAAGTCTGTATTTGTCCAGAAAAATATTTTTGTGTTGAATTATGAACACAACTGGATCAGTTATGCTTTAGCTTATTTAAATATTACTATTTACTTGGTCTGAAAATGATATTTCTCATGGACATTATATTTATAGGGTGTTGGACATAATGATGATAAAGTTCTTGTCCTTGCAGCCACAAACACTCCATATGCTCTTGATCAGGTGAAGATAGTTACAAAATGTAATACCATACTCATTTTGATTTTATTTTTATAATGCTTTCTTTTTTCTTTTACCAGGCAATCCGGCGACGATTTGATAAAAGGATATACATTCCTCTCCCAGATATGAAGGCACGTCAACACATGTTCAAGGTGAATGTTTTTATATTCTCTTCTTTTCTTGGCCTTGGAAGCTTAGTGTCAATTTGGTATTACTATGTGACCTTCAATCCACCACGCTTTTTGCTCCAAATTAGGTAAAATAGAAAACCTTTGTAGTTTGAGAGCTACATGCACTCAAAAGATGCTTTCAAACTACAGCACCCATCTATTGTCATAATTATTAGTGAGTCCATATTTTAGTTTAAAATAAAAAAACATTCTCACAAGTCACAAGTTAACACATAGTACCAAACATCTACATTCCTAACACTTAATAACATAACCTACCAAACTGACTCTTTTCCACAACAGCTCAACAACACTTTATAACATTAATACCAAACTGGACCTTACTCTGCATGCCTTGTGCCTACATGAATAGGTTCATTTAGGAGACACCCCTCACAATTTGAGTGAAAGTGACTTTGAAGATTTGGCTCGTAAAACAGAAGGATTTTCAGGTTCAGATATATCCGTTTGTGTAAGTATGGTCTAATATATGTTGGCATATCTGCAAATTATTTGTCCATTGGTTGTATTTCTTGTTTATATTTTTTGTTATCAATAGGTTAAGGATGTCCTTTTTGAACCTGTGCGCAAAACACAAGATGCTATGTTCTTCATGAAGACTTCTAGTGGTACATGGATGCCATGTGGACCAAAACAACCAGGTGCCGTCCAGATAACAATGCAGGAGCTTGCTGCAAAAGGGCTTGCTTCTGAGGTATATGTTGTTCTTACATAGTCGAGTTGAGAAATGAGTATAGAAAGCAAAAATAATTAGATATTCTGATTTTTAGTTACCTTTCCATAGACATATCTACGGGAATATCCATATAGAATTTCTTGTTATCTTTAAAATTTAAAATATATTATTACTTATACTAATATGCACACACACTGATATGTATTGAATGTTGACAGAGCTCATAAAAGGTCACGTAAAATTAGATACAAATCAAATAGTTGGTACAAAAAAGATACAAAGTAAAGAATAGGTACCATGTTGGTATGACCCCCAAAATATTGGTACCAAGTGAGTTAAAGAACCTCTCATTTGTGTCGTCCTTCTATGGAGTAACCATTTGAGTATCTTCAATTATACTAGATAAATAAATGACATTACAGCTTGCCATGTTTGCTTGCAGATCATCCCACCGCCCATCACAAAGACGGATTTTGATAAGGTGGTTGTGCGTCAACGTCCAACTGTTAGCAAAGCCGATCTTGACGTGCACGAGAGGTTTACGAAAGAGTTTGGAGAGGAAGGTTGAGGAGAGAGATAATGTCCTCTGTTGGCTCGCAATTGCCAACTGCCATGCTGCTGCATTGATGATCTCATTGTATTATGTTGTATGTTTGTATCCCTTGTTTCTAGATAGAAAGAAAACTTGGTCTGGTGAGCTGGTTTTAACACATCCCAGCAACTATTTGAATGGAAAATCTTCATTAATTGCGTTCGAGTCTGAGTATGGTGCGGTATAAGCAGTGGCGGAGGCAGAAAAATGGCTCAAGGGGTCGAAGCTCAACCTATATACAGAACGAAAATGGTGAATCATTTTTAAACAATGTCTGAGTTTAATATTTCATATGCACTTTAGATAAATAGGACCCGTAACAATAAAATAGATTGTCTTTGATCTAATTTTGAGTCGTGTCACGTAAATATTGAGTAAATTATACCTTATTTTTAAAATTTGGGAAAATAATCTATAGTTTGCATCAATTTTTTTTTTAACGTTTAGATAGTGCTGATTTTCAAGAAGTTATAACTTTTTACTCGTAATGAGTTACGGGGGTCATAATATATCAAATCGAAGATATTTTAGAGCTCTATACACAGTACAGTCAAACTTTCAGAGCGGTCAGCTGACCACTCTGACGGTCTGACCCCCTTGGCTCCGCCCCTGGGTATAAGCCTTAAAGTTAAAGGTTCAATGACACACACATGCACTTATATCGTATTTGTGACTTAATGACTCACATTAGGCTACACAGTCAATTGGACAAATTTTTGCCGAGGATGTCCATACCGGTGATTTGAAGCAAGGAGCAATCATCAAAACCATAGTCAAAGTGGTGGGACCTAGTGGCCAACTCCTGGGCTTGCAATCACAACCTAAAGGCTATAGGCCTAAAGCTATTTTGGTTGTATACTTGTATAGTTGTATATGAACTATGAAGTATGAACGGTGATATATGAACGGGGAAGTGGGTTTTTGGGGTGGAGGATAAATCTATTCCATTTGACTCCCTAGAAGAAGAAAAGTGGTCCAGCAGAGTGGAATGGCGTACAAGGAGATGTTGATGTTACGATGTAAGCATGATCTCTTGCCAAGATTTATTTAAAAAGTAGAACAATAAAAGATTATAAAAGATTCACTTTTTTAACAACAAAAAAAGTAAAAGGTAATCGGCTTTTCTTTGATCATTGTTATTCCTTTAATTATCCCTCTTGAAACGGAGTATTACAGAGAGCTCCTAGGGCAGAGCCGCCTCTAGGTTATTTCCGATTTTGATCTTTCTTGATCGAAGTTCGGTCAGTGTTTCCCTAGCGAGACCTCCCGCGTAGGGTTTTTTCTTCGCCGCCCTGGTGCGGCGTTTCTTTTAATCGACGCAGTACTGTGCCGGATTGCCTTGGTTTGGACGTAGCTCGGGATGGATGATCATGGCAGCGAGAAGATGGTGGAAGAAGCGAGAGAGACGTAGGGATGATCGGGACATGGTTAGCGTGGAGAGGCTGAACGCTTCATTCGATGACATGGATTTGGGTCATACGGCGGGTACGCGACTGAAAGAGGGTATAAATCGAGCGACGGTCCGACCTCCGCCTGAACCACCACCAGGGGTTGTACGAGATGCTAGAGTCCGTGAAAGTTTTCCTAGTAATTTTTTTATGTTTGTCATTTGTATTCTTGTGTTCATCTTTGTTGTTGGTTTTGACAATTTGTTTGAGTTTTTAGCCTCTCTTTATGTCATTGGGTATGGTTGGATCTATGGAAACAAGTTTTGTTGTGTCAAACTTACTACATGATTAGCGATTCGTGTTGCTCTTTCAGAGGTGACCATCTCAAAGTCTCACCATAGGGTTACAGTCGTAGTTGTTGGAGTTTCAGTTGTTGTCAGTTTTATTTTCCTTTTGTTTGAGTAGTGATCGTGAACCTTTTGATATGAATAGAAGCATGTTTTGATGATAAAAAAACAACAAAAAAGTCACTTTTGTAATCCAATTTTAATTTTTTACATCCAAATGTGGTGATTCAAAAAATAAATTCAATTTTTTAATCCAAAAATATTTTCTTACATCCAAATGTGGTGCTTCTAAAATTATAATTATTCGCAATATTCTTTTGAAAATATAAATTACTTTTAATAACTTGAGTAAGTTTCATTAATTATATACAACAAAATATTCAGAATAAATAATATCAACTTTTGATGGAATGTATGCAAAACTATGTTAATACGGTGTTTTTTGAGTAGATATTTGGATTTATTGATGGTCAAGACGATAACCACGGCTTAGAGAAAGAGTGAGTTGAAATTACTGGCTAATATGCTATCAATGGAGTGCACATGCACCACTTCACAAACCTTGCGCCCTTGCGCAAACTCAAAATATGATCGTAGCACATGATAATGATATCATAAGGTGCATGGAGTTGAATTCCTAGTCTCCTATTATACGTTCATACTTCTCAAAGAGGGCTCCCCTCATGTTCATTTACTTTACAGAAGATTTGGTTAAGAATCAGACTAAATCAAGAGGGAATTGTTCTATTGATAAACAATAGAGAGAGATTGACAATTAATGTACTCGAATCAAGAGTGAACCGATGTAGACATCATCTGAGCACTCGATGCTTATGACAAAAGTCACAACACATTGAGTGTGGCAATTCATAAGCTCCAATATGAATGTTTATATCACACACTGCTTGCATTTGAGTTCTTGTGTGCTCCTTCCCAATGCATCACACTCCGACCTCGGGAGGGGGGATGCGTTCAATCGCCGGTCATGAATTCGAATTTTGAACCCCGGGTGGCGAGTCAAGCACTAGTTATGGACCTCAAGCCACGCTATATCGAAAAAATTTGTCACTTAATTGGTATTCACATTTTCAAGAACTAATATACTTTAGTTCTTTTGGGGCTGGGTCATATGTTTGAATCACCGCTCACAAATTCTACCTTTCCTTCAGAAGTCGGGTTGAGGCTTAACTTGGAAACTTGAGACCACTCTTTTTGAGTACTGAGACTAACTCACTCACTGAGTTGCGGTCCTACATCAAGACCACTAGACCAGCATCATGGTCCAACATCGACAGTCCGTTGACAGGACCTATTCCACAATTGATGCTTTCATTAATGTGTAGGTACAAGTGAATGAGGAGTACCTTACTCCTTTTCAACTCATATCCGGTAGCTTCAAGCTAAGGAGTGGTAGACTAAGGGACTCGCTATGTCAAAGGGAGCAAAAGATAATGAAATTCCGTAGAAGAAGACCACGGTAGAGGTCGAGACTGAGCCTAACATGTACGAGGCTGAGTCCAGCATGGCCGAACCTGAGCCCAACATAACTGAAGTCGAGGACAAGTCCAACATGACCGAGGGCGAGGTCGACATCATCACGGTTGGGCCTGCATGATCGAGCTTGAGGATACAAGACTGAGCGGAGCAGACACATTATGCACATTAAATTAGTTTAGGCCCGGTCCGGTAACTTGCTGAGTCTTTAGGTCCATGATTAACTGTTTGGAGGATGTCTTGTATGATTTCTTGATATTGTTATAAAAAGGCGCTCTTATATATATATATATATATATATATATATATATATATATATATATATATGTATGTATGTATATATATATATATATATAGAATAGAGATCAAATACAAACCCTTCTTAATTTACAAAGTACAAACTCATCTTGACCATCCGATGAGTTGATCCAAAGGACATAAAGGCAAGGTGGCATTTTTGTAATAAAACCCAACTTTTTTAGGGTGCAATTCATTGAACGTTAATGTGCACCTGCTATTTTATGGCTGAATAATATGCACTACTTTGAACCTCAATATGCAATACAAATAACGTTAAGGTGCATCGTACAAATATTTGCACAATAAGCACAGTTTGTACTTGATCTTTCCCCTATATATATATATATATATATATATATACATATATATATATATATATATATA
Source organism: Cuscuta epithymum (assembly GCA_945859915.1). Taxonomy (NCBI): domain Eukaryota; kingdom Viridiplantae; phylum Streptophyta; class Magnoliopsida; order Solanales; family Convolvulaceae; genus Cuscuta; species Cuscuta epithymum. The sequence continues at coordinate 193,658 of CAMAPF010000156.1, read as the reverse complement.
CATATATATATATATATACATATATATATATATATATATATATATATAGGGTTAAGATCAGATACAAAGTATGCTTCCGATACAAAATGCAAATTCATCTCATTCGTCCAAAAATACTAAAATTAAGGGTAGGGATTGGTTGGACCACTAATTACCACTAATTAAGTGGGAGTTTTCCCATCTTAATTAACTATGCACGTAACTCATGGAGTTAGTTAGGAGTTTTCCTATAATTTCTCTCAAATCCACCGTATCTTTATAAATAATGGATGGCCATGATTAATTTGCACTTTGTAAATTAAAATGACTTTGTATGTGATCCTAAATCTATATATATATATATATATATATATATATATATATATATATATATATATATATATATATAAAAAACCTTGCTAATCATATTTTTGTCAAATAATTTTAAAGTAGTAACGTTTTTGGGAATTGACTTCAATGATATTTTGGGGGGAAACCTCTACTTATATTCAATTTAGTACATTGCTATATAAAAATAGAATTGCCCTGAACAGGAGTAAAACGTTTTGAAATTCCAAACTAGGAATCTTCATGTTTTTATTTCCTAAATAGAAGTAATTTATGTCAATTTTGGAAAGAACTATCATGTTTGAAGCTTGATAATGCCAAACTTGACAGAAATTACTCATATTTAGAGAATAAAAATATGAAAGTCTTATTTTAAAATTTGAAAATGTTTTTACTCCTATTTAGGGGTGATGGAGTATATGGACTCCGACCCCCTGGTCTGCCGACTATTGGGCCTGGACAGCGGCCCACACACGCTTAACGGATTCTTATTATTTTAAATTATTATTCAGATGTTCTAGATTAGCTTTTTATACTATCGGTCCATTTATGTAACCGGGTCTGTCAGGCCCATATTAGAGGCACAGACTCGGATTTTCCCTATATATACTCCTTATAGGAGGCTTGTAAACATAACTCACAAGTCATTCATCATTATACACATTCTTCTTCTCCATTACTCTTCTTGATTATTGTTCAATCTCTCCTTAGTTATAGGATATGGGTATCAATTATCCAACAATGGTGCTCTCGTTGAGAGGTTGAACACAATCAAGTAAGAAACCCTCCCAAATTACCCAAACAACTCTACCAAAATCACGAAGGATCAACCAAGAAACTGTGTGGAAAGTTCAAAAAAGAAAAAAAATCTTGCAAGAGCAGACGGAGAATCGGGAATATGGGATTTCCCATACCTGGCCGGAGCAATCGTCACCGCGCCGCCGTGCTCAGGGTGGGTCGCCCCGCTTCTGGGCTAGCACCGCCGCCACCGGCCAGCCACCACGAGCCACCTGCTGCAGTTTCACATGAGGATCTGCAACCTTTAGATCTGGAAATGAACGACGAGAAAAAAATAATCTGGCAATCCAAGATTTGGGCTGCCATCCACCGTCAACACCACCGCCGTGCGCCGGTACACTTGCCGAGGTTTGACACCACGCACCGGGGACTCGTCATCGCCTTCTCGAGTCCAGCGTCGCCGTCGCTCCAGGCCTAGCGGGGGATACAAACTGGCCGTTTCCGTCCAGATCTACGTCCACCCAACGGTCCACAGTGATGTTGAGATCGATGCGTGATAGCCGTTATATTTACTTGTGTTTAACATAAGTATTTATAAGTATTTGTTGAAGAAAGGAAGACAAATTGGGTAAATACCTTCAGAATGAGAGCTAGAGCATAAAACATTGCGATGAACGACTTTTTAGACCAAGAGAATGACATTCTGCCCATAATTTGAGTATAACGTATTCTATAGAACTCGAAATCACTCGATTCGAGTTTCATGTGAATGCTAACTCAATAAGGAACAAATGTTATGAAGACGTCATGGCCAAAATATGAAAGGAACAAGACTCAATCAACCAACAAAGTTAGATGTTGCTGGTGGGATTTCAGGATGCATACCTCTCAGTGTTTTAGCCATAACGTTTGATTGGATGAATAAAATCACTGTCATTCAAGTTTTGATGGATAGAAGACTTCATTATCTACAACTTTGGTGAAGGAATAATGTCCAAATTCGTAGCGGAACATCCCCAAAATCCTGGGACAAAAACCGACACTTTTTGACCAATTTCGGAAGAAGAGAAAGGAAGCGCATTTTTGGGCGCTGCAACCGGCGCCGGTCAGCCTATAACCGGCGCCGGTTGGAAGGCTTTTTCGCACTAAACGAGCCTGTTTGCGACCGGGGCCGGTTCTAGACTGACTGAGGCCGGTTGGGACGATTTCAGCTCAAACAAAAGGTCGTGCAAGAGGATTTTTGATGGGAAAACTTCACCTTCCTCATCTCTTGATCAAATATTGCTCCATACCTGATTGTTGGGCTCGAATAGACTAAAAGATGCCATTCTTTAGCCTATATAAAGCCTTCAATTCATCAAGCAAACACATTCCATTCCATAGATTAATTCCTAGCTTTTATATTTTTGTTCTTGGTATTTTCTTCAAGTTCTTGAGGAGGAAACTTCAACCTCCGAAATCATTAGTGTTTAGGTATTATTTCCTTTGTAATTTCATGTTCCATTACATTTGAATATTGTATGTTGATTAATATGAGCATTAGAGGCTAATTTCTTAGCTAAGGCTAGGGATGAACCTCTATGCCCATTAAGTGTTTGATAAAAGTTCTAAACCAATAAATTGTGATTTATCCTTTATATTTTGATTGTTTATGACTATGATGTACAACATAGAAGTATGTTAAATTTAGTTTATGCTTGCAATTAATGTTGAAGTCTAAACTATAAACATTAAAGGATAAACATATATAGTACCGAGAATAGAAATATATCCGGTCTTATATGATACGGGTGTGATGTCTTGATATTCAACGGGGTTTTCGGTAGATGAATGTAAGCCGTAACGGGATTACACGTAACGAAAACCACGCTCTTGCTGCCTTAACCGGAGTTGAGAATATATTAGTGGCATCGTATTCATAATTATTGGGGAGGAACTATTATTAAATAATTATTAAAGCATTTAGGTGAATCCCGATTGCCTTAGTAATTCTCATTCTTGTTTGAACCAATCTCAAAGAGCAAAGTTCCTGAAAAATTATATCATTTATATTCGTTGCATTCAATACTCGACTTTATAATATCAACCATTTCCCTGTGGATCGACCCGGTATTTACCGGTATTTTATTACTATATCGGCACTTGTATACTTGCAAGATCAAACCGATCAATGCGCGACCTCCGGCGCTTTGCTGATCCCCACTTCAGCTAAAAGGTCGGAACCGGGGCCACGATTTCCATCTCCATGGTCATTTGACTTTGTTGCCGGAGTTTGACCTCACGTATCCGCCATTAATGGCTGCCAGGAGCTCCAGGAGTAGCAAATCGGCAACACCACCCTGAGGTCCCCTGCCTGACTAGAAACCGAGACCCACCAAACCAGCGGCCAGCGGCGAGGTACCAGCTTCTGGTGCGGGCTCCGCCACCTTCCTCATGGCGCCTCCATCTTCACTCCCTGTCAAGCCACCAACTCATCAGTCGATACGCCATCGCAGGTCAACAATGATTCAAGCCCAGCTGAGTCCTTCCCTGTCGGCAGTCTTAGAATTCTAGGTTTGTGGTCGAGACACTGCCCAGGGTCGCCGGAAGCATCTTTGGTTGAAGGCTTCAAGATGACGGATTTATCTGCCCGCACACTCCTTGCTCTCTAGTTCCGGTGGAAGATCTCCCTGAGACATCAACCGCAGGAGTACAGATATCCGCATGATAGGTCAAACTCAAACTGGCTGGGCCAAGCCCAGTCAACCGGCTTTTTCTATTTTGAGATGGGCCTACGGAATCAGGGGGATTCTATTCATTTCAAGCAGCCCAATATTTCAGCCCATCAAGAGATAAGTACTCTTTAATTTTCATATTATCTATATTTATTTAAATCATTTTTTTTGTCGGGTGAATGTCACACTATCACGTACTTATGATCAAATGCCTAGTAGAGTGTGGCTTGAGACCCATCACTAGGATTTAAGGCCTGACTCTCAGGCACAAAGCCCTGACTCTCAGGCACGAAGACCGGTCTTAGTCATTCCTCGAGTGGCGACCGTTGCTTATGAATGGCTCACACATCCACTCTACTAAGTATTTTATCATTACATTAGCAATCCACATTTCCACTATTTTCAAGTAACGAACTCCTGATCGGAAACATAAATCCCAAGAAAAAGATTTTATATGTATGATAAATGTGTAGGTACAAAGATGTCTTTACTCATTTTCACCTCGTCTCCACTCGCCTCAAAGAGTGGGGACTGGGGGACTGAGGGGTCAGAGTTTCTAGATGAGGAGAAAATATCACGCATGAGCAGGAACGAGAGATGAGTCAGATGAAGATGGGTTGAGCTAGACAAAAGTGATTATGCCGGAAGGAGCCTACCTTCCTTGTTTCATGTTGGGGGCGCTAGGTGTGCTCTTTTCCCCTTTATTAGGATTTTTTCCCACTGAGTTTTTTCCTAGTAAAGGTTTTTAACGAGTTACCTCCCCATCATGGACAAGGGTGGTGGTCCCCCGACTGAAGAGGAAGAAACCAAAGACAGAAGAACGTTGCAGCTACAGTTTGGACTACTCCCTTTCACCTCGAGTACTCTCGGTTCAGGGAGTGGGGGACTCCTGATGGAGTATATGGACTTGGACCCCCCGATCTGCCGACTATTGGGCCTGGACAGCGGCCCACACACGCTTAACGGATTCTTGTTATTGTACATTATTATTATTATTATTATTATTATTATTATTATTATTATTATTATTATTATTATTATTATTATTATTATTATTATTATTATTATTATTATTATTATTATTATTATTATTATTATTATTATTATTATTATTATTATTATTATTATTATTATTATTATTATTATTATTATTATTATTATTATTATTATTATTATTATTATTATTATTATTATTATTATTATTATTATTATTATTATTATTATTATTATTATTATTATTATTATTATTATTATTATTATTATTATTATTATTATTATTATTATTATTATTATTATTATTATTATTATTATTATTATTATTATTATTATTATTATTATTATTATTATTATTATTATTATTATTATTATTATTATTATTATTATTATTATTATTATTATTATTATTATTATTATTATTATTATTATTATTATTATTATTATTATTATTATTATTATTATTATTATTATTATTATTATTATTATTATTATTATTATTATTATTATTATTATTATTATTATTATTTTTGATTCAATTATTATTATTATTATTATTATTATTATTATTATTATTATTATTATTATTATTATTATTATTATTATTATTATTATTATTATTATTATTATTATTATTATTATTATTATTATTATTATTATTATTATTATTATTATTATTATTATTATTATTATTATTATTATTATTATTATTATTATTATTATTATTATTATTATTATTATTATTATTATTATTATTATTATTATTATTATTATTATTATTATTATTATTATTATTATTATTATTATTATTATTATTATTATTATTATTATTATTATTATTATTATTATTATTATTATTATTATTATTATTATTATTATTATTATTATTATTATTATTATTATTATTATTATTATTATTATTATTATTATTATTATTATTATTATTATTATTATTATTATTATTATTATTATTATTATTATTATTATTATTATTATTATTATTATTATTATTATTATTATTATTATTATTATTATTATTATTATTATTATTCAGATGTTCTAGATTAGCTTTTTATACTATCAGTCCATTTATGTAACCGGGTCTATCAGGCCCATATTAGAGGCTCAGACCCGGATTTTCCCTATATATACTCCTTATAGGAGGCTTGTAAACATAACTCACAATTCATTCAACATTATACACATTCTTCTTCTCCATTACTCTTCTTGATTATTGTTCAATCTCTCTTTAGTGATAGGATATGAGTATCAATTATCCAACAAGAGGATTTTCCCAATAAAAACGGGATTGGAAAATCCTAAATTCATGTTAATTTTTCTTTTTGGCTACACTTTGTAGTCTCTCTTTATATAGTATATTCAATTCTTCATTGTTAAACGTGGGGATGAGTTTCAAAGTTGTGGCCTCCACTTTGGAATGCCATCTAACCAGGTGCTTGACTTTAATTTGGGTGTTGCTCGGCGCACCACCACTTTTACTTAAATAACCTCACTAACACGAATTTAACATTTCTTTGATTAAAATTAAAACTATGGCATAGCAGATGTTTACACTTTACACGCCACACCCCATCCATTCTAATCAATTGCAAAATTGATTTTCCATCCAATAGTTTTTATCATATGATGACGACAATTATTATTTTTTATAAAATGTTATAAGTTCTTCATTTGTGATCCATTTTTACAAAATTATACCAAATTAAAGAAATTCATATGATCTTTCATATGACAGCAATATTACATATGTATTTTTTTTAAAAAATCTGATAGGAAACATTAGTTCATAAGAAATCGAAATTTGACATATGAGACATAATTTATAAGAAGGAAAAATCGAAATTTGGAAAATACTATTTTCATGTATGTGTTATACTGCTGCAATTTCATTTGCCTATAACCTGCTTAATGGTGAACCCAATGGTGGCTGGGATCTAAAAAATGTATTTGATAAGGAACCATTTTATGAGATAAGGAAGCAAAATAGTTTAAGGTTTAGCTAGAAGACCAAATTCAGGCTTATTAAAATCTCACTATCCTAGCAGCGTCCTCGCCGTATGTCCCACCTCCACCACCAGCTAATGGAATTGTTATCAATAGCCTCTACTGTCTTTGTATGCTTTTTCTATGATGTTATCACTTCTTAGATCTAAAAAGCACTATAAGTGGAACATATTATACTTTATTTCACGTTTTTTCTTCTGATCTGCATTTGTTATAAAAGGGTTGATAGATGAGCTTTCTCGAGATAGAAATTTGCGGTCTAGCCCGGTCCAGCATAAGAGGAATAATGCAAAACCAGATAGGAAGATCATAAAGCTAGGTAACCTGGGAAGATAATCTAGAGTGGCACGTGAGAATAGACTTAATTATGATTAACCTATGAGGCTATGATTGTCAGACTCGAGATAAAATAGTATTTATTCACAATTGGCCTGGAAAATTGGGATCTCTTTAATGTATTCATATTTATGCGGTTTGATTCAGAAACACTATAGTTTTTAATTTTTTAGTTTTTGTTCTAAACTAATCACAAGTTATTTTTCTAAGCTGTTCAATATATGATTTGAATTGTACAAGTATCAATTCCTAAAAACAATAGCCTTCATCCAATTTAGTAGTTTCTGATGGATATTTCGGACACATAGGCATGTTCATCAATTAAAGCAAATCTCCCATTTTCTTCTTCAGTTCAACAATTCCATGAATGAGACCCACCCTCAGGATTACTGATGATCAAGGATTACTGATTAGGAAACTAATTGTGTTTGGTAAAGGTAAATTACAAGACTCTTATTCATATGTGATTTATTTATAAATAGTCACCTAATTCAACTATTTATTTGATATTAGCAAAATGGTGAAACTTTGTAGTTCAAACTATTAATTTGCCCAAATCAACCTAATTCGACTACTAAGATGTATGCTTGAACATGTTATTGAAGGAGATTTTTGGGGATAATTAGGATTACAATGACTTGGCCAGAAGTCAGGGCCGGCTAAAGCAAATATGAGGCCCTAGACGGTCATGTAGTCATTTTATTTAAACATGTTATATTCAACATAATAATATAGAAGTAAATATACTTCGTAAATAGAAGTAAATCACATATGAGATGCATCATATAATTAACGTAATGAGTATATATACTTTGTAAAATTAAGGTCAAAACTGATTAAAAAAATGCATTAATATTTTAATAGCCTATTATTCTTTTAACTATTTCAAGAGTAACTAACATTTTTTCAATCCATGAATAGCAGATAAGCTATTTTCAGACATGAATGACAGGAGATGATTTTTTATCAACTTCACATATGACATTTCTACGGTTCTACATCAATCTCAACAATATTTGAGGGATACATTTTTGTGCTTACAGTACCGACTTGAGCCGGCAAGCGATTTTATGATCAAATCCGATCTTAAGTTTTTCTTTTTCTTTGTACATTTTGAATCATGCTTCTGTTTTTCCGTCATCACAATTTTACATTTTTTTTGAAAAAAATACCTAGCACTCCGGTACTAAATAAGTTAATGGTTCATAAATACATATTTAATTCTCTAAATTTAATTACATATAAGAAATTATAAATTTTTAATATATATTTCAATCAATCAAAATAAAAAAGATATATATGACGTACTATAATAAACCCTGGGTCACTAGCAAGGTCCCGTCTAACAATAAAAAGACTAAAGAACTAAAAGTAATTCATAAAATAATAAAATAAGTAATCAGAAAAATGAAAATCTCTTAAATCAACTAAATCAATTACTACGTAGTAAAGGTATTCAACAATTCCATACGGAATATAACTAAAGCTTTAGTGCCGCTATCTTAAATGGGGGATTGCCGAAGGTGCGAAACTGGGAAATCGGACTTTCGCTTCGAGGGTGAGGCTCACTGGTCACCGCCTCAAGTCTTAAAGAATTAATGGTAAGTCGTCTGGCCGTCTCTCACTCTCTCAGCTGATTCTTGGAGCTTCCGCCTTCGACCCTTCGTTTTTGTTTGATTCCGTTTCAGATTTTTTAGTTTCTTACATTAGGAATTCATATTTTATTACAATAAAAATTGAATATACTTATATAATACTAATAGACTTATTATAAAAAATGGAGGCCCCTGAAAAACCGGGGGCCCTAGACAACCGTCTAGGTCACTTGCCCCTATGGCCGGCTCTGCCAGAAGTGGGGAAGCTTTGTAGATCCAATACATATGAAAGTGACGACGTGTGGAGATAATTGGGTTTTCCAATACATATGGAAGTGTGGAAATAATTGAGTTCTTAATAAGGAAAGAGTGATAAGACATTACAGATGTGTAACTGTGTTGGCTTTCTGTTTTTAATACTCCCTCCGTCCCAAAATGGTTGGCCAAATTTCCTTTTCTGACCGTCCCAAAAAGGTTGGTCAATTCCATTTAAAGTAAGAAATATGTGGCTAAAGTTAATTCTCTCTCATCTGCACAAATTTCAACCACACAGTTTTTACTTTATTAATCCACGTGCAAATCAACATTGGACAACGATTTTGGGACGGAGGGAGTATCCATTAAGATCATATATGTCCAATGGCCCAACCCCGGCCCCTACATAGATAATACTACAAAGAATCTCCCCTAACATGTCCGGTTATTGCTTATGTTTGTAGTAACAGCGGTCAGACCCTTCTGATTATGTACTTGATAGGTATATACATAGGAACTGGATTAAAATGAGTGAATGAAGCCGAATTTTCTGAAATTGTGACTGAATGAAATCAATGGGTTAAAACATATTTAGAAGTATCCAGTTTGATGTTGAAACAATGATCAATGTTATTGGCTGGTGTGAGATGAGGAGAACTGCTGAGCATTTGGGTGAAGACTTCATGTTGAAGATATAGAACATGGCATATTTCAAAGGCTTTCCTCAAAGCAAGCAACTTTTGGAAAGACATGTATGTTGCTGAGTAAGTGGCTCAAACAGGTCTTCTGGGGATATTTGATATACAAAAGAAAAATAGATGAATGCTTAGGTTTTGCATCGGTATCGCTAGATTTATCATCTTAAGTTGTTAATGTATTAGATTGTTGATAATATATTCGTGATGATACATACGTTTTAGTCACACAAGTTTTTTTCTCCAATTTCTTTAATGGTTATTAGACTTTTTCTACATCCATGTGGATTATAAATCATCATCAATTTACATATTTTTATTGTTCGATGCACTGGTACATCTAGAACAGAATAACATTTTCTCTAGAATTAACTTTATTTATAAGGAAAAATTGAAAATAATAATCCCAACTATTGCCGGTCCGCTAACAATAATCCCAACTATTGATTATTTTTGTATAATCCCAACTATATGGACCATCCGTCAATAATAGTCCATGACCAAATATTACCTTCTATAAAAGTGAATTTTAAATAGAAATTAAGCGTAAAAATTAAAAGTTAAGATTATTTATAGAGATTACTTGCTATATCTCTTCTCATCCACTTCAGAAAGTACATGAATTTATTTATAGGGACTGTTATTGGCAGAAGGACCCTAAAGTTGGGATTATTCCAAAATAATCGATAGTTGGGATTATTATAAGCGGACCGCCAATAGTTGGGATTATTACAATCAATTTTTCCTATTTATAATGGTATGTAATATGCAATTCTTTTAAATAAAAAATATAGCAGAGTTTGTATGTTGTAACTTTGATTATATAATGGTAGTTTTTAAGAAAAAGGAAAATGTTGATTGTATGAAAAACTGCAAGCAAATTTAAAATAATTAGTGAGGTGCAAGAATAAGTACTACTTAATAATAATATACCATGATTCCACGATTTTAATGTCTCCTTCGATGGCCCTTAGGAAGCTTTATAAATTTTAAGTGTCATATTTGTTGTCACTGTATAAAAAGGGTCACAACTTTTGGAAAATGTTTGTATAGACCATATTATTGATGGTATTGTTGATAGAACGAATTTCTTAATCACATATAAGAATCTTCAATTCACTTTTTGAGGTGACTCGTGGCATCGTACAATTGACTATGTGTAAAAACAAATTTTGGTAGATATATGTTTAATGCAGAAATTGTAATTGACTTATTTTTTATTATTGTGGCAAATGAAATGATGATTTGGAAATGAATATATTGAAATTTAAAAGGAATTATGATATCGAATGAGACAAATGATAACCTTGAAATTAGAACCTTTTGATCAATATAATATTGTAATCAAAATATAACTAAACATAAACGGGTAACGGGTAGGGTATAGGCAGATAATGGGGCTGCCATATATAAAACTGTAATCGTCGCGTAGAAATAAAACGGTAATTCCCCGCCTCATACTCGTTATCCAGTCAATGCGGTTTTCCCGTTTTGATCGGAGCGGTTCGATGCGAGTATCCATCGGAATAGTCACTATTGTCGTCCCTGCTTCTAATATCTGTTACTATGTATTTGTTATTATTTATTTACGATTTGTGTCATTCTTGTGATAACTGATAAGTAATACGAAGTATTATAATATATAATTGTACTTATATATTAATTAATATTAACAATAGCTACATATTGCATCCCGTGCAACGCACGGGTCGAATACTAGTTTGACATAAATTCATTTACTATGGACATTAATTTATAATTGTAATGCCAAATTTAATAAGAATGTTGTTGATTACACTAAAATTTTTTGATCTGATTTGAGCCGATCTGATATGGTCTGGGCTGGTATGTCAAAGTCTGGTTTAATCTAATATGGTCTGCTAAATGTTTGCTCTATTTGTATTATACAATTATCGAAGTTTGGTCTAATTTGCTCTGTTTAAGTTTGTCTAGGATTAATACTTAATTCAATTAAAAACATTCTAAATAGTAGCAATCATAGTTATATGTAATATAATAAGAGTTTTTGTCATTTTTAGTCCTCTGTATATTATGTCACTGATACTTTTGGTACTCGATTTTGAGTTTTTCAACATTTAGTTCTTCGACCATTGTGTGGAAAATACTTTTAGTACCTGTCTATGAAAATTTCCACATTTAGTTCTTCGACTATCACAAAAGTGACACTTTTCATCCTTCAATTATTATAATATTTACATTTTTAGTCGTCCACTTATTATATCAAAATTATAGTAGAAGGATTAAAAGTAGGAAAAATTGACAAAAATAATCCCACCTTTCGCCGGTCTTCTCATAATAATCCCACCTTTAGGTAATCCCAGAATAATCCCACCTTTGCATCTCATCTTCTTTCATTGGACCCTGACCATGTTTTTTACTCTTTTTTTGAAAATCATATAAATAATCTCACCTTTCACTTATCTATTATATCTTTATAAATGTGAGATTATTTATATAAGATTTTCAAAGAAAGGTAAAAAACTTGGTCAGGGTCCAATGAAAGAAGATGGGGTGCAAAGGTGGGATTATTTTGGGATTATGTAAAGGTAGAATTATTATAAGAAGACCAGTGAAAGGTGGGATTATTCTTGTCAATTTTTCCTTAAAAGTATCAATTCGATAATACTTAGGGAACTAAACTAATGTTCATAGTAAATGTTTCCTAAATTTATACTTAAGTAAAATATACATTAATCAGTCGTTCATTGGATCAAGCTTAAACATGACTAGATTTTTTTAATTTTATATGTATAGTATTGATGTCATATGAAAGATCATAACAAATTACTTAATTTCATATATTGTTTGTAAAAATCTGGATGACAAATGAAAAAGTTACCACATTTTATAAAATAATAATTGCTTGCCACATTGTTTAAAACTACTCCCTTTTTTGAGTAGTTTTACCTTTTCGGTCCGTCCCACTATAATTGTCTCATACCTTATTTGGTAAAGTTTGTGTGGTTCTAAATCATTCCTACTTTATTCTTACTTTATCAATTCAATACAAACCACATAAATCCACTTTTATTAATAACCGTACCACCTTCTCTTGTCCCAAACTTAGGGGGACGGATGTAGTATTAGATAAAAATCAATTTTGCAAATGGTTAACCAATTAACGTTAGTTGGGTGTGGCCGGCGTGTGTAGTGTGTTGTGTGTACTCCTATTAAGTACTACTTCGTACCTAGTAAATAATTAATACTCCCTCTCACCTTTTTTGGATGTCCGAAGACATCCAATAATTTATTACGGAGTACTGGTAATTAACAATGGACGAATACAATGGAGGAAATAAGAGAGGACGAATTTGTCCAATCGTGGGAAAGAAAAGCTGCGCCCAGCACATCTAGAGGTGCGCCAAGTAATTTTTCTGGAATAATAATAATAATAGTAATCCTGAGTAATAAAAAATAAAATCAATGCGCGCGATCTGATGCTGCGCTAGTTCTGGATTCGGGACTCAGTTGTAGCCGGTTGGAGAGGAGCATCAACAAGTCGTCTTCCTGTACAGTGTACACGCTCTTTTATGGTATTTGATTTCATCCATTCTTATGGTAATATGGTATGTATGTTGTCTCCCACTCGGGCTCTCACCTCCTGCAATGTCTTCGTTCATTTAGACACATTTGTATGGGCGTTCCATGCTAGTGAATAGTGGGTTAAAAGAGTGAGAAATTTGAACACTTCTGTCAATGGAGTACAGGAGAATTAAAGATCAGGTTTTTTATTTCTCTCTCTTTTGTTCACAATTCATTTCAAACATTTGCAGCTTTGTATCTCTCTTTGGTTAACTTTGACTCCTACAACCAACCTATAAGGAATCTAAAACGAAAATACTAATTACTTGAAAAATTTGTCCAATACCGAACCCTCTGTTAGGACAAGCATGAGGCATCTGTTGATGATATTGAAAGCTCACCCACGAAAGCTGTTTCAGGTCAGGTGTATTTTTATATTAATTATACTACAATTGGATTGGATGTCTTGGTAACACTTTTGGGAGTAAGGTGGGGATGTGCTTTCCCTGGTTGATTTATGTGGGTAAGTATTGAGTTTCGATTATGCAGGCTCTCTCAATATTGTGGCCGCCGTAGGGGCAAGCCCAGGTGACCGATCTAAGTGGAAGCGCAAGTAGGAACAAGAGCTTGGTTGCTGTTTTTATTTTATTTTCCAAGCATACTTTCTTAAACTATTTGGAGCTATACACTTTTCATTTCCATTCATGTTGAGTTTAGGTCAATGGTGACACTTGCATTGACCGTGCTTACAAGTTCACAAGCAATACTCATTGTCTGGTCAAAGAGAGCTGGAAAGTATGAGTACAGTGTTACAACTGCAAACTTTTTGGTTAGTGAATGACACAGGCCTTATTTTTTGCCAGCATTGGAATTTTTTAAAATGTAAAGTAAAACCGTGGATTATTGAATTGGGAACTCTTGAGTTGGAGGATGGGAAGGTTATGTTATGTAATGAGATACTGAATATATTATTTTCTTAATCTTCTGCTTCCATCTTTATCATTAGGTAGAGGCTCTGAAGTGTGCACTGTCACTTGCAGCTTTAATGAGAATCTGGAGAAAAGACGGCGTTACTGATGATAACAGGTTTTATTTTATGCATGTGTGTGTGTGTTGTTTCCTAATCTGGGAGACGAACATCAACTCTTCGTCTCAGATGGGAGGACGAAGAATTTCAATTTGTAACCCATAACTTGGTATGGCTTGTGATGCGATAAATGATGATTTGGATGTTGGTTGGCACATATTTTGGTCCATCTCACAAAATGAGACCTGCGATACGGCCTTATAGAATACAACCCCCCAACTTTATTTGAGGTTAAACACCTTTCTTTGTTTTTTTAAATAACACCTTTTTTTGTTATTTCTTCTGTTTCTATATTTAGGTTAAGCACTACATATGATGAGGTCAGTGTTTATCCAATTCCCGCTGCTCTGTACCTTGTCAAGAATTTACTGCAGGTTGGCTCTGAACTTTTCCTGTAATGAAAAGCACTTCGAATTTCCATCTTATAACCTCTGATTTAAAATTATTGGTGTGTCACAGTATTACATATTTGCATATGTAGATGCTCCTGGATATCAGATACTAAAGAACTTGAACATTATCAGCACTGGTGTTTTGTATCAAATTATTCTTAAGAGGAAGTAAGCCCTTTCACCATTTTCTTGAGTAATGATTAATAATTCAGCGTCTTGTTTTTTGTTTATTTTTTGGAGCAAATTATTTCTACCATCCACAGGGCAGTGGCCCCTTTGTTTTTTCTTATTAATGAAAAGCTTACTTATCAAAAGATAAAAATAGAAATAATTGTAAAATGCTTCATAGTGGCTTAGGATCTTTTAATGTTGCTCTTGTTCCTTATTATATACATTTTCTCATTGTTTTGGATTACTTGTTTGAATGTCTTACTTAAAAGATTTGGCTAGTTGTAGAAGCCATTTGATCACCTGCTTAAATATATACCAGAAGTTCAGGTTCCGAAACAGTGAAGATCACCTCCAAGTCTCCAACACACATGCCATAAGAAATCTGCATCCTTGACCTGGCCATATATTGCATTTCCAGCTTCTAGATTCTGTCCCTTGGTTTTGTTTCTTTTCGTGTTGTTAGTGTTACATGAATTACATGAATAAAGTAGGAGTGTAGAAACAAATCCTTTATAATGGTCTAATGGATTGCTAAGTACAACTTAGATGCCGACCACATGGGTGTTGATGATTTTATTCCCCTACGGAAAACACGGTTTTGGAGGCAAATCATTAGTTTGGTAAGAGGGATGTACAGGAGAAAGGAGTGGACATGCTTTCCACTTCCAATTGGATAGAAATTGGGAGGATATGCACTTTTTTAGTTTAAAACATCTGTTCTATATTTTTCATTATTTAAGAAAACTGCTTCTGTTCAAAATGTATCCTCTCTATTTAACAAAAAATTTCTGGAGCCTTATGTGGCTCCACTATGGAGTCATCTAGGCTTATGTGGCCTCGCCATAACCACTCATTTTCATAGTGGAGTTATAGTGGAGGGTCCCCTATGAAACTAAGTTGTGTTGGTGATGCCACGTAACTCCATGGAGTGATATTGGGCTCACCTAATTAGTTCGGAGATAAGATGTGGCCCATTTCACATTTTTAGCAGGCACTGTTTGTGTCTTGTAGCTGACTGAGAGTTTGTATTAAAAAAAACCAATGCTCCTGAATAATTTGTGATAAACTCTACAACCAATTATATGAACTGCACCTTTCTCAAGGATAGTAATGCATGAGTTTCCTCAAATTCTTCAAATTGCAAAGTGTATGCATCTAAAACTTTACCCACTTTCTCATTTAGGTTGAGTGAGGTTCAATGGGCAGCGTTCATTTTACTTTGTGCAGGATGTACAACAGCACAACTTAATCCTAGGTGAGGTTCTTCACGTAGACTACCAAGGGTGACTAATGTGAATATTATTAGTATTGTAATGTCAAGAATAAAATTTGCTGTATTTTTAAATTACTGCATGGTCCTAACAGGATTACATTCTCCTTGCAGCTCTGATCATATTCTCCAAAGTCCTGTTCAAGGTTGGCTTATGGCTATTGTAAGTTGCAGAAGTTTCAAGACATAATATAATTATTAAAGTTAGAGAAATAGAGTTCTATGAACTTATTAATAAATTATACTTGTTTACACCTTTTTGCATCACACATTCAGGTTATGGCTCTTCTAAGTGGTTTTGCTGGAGTTTACACAGAGGTATACTTTTTAACCTGCTATTCCGTTTTCAGTATTTAGTTCCAAGGGTATTTTTTTAAATATCACCGTGACCAAAGAAATTATATTATTTGTGTCTATTTTCTCCATTGTCATTTTGACTCATTTCATATGTTTATTGGCAAGCTTTGAAGCAGACTACCTTGATTATTGGGATTTTATAATCTGGGTCTCTTGCTTTTATAATTATATTTGAATCTTTTTGTTTCAATGGTTGGTGATAGTGTGTTAGTGCACTGTTATTTCCTATAACTGTAGGAAAAAGAAGCACTGGTACACAACGTAGTATGAGTATAGGTTAATGTATTTTTTCCTTCCTATATGGGGCAATTTTCTCGTTTATCTTATTCAACGTAAACCTTCCTTTAAGCAGAAAAGGTTTGGTTACAAAATTCTAAAAAGCAGATTACTCAAAAATTACAGCCCACTAAGGCACTAACACAACCAATCAAAAAGCAACATTTGAATATATTTATTACTACCTCCGTCCCAATGGACTTTGCACTCCTTGAATTAAGTGAGAAATAAGAATAGTAAAAATTGCGTGGTTGAAGTTTGTGCAGAGGAGAGAGAAATGAGTAGAGCCACAAAATAGTTTAATGGGAAAGTGGCAAAGTTTTTTGGCACAACCAAAAAGGGAAAGTTGGCAAAGTCCAATGGGACGGAGGGAGTATTTATTATTAATAATAAGCACCAACAGAAACTGAACGTGAACTCCCAATGGTCAATGTAGTCTGCTCCTGAGCTATTAAACTTATCATCTTGCTCTATAATGTGCCCATTTATATGAAGTGTGTGACAGCATAAGCTATACAACCATTCTAGCTAGGCTTGAAAAGAAAACCAGGTGAGCTATGAAGCGCCACAAGCGTAGAAAAGAAGTTGCCAAATACCTGTGGTAGTTTTATTTATGCGTTTTAGTTTATTATTTGCTTTATTCATGCAGGCAATAATAAAGAAGCGGCCTTCAAGGAATATTAATGTTCAAAACTTCTGGCTATATGTCTTTGGAATGGTCTTCAATGCTATTGCAATAGTCATTCAAGATTTTGACGAAGTTGTGGACAAGTAAATTTACATTTGCAAGTGCCCTTTTCTTTCCTGACCTATGATTTTTTGAGTTTAGTGAAGTGGAAAAACTGTTTTATTAGGGTTAAATGCACATGCTATTTCAACTATGGAAGATATGATACATCAGTGAAATGCCTTCTTTCCTTAGAATAACAACTTATGGTTTTGTATATCGCAGGGGTTTCTTCCATGGATATTCACTTATTACAGTTCTCATGATTCTCAACCATGCACTGAGGTATATTTTGTATTCAACTTGGTACTTAAAATGAAACTAAATGAGGTTTACATCAATTTACAGATTGATTTAATGACTAGTGCTATACAATTTTTTCCAGTGGTATACATTTTTTTCCATTTCTAACTGGCCTGCTATCTTGGACAGTGGTCTAGCTGTATCAATGGTAATGAAGTACGCTGACAATATTGTGAAGGTAACACTGGGGATTTCTTTTTTATTCCACTCACATAGCTAATTGTCATGTTACTTCTAATTCCCATACTCGTGATTAAGGCAGAATTTGATGCCCATTATACATTCAAGTTTTGCACATCCGTGATCCGTGACTCAAAAAGACAAAAAGTAACATAATGGCGAGTAGTGTGGAATCCCAGGAAGTGAAGTCTATATTACCATTTACCAAGCAACGCCTTGACTCGCTAGTCTGAAGGGAACTAATAGTAACTAGAGGGAGAGAGTTGGAAAAAAGATATTTAAGAGACAAAGCAATGATTGATAGTTGATTGATAGTTGAGGTGTGAGATATTAAGAAAACAACTAAGTGTTCAAGAACATGTACCTGACTGAGGCCTAGGACTTCTTTAAGTTGATTAAAGTGAAGTATTAAACCAAAGGAAGTCATATTTTAGTACTCTTTAAGTTGATTACTCTAGTTATAAAGTAAAAAACCAGTAGATTAATAGGCAGAAGTATCGCAAAATTGCATTATATGAAATAGGTCTAACTACATTACAAGTTGTTTTAGAACTTCAGAAATTTTCCTTAGCCAGGTGTTTAAGGTAACAAGGATAGAGTTAAGGCCTCTCTACTCACAGGGATAGAGTTAAGGCCTGCGTACACCTCACCCTTAAGAAACCCTACTTCTGAGTGATGCTTGGTGTATTTTCTTGGATTGTTCTGGCTTAGGTCTAAATGAAGGTACAAGCTTTTCATCAGTTTAAATTAATCTATAGAGCACTAAAACCAAGACCATATACTTATTTTTTAAGCACAACTGTATACACCACATCAATTTTTTTGTTTACTTTTTAATATTCTTTTTATCTATTTGTTTAGAAAATCATGTTATCAAAATATAAGATCATTACAAGCACAAGATCTGGACTCGGTTACATTTAATAGTTTCTCTAATATGATTGACAACTTAATGTTGAAACAATACAAAAAATGTTGAGAGCCATCAGGAAATTCATCTTTGCTTTGCTTCTTGAATCTGCTGTGTGTAGGTATATGCTACTTCTGTTGCAATGTTACTGACAGCTGTTGTATCGGTATTCCTTTTTGGATTTCATCTTTCTCTCGCTTTCTTTCTGGGATCAACGTAAGTCCTAGATAAACCGTGTGACCTCAGTATATGCAGTGTTTCCACAGCGACTCATGTGTGCTTCCACTTGTTGTGTGCAGTGTTGTATCAGTCTCTGTGTATTTGCACTCCATCGGAAAACTCCAGAGATAACAAAAAAATCAATGCATTTCATCTCGCTTTGTTGAGTAGGAGTGATTGTGCATCACTTGATCCATGCTTGGTTTTCTATCGGCAGTTGACATTGGAAAGGCACATTTTTCTGGAGTCGTGGTATTTTTGGGGTAATGGAGCTTTGGATCTCCATCTCTGTCTATGGTTGATAGCTTTTTATGGATTGATTTTGGTGGCTTCATAGTTTGGAATATTCTGTAGATATGTTTCTACTGTGCCAGCACAAATTTGACTTGGTGACATATAGCATCATATAAATGTTTCTATTATTCGTTTGGATAATTTTTATTTTTGTCCATTCATTAATTATGAGCTTATTATATTCATTAATTATGGCTCTCATAAACACTGGCCTAATTTCATTAGGCAGGATTTGCACATATGAATCAGGTGCCATGACTCCGGACTCCTGAGCCCATCCCAACCAAAGCTCTATCAAATATGTGCTTGCTCTTTATTTGGATTAAGTGTACTTAGTTTAGTAAAGAAAATATGAAGTTACGTGCATTAGTGTATACATAAAAATGTAACTTCGACAATTATCAAGTTAGTTCAGGTGAATGTAATAAAAAAATTGTTTGGATGTAGTTTGAGATAGGTGAAATTATTATGCTTCGTATTACTTACAAAGAGAACTATCCTCCCAGTTTAGTGATTCTTAAAAACTGAGTTAAGACTTAAGAGATTGGGTGTTAAACCTAAGATTTTTTGAAAATTTAGCCTTTTTTTAATGTACTACGTATGTTATTGTTCTAAAATGCTAAACAGACAAGGTGAATTTAGAATAGACCTAAAAGTACCTAGTTTCACTGTGAAATAAACCGACTAAAATTGTCGGTCTTCAACTTCATTATCAAGGTAAGCAGCCTTAGCTTTAGGGATTGTGTTTCCTATGTACGTTCTTCCTGCCAAGTGACAATGTGACATCTTTCACCACTTAAGTCTTAAGTGCATGAGGACTCTTGGCTTTGTTTGCAATGGTAGTCCTTTTCCCAATATGTTTATGTGGCTTCAATAAACGAAGGTGTTGGATTATGCGGTAGAACAGAGGTCCCAGTCTATATACTGTATTAGAAGGTTTTCTTGATGATAATTGTAAGGTGTTAGAGAAAGTTCTTAATTTATTTTTGGAAACACGTTTCTTAATTTATTTTAGGAAACACATCCTAGTTGCCTTAGGCATGGATCCAGGCCGGTTCGGGCCCGGCCGGGCCTCGGTTCAGGAAAGGGGAGGCCCGGAACCGGCCGGGCCGGTTCACGTTTTGAGGGGCCCGAGCCCGGACCGGAACCCCAGCGGGTCGGGCCTACCCAAACCGGTCACTGACCGGGCCACCGAGCCGGGCCAGAACAGTGCCGGTTCGGGCCGGTTCCGGGTCGGGCCACCCGGCCCGAGTCCAACCCTGAGTTGCCTTGGGGTTAGGATTTACTTCTCCATAAATACAAGCTCTCTCTTGTAATCATTGTGTGTAGATCCGAAAATAGCAATAATATTCCTGGCTTGGTAGCGCCCCCAGACATATTCATTCGTGGCAAACTGAGTTATCAAATTTCGTGTGTTCTTCTTATTATTCATCGTGAGCGTGAGTTTAATTCCTAACAATTGGCATCAGAGCCCTAGGTTCGAAGGGAGATCTCACGATGGCAGACACTTTGAAGACACCGTTGATGCAGTTTGATGGGACTGATTTCGGTTTCTGGAAGTTGCAGATCGAAGATTACCTGTACGGTAAAGATCTGTATCAACTTCTGGATGATAAGCCGGAAGACATGAAGGAGAGCGATTGGAAGTTGCTGGACAGAAAAGCGATGAGCGTGGTGCGATTATCGCTGTTCAGAAACATCGCCCTACACACCGTCAAAGCAAAAACGACGAAGGAGATGTTGCAGATTTTGTCGGATATGTACGAAAAACCATCCGCCGTGAACAAAGTTCATCTGATGAGGCGTCTTTTTAACCTGAAGATGTCAGAAGGTACGGGAGTGGTGGATCATCTCAACGGGTTCAATGTGATCACCACACAATTGAGCGCAGTTGAGATAAAATTCGACGACGAAATTCATGCCCTTATTCTGCTATCTTCTCTCCCAGAAAGCTGGAACGGAACGGTGACTGCAGTCAGCGCTTCAACAAGGAAGGAGAAACTGAAATTCGATGAAGTCAGTAATCTGGTGGTCAGCGAAGAAATTCGCAGGAAGGAATCAGGCCCGGCTTCTGGATCGGCGTTGAGTACAGAGAACCGGGGCAGAACGAAGTCGAAGTCCAAGTCCAAGTCAAATCGGGATAGATCAAGATCCAAATCCAAGTCAAACAGCAAGGGAAAGAAGGACAGAAGTCAGATCAAGTGTTGGAACTGTGAGGAGTACAGACACTTCAAGAGCCAGTGCAAGGAGCAGATCAGGGATCAGAAGAAGAAGACATCCGCCAATGCAGCGGCAGAATCATCTGGTGATGATCTCCTGATTCGGAGCATGAGCAGTCCTTTGGAGTCCTGGGTTCTGGATTCTGGAGCTTCGTTCCATTCATGTGGTAATGCTGAAGTGATGGAACAGTATACTCCTGGCAATTTTGAAGAGGTGTATCTTGCTGATGATGAGCCTTGTAAAATTGTCGGAAAGGGTACAGTCCACGTAAAGACTCTGAGTGGATGCATGCTGAAAGTGAATGGAGTCCGACACATTCCTGGTTTGAGGAGAAATCTACTTTCAATTGGGCAGCTGGATGAGGAAGGTTATGTAGTTACATTCGACAGCAGAAATTGGAAGATCACCAAGGGAGCCTTGTTGGTTGATAAGGGGAAGAAGGAGGGTACGTTGTACATGACAACGAACTCGAAGGACTGCATTGATGTTGCTGCCGCTGCAACAAACGATGTGAATTTGTGGCATTGTTGTCTCAGTCACATGAGTGAAAAGGGGGTGAAGGAGCTGTGCTTGAAGGGCAAACTGCCCGGCCTGAAGACTGTTGAGGTAGGCTTATGCGAGGACCGCATATTCGGGAAACAAAAACGTGTCAGTTTCTCAAAGGAAGACGAGCTACTAAACCGGAGAAGCTGGAGCTAGTTCACATCGACCTTTGGGGACCTGCAGAAGTTACATCCTTAGGAGGATCCGCCTACTACATGACCTTTATTGATGATGCTACAAGAAAGGTGTGGGTTTATTTTCTCAAAAATAAATTCGATGCTTTTGATACTTTCAGGAGGTGGAAAGCTCTTATTGAGACAGAGACGGGTCTGAAGTTAAAGTGCCTTCGGTCTGACAATGAAAGCGAGTATGAGCTGCATGAGTTCAAGAAGTTTTTTGCTGAGAATGAGGTTCTTATGAAGAAGACAACAAAGGGGACTCTGCAGCATAATGGAGTTGCTGAACGCATGAATAGAACACTGAATGAGCGGGCTAGATGCATGAGGTTGAAGAGTGGCTTACCGAAAATGTTTTGGGCGGATGCAGTGAACACCGCGGCTTTTCTCATCAACAGAAGTCCAACGATCTCGTTGGGGAATGACATTACTGAAGAAAGGTGGATGGGTAAGGAGGTTAATTTGTCCTATCTCCGCATATTTGGTTGTGTTGCTTATGTTCATATTAGTTCCATTGACCGAAGCAAGCTAGACGCTAAATCTGTCAAGTGTACGTTCGTTGGCTATGGTGGTGATGACTATGGATACAGATTCTGGGATGATCATAATAGGAAGATTATTCGTAATCGAGATGTGGTGTTCAACGAGCAGGTTATGTACAAGGACAGATTGAGTGTTTCTAATTCTGAGCAAGATAATCTGAAGATCATTGAGTTAGATATCTCTAATTCGGGTGGGAGCAATCAGGATCAGAATGAAGAGTTGAGCAGTGATGATGATCCATCAACCCCACCAAGGCAGCGGCCTGCCAGAAACCAGAGAGCACCAAATAGGTATTCGCCTTCTAATTTCTATTTGTTGCTTACTGATGGTGGTGAACCGGAGTCCTATGCAGAGACAGTTCGGGTTGATGACAAGGGCAAGTGGAAACTTGCAATGGATGATGAGATGGCATCTCTCACATCCAATGATACTTGGAGGTTAGTTGAGCTACCAAGAGGAAAGAAGGCTTTGCACTGCAAGTGTGTCTACCGCATCAAGAAGAAGGTAGATGGTAGCAAACGCTACAAAGCTAGGCTGGTTGTGAAGGGGTTTGAGCAGCGTTATGGTATTGATTACACCGACATATTCTCTCCAGTTGCGAAACTTACTACTATTCAGTTAGTGTTGGGGTTAGTTGCCGCAGAGAATTTGTTGTTACATCAGATGAATGTGAAGGTTGCGTTCCTTCATGGTGATCTGAATGATGAGATTTACGTGGTGCAACCGGAGGGCTATGTGGCGGAAGGCAGTGAGAATCTTGTATGTAAGCTAATGAAGAGCTTATATGGGTTGAAGCAGACACTGAAGCAGTGTTACAAGAAATTTTATTGTTTCATGAGGGACATAAATTTTTTGAGATGCCACACTGACAATTGCTTCTACTATAAGAGGACCGAGAACTGTTATCTTATCTTGCTGTTATATGTTGATGATATGTTGATTGCGGGAGCTAGTTCAAAGGAGATTGAGAAGCTAAAGAAACAGTTGTCAGAACATTTTTCCATGAAGGATCTTGGAGAGGCAAAGCAGATTTAGGGCATGCGAATCGAGAGGGATGAGGCAGCGGGCAGATTGTTTCTTTCACAGGCAGAATACATTCAGAAGGTCCTGAAAAGATTCAGAATGCAAGATGCAAAGGCAGCAAGTGTACCACTAGGTAGTCACTTCAAGCTTAGCAAGGAACATTCGCCGAAGAACAAAGAGGAGCGTGCTCAAATGGAGAATGTCCCATACGCATCGGCAATTGGTAGCATAATGTACGCGATGGTGTGCACAAGGTCAGACATTGCACATGCGGTGGGAGTAGTGAGCAGATGCATGGGAGACCCCGGGAAAGAACACTGGGAAGCTATGAAGTGGATCATGAGGTATTTGAAAGGTACTGCTTTTAATGCTTTGTGTTTTGATGGGAAGAATGTAGAGCTGCTGGGACATGTTGATGCAGACCTGGCATCGAATGACTCGAATGGATCGAGGAGCACCACTGGGTATGTTTTTACATTTGGTGGAACGACGGTTTCATGGCTTTCGCAGCTGCAGAAGATTGTTGCATTATCTATCACTAAAGCTGAATATGTGGCCATTACGGAGGCAAGTAAGGAGATGGTGTGGCTTCAAAATTTACTTGGGGAACTGTGGAAGGAGTACAAGAATAGCATTCTTTACAGTGACAGTCAAAGTGCTATCTTCTTGGCCAACAACTCAGCTTTTCACAAGAGAACCAAACACATTCGGTTGAAGTATCACTACATCCGTCATCTTCTGGAGATAAAGGCATTGCAGCTTATGAAGATCCGTGGGAGTGAGAATCCAACAGACATGTTTACTAAGGTGGTAACCTTGGAGAAATTGAAGCTTTGCATAGCTTCAATTGGCCTGAGTACTTGAAGATGAAGGCCGACGCTACCATGCTTACAAGGGAGGTTTGAAGAAGATAGTCTCTAGGTGGGAGATTGTAAGGTGTTAGAGACAGTTTCTTAATTTATTTTTGGAAACACGTTTCTTAATTTATTTTAGGAAACGCATCCTAGTTGCCTTGGGGTTAGGATTTACTTTTCTATAAATACAAGCTCTCTCTCTTGTAATCATTGTGTGTAGATCCGAAAATAGCAATAATATTCCTGATATGGTAGCGCCCCAAGACGTAGTCATTCGTGGCGAACTGAGTTACCAAATTTCGTGTGTTCTTCTTATTATTCATCGTGAGCGTGAGTTTAATTCCTAACAATAATCAACTCATACCTATTCAAAATTGGGTAAGTAAATAAAAGGAAACAACACATAAAAACAATGACCAAAATATTAAGGGAGGAGGTGGAATTGTCTATCTTTTGTATTAACTTTGACTTAATTGTTCTGTCACTTATAATACACTTGGGTTGTGGTGCAATCACTCACATAATCTAATTTAGCTCAAACAACCAGTGTTCATTTTCCCTTTATGGCACCCCTCTTCTCCCATGCTTTGACCATTATAGATGGTGCATCCTTATTCGATGAGGATCCGGTAAAATGGCCTTCAATCATAATGATGTGGCCACCAAGGGTGGGTATCCGCGTGACACAAAGGGATAACCATAACGAGTCGATGATGATGCCCATCCTGGTATCAAACACCCCTATCAACCCCAGGGTAATGAGCATTAGCCATGGTGACGCTTGCTCAGGATCGGCTTCGAGGGGCTCAAGGGCGTTATACTCGCCTTGACTAGTCATTCCCCTCCCTTGTTTTTCTTCGGAAGAGATCCCAATCTCATGGGTCTTGGGCTCTGGCATATGGTTCTTTTGTGAGGAGCGTCCTCGGGGACGTTTGTTTCATATGCCTTAGCGGATTAAGCTTTGATAGAATTGTTGATTCAATATCTTAAAACAAAGTTATACCATTTGCAAGAAAATGTATTGTGACTACACAATCTAAGCTTGAAAAGCCTATAGAAAATTTCACTATTTTTTCACAAATATCCAATGAGACGGATAGAAGACATTATAAAGACCATACAAACAATAAATCAGATTATACAAATGCAATTTAAAAATGCTATGACTAAAACTAAGGTGGTTAATCCATAGGTGGACAGGTGGACTCGTGTAGGGGCTCTACGTTACACGCACCTCACGAAAAGCAAGTAGGCAATACAATGATCAGATATACACTAATATATGGAAGAAATTTTACTACGACTACGCTATCGAAGCTACAATTGTTAAATGGGAGGCATTGTTTTGATGAAATTTGATGCACGCTTAGGTTTGAGCGTGGGGCAACAAGCTCATTTGAATGGGAAGGAATCGGTACGGTCCCTATGTCTCATAGATAGTATTAGATAAGCGTTTGGTACTAAACATGTTGGTTCTTCGGTTAGATTTGTTGCTTTTATAAGGGAACTCAATTATAGTAAACACCAAGAATTGTAACTAATAACACATACTCGTTGGTACTTCCAACAATTTAGCAAATCATGAATAGAGATGATCATTCCAAAGGAGCAATACAAATCACACGACATGAACAACAAAACAAAGCAACATTGCCCAATCGGCTTTCATGTTTTTAATCAACATACAGTAAAAATAGATAAGGAGTTTAATATGAATAGCATAAGAAACAAAAAAGGTACAAGAATGTCTTCAACCAACAAACCACAAGTTCAACGAGACCCATAACTCATTACTACTATCGCCAACACATACCGGACCACCATGAATCGTCATCCTTTGAGTAGTGCAAACAAATTGATGCTAGAGCATCATAAAGAACGGTAATGGTTCTAGATGGATGAACAATTGGCTTTTCCATTAGAGACATGTGGAGCATGATCGATCATGAGTATTCATGATAGATGAAGAAGTTAGCTTAAAATAATTGTTGCATTTAACAAAGGAGAACCACCCCTAAAAACCGAGAGATGAAAATGGCCGCCTAAAAAACTTCTTTCCTTCAACGTGATTACTATTATTAGAATACTAAATATAAAAATTGTTGTGAAGTACTTTTTTTAAACGAAAAGGCTTATATTATAGCATCAGGAACTCGCAGAACAACAATAGGACAAACACTCCCATTTCGGTCACCAGCCCTAGGATTAGACATAGAATTGTATGTGCTACAAGTACAATGATTCGCTAACAACTGAACAAACAACTTGAAGCCTTTTGTGACCAAAAGAAAGAGATTGCCCCACAGATACCCACGAATTGAGTGCTCCACACCACAATCAAAATAAAAAACATCCTAGTGCCCTGACTAATAAAACCAAAAACGACATAGCGATAACCGAAAGAAAGTCTGAAAATAAAGCTAAAAGTAAAAGAAATAAAATTGCAAACTTGCGCATCCCATCATTAGTTTTCCCAATGAGCCTATTGTCCAAGGCTCGCCTCAACCCCATTTTTTCGCCATCCCTCTTCTAGCCGACGCCGCTTTTGTATACCCACTAGTATGCCTTCTTTATGCTTTTCAGAATCCTTGATCTCGCCTGCAAACACTTCAGAACTAGAAACCAAATCTACTATCTCCCTTGCTGGTGTGGCCACCCTCATTCCCACATCATTACTAAAGTCATGCTTATTTCCTTTCTCTAGTACAAGCCACTATTACCTACGCTTCCACTACTACACCCACTATATGCTCTCATCCATGGGCCAAATTCCATCATTTGTTCCGAGTTTGGGTGTCCTAGAATCCGTGGACAGAACATGTCTCCATGGTTAATAATCCCACACGCATAGCAAAATTTGGGAAGATTTTCATATCTCAGATCTACCCATAGGCAATCCCCGTTTGTTTTTTGAACTTTCGGGTTTTTCCTAAGCGGTTTCCCAACATCAAGGCAGACCCGGATCCTCAAGTAGGACCTCTAAAGGCTCCAAGTCCCCTCAAACTGGTTCTCATCAGGTTGACAAAACTTCCAAGATTGTTGCCAATAATTTTTGCAACCCTTAAAGTCAAGTAACCTACCAGTAAATTATGCATTTGAATCCAAAACTCTGAAAGATTCAAAGGAACTTTTAAAGGTAAATCATCAGAATTTAATTCATGCAACACTACAAGGTTATGCTCATAAAGCCACAAACTATACTCTATGACTCGTCTCATATCAATTTCGTGGTAAAAAGAAAATTCATACATCTTATTGTCGATTTCTTTGATTGATACACCACTGCTAGGCCTCCATAGAGAGGCCATAGTGTCCCTGAATAGCATAAATTTCACCGTCTTCTCCGTTAAAATAGTACTCACAAACAACCACGCTGACAGGCCCCTACCGTTCTTCACTTTCATTTATATCTGGCATAAGTAGATATACGCACCACATCACTGTCATCGTGCCCCAGTTGGATTCGACCATAACAATCGGCGAGCCTATACTGTGCATCCATATCACTCTCTGCAAGAAAACAGAGACCAACACCTTTCGATCTCCTTTCTCTGTATCAGCAAAAGAAACTGTAAAGTAAAAACAATCACTAACGCCTGAAGCAAGAATAGAGATCAAAACAAAAAATCAACACCGCTTCCGCATGAAGCTATTTGGTGGCTCTAGAAACACTACATGGCAAGGGGAGACCTGGGGCGGATTCACCCTTGTTCAAAGGTGTTCATGTGAACACCCAAAAGTTTTAATTTTAGGTATCAAAACGACACCATTTTGATCATTTAAAAAGTTGTGGTTTCATTACACTTCAACTTCGTCGGTTGCCTTTCGGTTGTTTGAGAATAGAAATTGGGTCGGTAAGTGTTAGGGAGACCAATTTTTAGGTAAATACGTGGTTAGTGGATTATTCTAGTTAGTGGATCTTTGATTCCATGCAAATTATTGAATTAAAGTCGACACCTTTTGCTCTTAATTTATGCTTAAATAATTTTTATCAAAAAAAGAGATTAAGGAAATCAAGAATCAGAGGAGAAATGAGTATTAGTTGTGTGGTATGAAACACATATATAACAAACTGAATTTGAGTACTCTTTAAAAATTAAGACCACATTAGTATATTACCTCAGTCTCTTTTAGACACCAGGCTACTTTGATGTTTTGTGAAGATTTATATGATGTTTGCTTAGTTCATTTATGTTAATAGCAATGATATGTTGAAGAAAGTTCCACTTTTCCTAATAAAGGCTGTATTTAATCAGGTTTGGCCTATAACAAATTATAATAAAATAGTTGTAGTATTTTTTTACTTTTTTGATATACTATATTCTGCATTACTGTTTCATTCAATGTACTAATTTGTTCTTGATGAAGATACAGTTGTAGAATTGTTGCATCACACAAGTTTATTATTCTTAATTTTAACATTAAAGTAATTTCGAACACCTAAAATGCAAGTACTAAATCCGCCACTGGGAGACATGCCGCTTCCATTCATGATTAAATAAATACGGAGTGCTATGAAGTACTTTTTATGAAATCTAAAAATTCAAAGAAGTATTTAAATCAAGAAAATCTTTGAGTAATTGCAAATTTTTTATGAATCGTTTTACAACGATTCAATAAACTTCTTTTCATCATGACACTAATACTTTGAGTACTCGAAGTATAAACTTTTAGTGACTAATATAGAGTAGCCATCACATATAATATTGACGAGTACTTTGTCAAGGTGCGTCAAAATAATATTCAATACTAACACTTATATGTAGTATAGGTGAAGTAGAGTTCGTATCCACAGGGAAAGGAATAACTCTCTTTTTATGAACTAGTAAATAAAGGGGAGGTTTTGATTGAGTGATTTAATTAAAATTAAACACGAAGATGAACGAGTTATATGTGATTTAATTCAAAGATAAAAAGGACTTGGCATTGCTACTTTCCACTTGTTGATATATTTTAGTCGATCATTGTTATATCTATAATTTATCCCCTCTCGAATACTCAACCGAGGAGTAACTCCAATTCATCGAGGGTAGTTATTAACAACGACCGTTCATTAATAACCCTTACTATTAATCAAATATAGAACAACACCGTATACCGATATAATAGTAGCATTTAATAATCTCTTTAACTCCTTGATGAAATCAATTGAGATTGATAACCTCAACACAACGGTTTCGGTTTAACCAACAAAATTAATCCCTCTTAAGTTTATTAACCACGACCGTGCATTAATAAACCGAAGTTACTTACTTGTGAAACCATCAATGATTAACCATCGGTTCGTTGATCGTTTCTAGTAATAATTAATGTCGGAACGTTAACTAATCGTCACTTAGCAACCCTCCAACATTAATATAGAATGAGATTAAGGGAAGAATTAATAATCAAGAGAAGAAGTTAAGAAAATAACTCACAACTTTAATAATCAACAAGCTTCAAGAGCAAAACCAAGAAATGGAAGTTTAGCTCCTCATTTGGAGACTAAACATGCTAAAAAAATTATAAGAAATAACTATTCTAAACTGAGCTTAAGTATATGGAAGAAGGGATAATCTAATGTGAAAGAAAAGGGGTGTATTTATAGGGAAATAAGGGTGGCAGGATCATGTACCCGACCGGGTGTTTAAGGTACCCGATCGGGTACTCAGCAGCTTCCGAGAATGTGAAAAACACCATTCATACCCGATCGGGTGTGTCGGTCTACCCGATCAGGTATGCGACCAGATCCTTCAAATATATTGCTCCCACGATCCTTTGTTTTCCCGGATTTGATTTGGACAACGAAATCGGGTCAGCACCCGATCGGGTATTGCATATACCCGACCGGGTATATGAACTTTTTTCCAAATCAATTTTTGATCTTGTTCCCTTGCGCACCTTTTGGTCTTTGGGATCCATTTCTTGATCCTTTGAGTGCTTTCAACCTGTCTTATGCTCAAACCAAACATTGCACCAAAAGTGTGTAATTTCCAAACTAGTGAATCACAAAACTAATTAAAAACGTACAAATACAAACGGAAATTACACACAAATCAACTCCCCCGTACTTAGTCTCTTTACTCGTCCTCGAGTAAAGTCAAATGTTCAAAAGTTTCAAGTCCTCAAAAAGTTCATAATCAATAAGTGAAAGCAAAAGGCCACCAAGGATAAACATGAATTTTACATTGAGTATTTAGCTCAAAGAAAAAGTGTTCTCTTGGGTTTCATGACCTTCTATGCTTCTTGCTTTTTCCTCCTCCTCTTTGCATCTTTAAGAGATCAAAATGATGTCCTGCAAAAACAAATATATCTCTCATTTCTCTCATTTTGCCTAGGAGCCTTTTCAGGTTTTCATCCTAGCATCTCTTTGTATTTTTCATCCTTCCCACTCACTCATTTCTCTTTAAAGCCCTTTTTGCTTAGATTGCCCGTTTTTGGGTTTTCAACCTAACTAGCATTTCTTTTCCTCTTAATTCATCATTTTTTTTAATATAAAAGATAAGTATGCGTAGTACAAAGTGAAATTTCCAAAAAAAGGGAAAGTTACATACCAATGAGAAGTCCCCCCCCCTCTTGTTCAAGGCACGGTCCCTAGTGTCCTCCTTCTCCGCCGTAGTAGCTGCCGCCGAATCCTCCACCCATGCCTCCCTCCATGCCTCCCTCGCCCATCGTGGTATCACCGCCCGTACCGTCGTCAAATCCCCCACCACCGGAGCCGGATGCTCCAAATGTACCCCAATGAGAGGGGTCATACCAAGAGGGTGGTGGAGGAGGTGTGGCCATGGATGCATAACCGCCATGATGGGCCATGTAGGAGTAAGTAGGCCCATACATCCATCGATAGTCCTCTTCATATCTTCGGTTGTCGGCTTCCCTTTGTTCCTCCCACCGTTGAAAACCCGCTTTTTGTTCTTCCCGGTATTGACCCACTTCTTCTCTAAGTTGGTCAAATTCCCCCCCCCCCCATTGTGTTAAAGTCCGTGCTCATAGTTTGGAAACTGGCAAGGAGTTGTTGAAAGTAGTCGGTTGAGGGTGGGTTGGGAATATTTGCTGGGGCATTTTGTTGGTTCACGGGTGGGTTCAGTTGATCAGGTTGGTTGGGTTGTTCTTGGAGGTGAGGTGGGATGACATTAGGGAGTAGGTAGTGAGTGACATGGTTGCGGGGTTCGTTGTATAAAAACGTAGGTAGTTCGGAGGAGGGAATGGGGAAATACATTAGGGGTTTCGGATGGATGTGCCATTTGTAGAATTGTCGTCCTTCTTCGTTGTAGTGAGAGTTGGAAAGGCATTGTGCACTACTCAGGAAATTAAGGCTCATTAAACAAAAATCGGGTATAGGTGAGTTATCCGTATACCCGAATTTTGTGCTAGATGCATAATCACTCCCCCACAAAAAAATTTTCCACCAGCTTTGCACTCTTTGAGTAAGTGTGCCCACATCATGCTACAAATATCAAAATACTCGGCGCGGTAGTACAAAGCATTTGTGAGGATACAAACATCTCCCATCCTCACATGGTGGTTATTCGGGCGTCCAAACAAACAATTGGCCAAAAATTTCAGGAAGATTCGGAAAATCAGGTGTTGAACGTGACTAACGGTCAGTTTTCCCGAATCAACAGTAGTTTCTCCAGTCAATTTCATCCACAAATCATGTCCATAAACGGTATTTTCGGAAACTCTTTCATTCAAAGGGGCGGGAAGACCAAAATGTGCGGCAAATTCACGTTTAGTGATGGTGTGTTTTTTATTGAACAACCTAAACGTGATTTTGCTTTCCCTTAAATCATCCTCATTCTCAACTAACTTAGCCGAACTCATGAATTCAAAGATAATGCGCTCATTTGAGTTATATTTCAAACAAAAAATGAGACCCATATGCAATTTGTTGAACAACTCTTCCATAATCACAAACAAATTCAAAGCACGGAGAGTGTCATGGCACATAAAACGGGAGGGATGAACTTGCCTATTAACGTGTTTGATGAACTTCGCCCTTTGTGAGCCATTTGTGAGGATGACGTCCTCAAAGCCCGGAACAGGAGCCGTGGAGGAAGAACTTTCACCTTGTTGCCTTTTTGGAGCCATTGAAGAACTGAAATTCGTAGGTCTTGGAGGAGGGGGTAGGGTTTCGGGTTTTGGGGATTTTTGGGAAAGAGAAGAGGATTTGTGGGTATGAGGTTGAAGAGGATGGTGAGGGGATGATTTTGGTGGTGATGGGAGTTGATTTGGTGGATTTTTGAGGTAGAAATCGAAGCTTTGAGGTTCGAAAATGGGGGTTTGGGAAGAGGGAGTTCGAATGTTTTGAGATAAGTGGGGAAGATGAAGTGGTTTGGGGGTATTTGGGGTTAAAAATCGGTCGAGTACCCGATCGGGTACCCCGTCAAACCCGGTTGGGTACTCGAGTTTTGTGCTGTTTTTCGAAGCGTTTACCCGATCGCGGGTATGGGTGTACCCAGTCGGGAAATTTAGGCAGCGGCCTCCAGGGTCTCTTTTTTACGCATACCCAACCGGGTACATTCCCTTACCCGATCGGGTATGTGAGTTTTGTGCTTAGTTTTGAAAGCTTTACCCGACCGCGGGTTTAGGCATACCCGGGCGGGAAATTTTGGCAGCGGCCTCCAGTGTTGAAGATCTATGCATACCAGACCGGGTATGAATCCTCACCCGATCGGGTGTGTGAGATATTTTTTTTTCTTTTTTTTTCTTTTTACACACACTCTATGAAAATAATACTAGAAAACATACGTGAAATGGGTTGCCTCCCATGAAGCGCTTTGTTTAACGTTGTGGTTCGACGATATCTTCGTTGCTCCTTATTCATAGATAGGTTCAGAAAGGTCTATGACTTCCATGTTTTTGGGTTGTCAACCCTCAAAGAAGGGTTTTAATCTCTGTCCGTTCACCTTGAGAACCTCTCCTGTCTCTAGGTCCTCAATTTCCACCGCCCCGTGTGGATATGTTTTGACCGCTTTGTATGGTCCAGTCCAACGGGATCTCAGCTTTCCCGGGAATAGACGAAGGCGTGATTGAAATAGGAGGACTTTGTCATCAAGTTTAAAGTCCTTCCTTATGATCATTTTATCATGCCACTCCTTCGTCTTTCTTTTGTAAATCTCCGCATTGTCATAAGAATCCAGGCGGAGTTCTTCCAATTCTTGCAATTGGAGCTTCCTATGTATACCGGCCTCGTCAAGATTGAGGTTGAAATCTTTTACCGCCCAATACGACTTGTGTTCAAGCTCTACGGGAAGATGACAAGCTTTTCCAAACACAAGTCTATAAGGGGACATACCGATAGGAGTTTTGTAGGCAGTTCGGTATGCCCATAATGCATCATCAATGCGTATACTCCAGTCCTTCCGGTTTGGGTTCACTGCTTTCTGGAGTATAGATTTTAATTCCCTGTTTGAGGTTTCCGCTTGGCCGTTCGTTTAAGGGTGGTATGTTGTGGAGATCTTATGAGTCACACCATATTTCTTTAGTAAGGAGCCCACAATTTTGTTGCAAAAATGTGTGCCTCGGTCGCTTATTAAAATTCGGGGGACTCCGAACCTTGAAAATATGTGTGATTTAAGAAAGCTAGCCACAACCTTGGGATCGTCAGTTTTGGTGGCTTTAGCTTCCACCCATTTAGAAACATAATCTACCGCAAGGAGGATGTAGATGTTACCTTGAGAGTTTGGGAAAGGGCCCATGAAGTCAATACCCCATGCATCGAAGATCTCACAGAAGAGCATGGGGTTTTGAGGCATCTCGTTTCTCCTTGAAATGTTGTCCGCTCTTTGGCAATTGTCACAAGCCCGACAAAAACCGTTTGCATCACGAAAAAGACTTGGCCACCAAAAGCCACTTTCAAGTATCTTCATCGCCGTTCGTTTCGGGCCGAAATGTCCTCCACAAGCATAAGAATGGCAAAACTCTATTATGTGGGTTATCTCATATTCGGGGATGCATCTCCGGATAATTTGATCGTTGCAATGCTTCCACAAATATGGGTCATCCCACACATAGAGTCTTGAGTCCATTTTTAATTTTTCTTTTTGAGATTTTGAGAATTGTGGAGGAAATTTGTTGGAAACAAGGAAGTTTACAATGTTTGCGTACCATGGTTGTATGACTTTGATGGAGAAGAGAGTTTCATCTGGGAATTCGCCTTTGATGAGATTTCTGTGGAGGTCTCCAGTGTCTTTGTGAGGAATGAGGCGGCTTAAATGATCGGCCACCAAGTTCTCCGCTCCTTTCTTGTCTTTAATCTCCACATCAAACTCACTCAATAGAAGGACCCATCGAATGAGTCTTGGTTTGGCTTCCTTCTTTGTCATAAGGAATAGGAGAGCGGCATGGTCGGTGTAAACAATAACTTTCGTTCCAAGAAGGTAGGAACGAAATTTCTCCAAAGCAAAGACCACCGCTAGCATTTCCTTCTCAGTAGTGGAGTAGTTCTTTTGAGCTTCATTTAAAGTTGAGGAGGCATAGTAGATGACATGAGAAGCCCTTCCGATCTTTTGGCCTAAAACAGCCCCCACCGCATAATCACTTGCGTCACACATGATCGCAAAAGGAAGAGACCAATCGGGAGCTTGTATGATGGGAGCGGTTACCAACCTTGCCTTCAAAGTGTCAAAAGCTTCCTTGCATTCATCATTGAGATCAAATTCCACCTCCTTTTGCAAAAGTTTGCATAAAGGAGATGAAATTTTGGAGAAGTCTTTGATGAACCTTCTATAGAATCCGGCATGTCCAAGGAAAGAGCGAATGTCCCGTACATTTGTTGGGTACGGGAGTGTTTGAATGACATCAATTTTGGCCTTGTCCACTTCAATGCCCTTTGAGGAGATCACATGCCCAAGAACAATCCCTTGTTCCACCATAAAGTGGCATTTTTCAGAATTTAGAACAAGGTTGGATTCAATACAACTTTTGAGCACAAGAGTGAGATGATAGAGGCAAGTGTCAAAAGAGTCCCCATGGATTGTGAAATTATCCATAAAGACCTCCATGAAGACCTCCACAAATTCGGAGAAGATGCTCGTCATACACCTTTGAAGGTACCCGGTGCGTTGCATAATCCAAAGGGCATTCGTCGGTAGGCAAAAGTGCCAAATGGACATGTGAAGGTTGTTTTCTCTTGGTCCTCCGGGGCTATTGGTATTTGGAAATACCCGGAGTAACCATCGAGAAAATAGTAGAACTTGTGCCCGGCTAGCCTCTCTAGCATTTGATCAATGAAGGGCAATGGGAAGAAATCTTTTCTAGTCACCGAATTGAGCCTTCGGTAGTCAATGCAAACTCACCACCCGTTTTGAACTCGGGTGGGCACCATCTCACCATCTTTGTTTTCAATGACCGTCACTCCGGTCTTCTTTGGCACCACTTGGGTTGGACTCACCCATTTGCTATCAGAAATGGGAAAGATGATTCCCATTTGAAGCAATTTAATCACCTCTTTTATAACCACCTCCATCATGGGTGGATTTAATCTTCGTTGTGGTTGTCTCACCGCTTTGGCCTCGTCTTCGAGTAAGATCCGGTGCATGCATGTGGATGAGCTAATGCCTTTGATGTCGGTAATAGACCATCCAATGGCTAATTTGTACTCCTTGAGGACCGCGATCAATCTTTCCTCTTGTTCTTGGGCTAAGGCATTTGAGATAATCACCGGTAGAGTGTGATTTTCGCCCAAGAACACATGTTTCAAATTTTCGGGAAGTGGTTTTAATTCCACCTCCGGTGCCTGCAAAACAGATGGTAGCGGCTTCTCGCTCGGAATGGTTAGTGGGAGGGCTTTAGAGCCCGGTGGCAAAACTGGGAGTTGATTTAACTCCGCCACCATAACCTTCATGTTATTTGACATAGAGTATTCCAAAGTAAAATCCTCTATGTCATTTTCAATTGAGCTTATTAACTTGTCTTTCCCCTCAACTTCAAACACATCTTGGACCCAAGTGTCACAAGTGTCAATGGCAAAAAGAGAGTGATTATCGGTGG
Source organism: Cuscuta epithymum (assembly GCA_945859915.1). Classification (NCBI taxonomy): domain Eukaryota; kingdom Viridiplantae; phylum Streptophyta; class Magnoliopsida; order Solanales; family Convolvulaceae; genus Cuscuta; species Cuscuta epithymum. Next base: position 156,919 of record CAMAPF010000156.1, on the reverse strand, counting down.
GGTATTTCATGGAGTCATAGATATTAAATTCGACTTTCTCACCGTCAAACTCCATGGTCAATACTCCACTAAATACATCTATTTTTGCCTTGGCCGTTTTAAAAAAGGGCCTTCCTAATAAAATGGGGACTGCATTTTTATCGTTCTCCATTTCGAGAACATAAAAATCACCGGGAAAAATTAAATTATCCACCATGACGAGTACATCCTCTACTACACCTTTTGAGTAAGCATTGGATCTATCGGCAAGTTGGATAACAACCCCCGTTTCATGTAAAGGTCCTAGTTCTAGGGACTTATATAGAGAGTATGTGATGACATTAATTGATGCACCCAAATCTAACATAGCCCTAGAAAAACTAGAATTTCCAAGTTTACATGGTATAGTGAACATTCCCGGGTCACTATACTTTTTAGGAAGTTTCTTTTGAAAAACGGCCGATACCCTTTCACTCACTTGGATTTTATGCTTGCCATTTAATTTGTGTTTCCTTTTAATTGTTCAAAGCTCTTTTAAAAACTTGGCAAATCTAGGAACACCTTTGATTAAATTAAGAAGATGGATATTTATTTACCTCACATTTGCTGAAGGTCTCGTAGATGTCTTTATCATTGTTGTACTTTCGGTTGTCCTTGAGAGCCTCTGGAAAAGGTGGCACCGGATCGTATGAATCGAGCGGCGGGAACTTCCTTTGAGGTGCGGTCTCCTCCTCTTTCTCCTCTTCATTTTGAGGATTTGTGCTTGGCACCAAGACATCCTCTTCTTCTTCTCCAACATGGCTCTTTGCTTTCGCCTTAGCCATAACCAATTCTTTGCCACTTCTCAAAGTGACCGCGTGAGCTTGTTGCCTTGGATTCGGTTCCGTTTGGGATGGGAGTTTTGCCGAATCCTTAGCTTCAAGCCTACTCACGGCATTTGAGATTTGGCTCATTTGGCTTTCCAAGTTGTGGATGCTAGATTTTGTTGTTTCTTGGAATTGAGCCACACTTTGTTTCATCGTGGCCATGTTCATGGCAAGTGCTCGAATCATGTCTTCGGTGGACATGCTTGAGTTCGATGTTTGGCCTTGTTGTTTATATTGTTGAGGAGGAGGGTTTGATTGTTGAGGAGGTTGAGAGTTTCCGTACCTTAAATTTGGATGATCCCTCCATCCCGGATTGTAAGTGTAACACTTGAGATTTAATATAAACGGATTAATAGTACTACTCATACCAACAGAGGTGCATCTCCTTTTAACGGAGCTCATCACCCAAGAACTCCAAAAGTTAAGCGTGCTTGCACGGGAGTAGTCTTGGAATGGGTGACCCCCTGAGAAGTTTCTCAGGGCGCGCATGAGTGAGGACAAAGTGCGCAGTAAAGGCTCGTGGTGGTTTGTGGGGACAGTACTAGAGGTCTGGAGTAACTATCTCGGGTCCTGCGGGGGCGGGGTGTTACAGTAAGTGTTGCCGTGAGGATCATACCTCCTTTGACCTTGGAACCCCAAAGCATTGACTTACTCGGAGTTCTCCTCTTGTAGCGTTGGGCAAGAATCGGTGGGATGCCCTTGTGTCGAGCATATGCCGCAGACCTTGACTTCTTGGGTTTTTGGATTTAAAAGAAAATCTTTTACCAAAGAAGTCAAGCCGGTCACTTGACTTGTCAAGCCGGTCACTTGACTTTCCAACGAGTTGTTGGATTCCGCCGCCATAACTCGTTTTGATGATGACCTCCCATGGTAATGTCTCGAGTTTTCGGCCAACTCCAAAATGAGGTCTCTTGCTTGAGAAGGGGTTTTGTTGACAATACCCCCTCCGCATGCCGCATTCACCATGCGTCTATCTTGATCAACAAGCCCATCATAGAAGTAGAGGATGAGATCTTGTTCCGAATACCCATGATATGGGCAACTAGCGCATAATTTTTTAAAACGCTCCCAATATTCGTACAAGGTCTCATCATCCGCTTGCTAATTTGCTTCTTGAGACTTGAAGAGATATATGCGGGATAGTACCCGTCAAGGAAGCTCTTTTTCATTTGAGCCCATGTAGTGATACTCCCCGAAGGGAGATAGAATAGCCAGTCCTTGGCGGTGTCTTTTAGAGAAAAAGGAAAAGCTCTCAGCTTGATTTGCTCTTCGGACACGCCATTGGGGCACATGCTCGTGCACACAATATGGAACTCCGACAGGTGTTTGTTCGGATCTTCCCCCCGTAGACCATGGAATGAGGGAAGTAGATGAATGAGCCCAGATTTTAGCTCGAATGTGACCCCCGTATCAAGAGTTGGAAAAGTGATACATAGGGGGTGTTGATTAAGATTCGGAGCTGTGAGCTCCCTCAACGTTCTCGTTTCGTTAGCCATGGATATTGGCTCTTCGGTGTCGCTAGAATGAGAACTAGCACTTGATGATTCTCCCGAGTCGGTGCTAGAGAATTTGTTTTTCAACCGCTCAAGAGTTTGTTCTATTTTGGGGTTTGAGTGGTAGGTGATTTCGTTCAGCGAACGATATTTTATCATATACTACAAAGCTCAGAAGAAATAGAAATCTTTATACTTGAAACTATATTTTTTTTTCTTAAAACAAAATAAAAAGAAAAATTAGTTGTCTTTCCCCGGCAACGGCGCCACATTTGACGAGCACTTTGTCAAGGTGCGTCAAAATAATATTCAATACTAACACTTATACGTAGTATAGGTGAAGTAGAGTTCGTATCCACAGGGAAATGAATAACTCTCTGTTTATGAACTAGTAAATAAAGGGGGGGTTTTGATTGAGTGATTTAATTAAAATTAAACACGAAGATGAACGAGTTATATGTGATTTAATTCAAATATAAAAAGGACTTGGCATTGCTACTTTCCACTTGTTGATATATTTTAGTCGATCATTGTTATATCTATAAGTTATCCCCTCTCGAATACTCAACCGAGGAGTAACTCCAATTCATCGAGGGTAGTTATTAACAACGACCGTTCATTAATAACCCTTACTATTAATCAAATATAGAACAACACCGTATACCGATATAATAGTAGCATTTAATAATCTCTTTAACTCCTTGATGAAATCAATTGAGATTGATAACCTCAACACAACGGTTTCGGTTTAACCAACAAAATTAATCCCTCTTAAGTTTATTAACCACGACCGTGCATTAATAAACCGAAGTTACTTACTTGTGAAACCATCAATGATTAATCATCGGTTCGTTGATCGTTTCTAGTAATAATTAATGTCGGAACGTTAACTAATCGTCACTTAGCAACCCTCCAACATTAATATAGAATGAGATTAAGGGAAGAATTAATAATCAAGAGAAGAAGTTAAGAAAATAACTCACAACTTTAATAATCAACAAGCTTCAAGAGCAAAACCAAGAAATGGAAGTTTAGCTCCTCATTTGGAGACTAAACATGCTAAAAAAATTATAAGAAATAACTATTCTAATGTCACGCCCCGGACCTACCCGGACACGTCAACAATCCGCCGTACAGTACGAATAGTCAACCGCAGTCCAACACATCCATACTATACAAGGCGTCTGGAATATCATTCACACATAGTTCATCCATAAACAAACATAATGTAAAATATTCATTTAAAACAGCAGAAACAATATTACAAGTGTTCAAGCCACACTTGGCAAACATGTGCGTACAAGCCCTCAAATAGTTATTCAGAAAATAATATCCATGAGTATTAATGTAATTGTTTTTAGAACAGAAATGGAGGAAGCACGAACCACGTCTTCTTCCCTTGATCTTCCCGAAAGCAAATGGGCTATAGTAGCAACCTTTAAGTTCTACCTGAAACTGTGAGGTGGCCTCCCCTGTGAAGGGAAGGTCAGTACTTGGAAGCATTTGACAAGTACAATGACAACTATACTAAGTATAATCAAAGTTTCAATTTCCAAAACCCTCAAACTAGGGTGTTATCATATCATAGTTAACTTTGTTCGTTTAGTGTCAATTCATCGTTACTTACCACGGTCTAGAGCCCGGCTCAATAATCACCGTTACCTACTACGGTCTAGAGCCCAGCTCAATAATCACCGTCATCTACATCGGTCTAGAGCCCAGCTCAATAATCACCGATAACTACTACGGTCTAGAGCCCAGCTCGATAATCACCGTTATCTACATCGGTCTAGAGCCCAGCTCAATAATCACCGATAACTACTACGGTCTAGAGCCCAGCTCAATAATCACCGTTATCTACATCGGTCTAGAGCCCAGCTCAATAATCACCAATAACTACTACGGTCTAGAGCCCAGCTCAATAATCACTGTTATCTACATCGGTCTAGAGCCCAGCTCAATAATCACCGATTCTTTACATTTCAATTTCTTAGGATCCATTCATCCATTATTCAAATACTGGTTATTTACTCATTTCAATAAAATTCTTCATTCATGTGTAAATTGGCCTTAATATCAAAATATCACTTTTATACTTCCATGTCTTCTACTCATGAAATAAAAGCATACTTATCACAATTGGGATTCATGGTTGATACAACTATCATGCCATCATATTCATAACATATAAACACACACAATTTATTCGTAAATTTGTATATTATGCAAACTATACTTATAATCAATAGTAGTTTCATTTAGGCATTATTAACCATTAATAATCCATGCAAATCACATTTTGTATCCATTTAGGAAATCTCATGAAATTAACCCAAAGATTATAAGCAATATAGTCGGTCATCGTCACCTTAAGTGAGCTTAAGTGCGTTCTACGCTCCCCGGTTGAACTTTGACTAATTCCGGCGAACTTTGACCAACTCCGGCGAACTTTGACCAACTCCGGCGAAACTCCGGCGAAGCTCAAAAATACTTTAATCAAGTTCCTAACAAGGTTTTAACATCATAAAACCTTAATCAATACAAATAACCTCTAAAAGGTTATTTTCCGGTGAACTGGTCGTTTTGACTTCTAAATCCGTTCTTGGACTTAGAACCACTTTCCAACCCATTATTCCACCCTATTTTCATGTAGAATAATCCCAAGGATTCTCCATATGATATATATCTCATATGATGGAAGGAAAAATAAAGAAAAAGTTATGATAAGGTTATTACCTTAATTTTTTCACACTTTTAGCACTTTAATTCCTTTCTTTGAGGTCCTTCCTTGTTGAGCTCTCTACAACAATAGAGAAAGGATGATGGAGGACTCTTTGCTCTTGCTTGGAGGGTGCTGGCCGCAGGAAATGAGGGAGAGAGTGGGTGAGGGTTGGTTTTTGTCTCTTTGATCCAATGAGTAAGGATGAGGGTCCATCTAATGTACTTTTGATGCCCTTCTATTCAACCCAACACTCCCCTCCTTCCTCCTTCTAATCTAGCCTCCCCACCTCCACATTCATGTGTCAAAATTCGTGGGTTGGCCCCCACTTATGTGGGATGTCAACCCCTTTTTGTCCAGAAGTGTACAATCGGTCCCGAAAGTTGTATTTTTGGACAGTTTTATATATATTTTATTTTATCGGGTCAAATAAAATATATTCTATGTTCTCAATCATCATGACCCTCATAATGAATATACATTCCCCAATTTTAATTTATAAGTCTCCGAAATTCATTTCGGGCTGTTATCTGTGAAATTACCAAAACCGGTATTTGAGCCAATTTTGACCAATCGGTTCACATTATGTCTTTCCCTTGGCCCAAACCAAATATCCAAATGACCAATTTTGACCAATCGGTTCAATACATTATTCACTTAAAAGTAAATATATTTTGGGGACGGTGTTACATCTAAACTGAGCTTAAGTATATGGAAGAAGGGATAATCTAATGTGAAGGAAAAGGGGTGTATTTATAGGGAAATGAGGGTGGCAGGATCATGTACCCGACCGGGTGTTTAAGGTACCCGATCGGGTACTCAGCAGCTTCCGAGAATGTGAAAAACACCATTCATACCCCGATCGGGTGTGTCGGTCTACCCGATCGGGTATGCGACCAGATCCTTCAAATATATTGCTCCCACGATCCTTTGTTTTCCCGGATATGATTTGGACAACGAAATCGGGTCAACACCCGATCGGGTATTGCATATACCCGACCGGGTATATGAACTTTTTTCCAAATCAATTTTTGATCTTGTTCCCTTGCACACCTTTTGGTCTTTGGGATCCATTTCTTGATCCTTTGAGTGCTTTCAACCTGTCTTATGCTTAGAATAATCCTAATCTTAACAATTTACACCAATTTAAATAAAACCAAATTAAACATTACACCAAAAGTGTGTAATTTCCAAACTAGTGAATCACAAAACTAATTAAAAACGTACAAATACAAACGGAAATTACACACAAATCAAATATCTTGTACGCCCATTGCTGCTGCTGCTGCTGCTGCCTTTAAGTAGGTGTTGGCGGACTGTTCGTGGGCGGGGATTTCTTGGAATTGTTTTTGACTGATTTATTTTGTGTGATGGCTATTATGCTGGACTTGGGGCTTTAATTAGCCCTTGGTCACCAATCTTGTGTTTGGCCTGACTCGTGTTTGTATTGATTGTGTTTGGCCTGTGATGTTGCTTGATGTTACTCCTAAATGTGTTCCGGACCCAGTATTATATTCACAAATCAAAATAAATTCTTTTACCGTGCACTTTGTCCTCACTCGCGCACATTTTGAAAAACTTCTCAGAGGTCGCACATCCCAAGACTACTCCCGTGCAAACATACTTAACTTGAAGTTCTTAACAGATGAGTTTCTTAAAAGGAGATGCACCTATTTTTTTTTATGAGTAGTACTACTAATTCTTTTAATGTAATATCAGATATTACAATCATCTCTACTTGGGATCACAACGTCTCATGTCATACATGTAAATTAGTTCTTTTAAGCTAATATCAAGTAATACATGTAAATTAAATCTTACAAGAATCTCATTATGGACATGATTTTTTGTGTAGTTAAGTTGTCAAAAATCATCCCGCATATTACTTACTCTTGAATGCTCGTAGCCGTAGGCCGCCACCATGTATGTAGCATAACTTGGCCCCTTGAGAATATCAGCGAAATGGTAAATCCAATAATGAAACACTATATAAACATTTCAGTATCTCACCAATACACATCTTTTTACTTGAACGCACTTGCGCACTTGTCTTTGAGTACATAAAGAAAACGTACACAATGACTCATTATATTTGTCAAATTTACCAAAAACACAACCTTATCTGTTACACTTTCATTATTATTCTTGTTCTTGTACAACAACAATAATTTGGACTTGCTACCAACTTTCTTTGCATTATTTTTCTTTTATTATCTATAATATATGAATTCACATCCCATTTTTCCAATTTCTTTGGGAAATTTTATTCATAGCCACACCATTACTAATCACTTAACCCTAAATTAAAGTTAAATGAATATTTCGTTTTTAAATATCTATTTTACCCTCTCACTTAACCCGCCACCCATACGCATACACCGGAGTCTCAAGGGAAGAACGTTCATTTGGAGTCTGGCTGGGCGTGGAAGGGCACGTAGCTGCGGACAAGTCGTGGGTTTAGTAAGTCCGCCGCGCCTCTTCCCCAGATGTTCATATCGGCATAGGCGGGGCGCCAGTTTCTTGGGCTTGAGTGGCAGAGAGTTCGTAGGAATTAACATCATCTTTGATTGGAGTGAAGAAATGTACGACGTTGAGTTCGTGAGGTTTTGATTGGGACTGGAGGTGGTAAGGGACTAGGGAGGACATCCTTAAGATTGGCTGAGAGAAGTTCCTTCTAGGGAGTGGCTTATCTATCGTGTATGTATTTCAATTGTTCATCGTGACTCTTCAAACTTACTTTAGAAAGTATTACGGAATATCTAGTATACTATATATAAAAGTTATCTTGGTTTCTTCCCAATTAACCCAATCAGGGTTCTTTTCATATACTACGCAGTATATATATTTTTTCAGTTCCTTTCTTGAGTGTTAAATTATGGTTTTATCCGATTAATTAACAGTAGCACTCAATTTGAAGTGAGGACATCTGAAAGTTTTATTGGGGAGTGAAAAGGCATGAACTTGGAAATTGTATAGGTGAGTTTTGAGGGTTTTAGCGAGAAAGTTGCTTGTTTTTCATTTTCCCCCCCTGGTTTATACCATGTTCTCTTCTCTTTCAGGGAACAAGAAACCCAAGATGATTGCTGAGAAACCCGGTTGGATTAGGCATGAAGGCATGCAAATTTTCTCCATTGATATTCAGCCTGGTGGCCTCAGGTTTGCCACAGGTGGTGGTGATCATAAGGTAACTGCTTTTTCTTTATTGTATTGGGAACTTCTTTGTATGTAGAGTATTATTTCCCCCTAAATTTGGTTTATTGTTTTACTATACTGCTTGTAGTAGTTCTTACATATAATAAAACACACTATGAATATACATATTACTGATTTATGCCTTAAAGAACATCCTCCACTGACTGATATGAACATTATGTCGAATTCCTAATTTTTTTGTGAGAGTGCCGCCAAATCTCTAAACGGGAAAAAGTAATGGTAGTACATCATAACGCGTACATCATAAAAGCTCATAGTTTTGTGTCGATCCTCGTTATTAAACGTTTATGTGAATCTCTTCAGGTTCGTATATGGAACATGAAATGTGTTGGGAGGGAACCAGAGATAGATGAATCTATCCCGAAACTTCTTGCCACTCTGCGTGACCATTTTGGGTCAGTCAACTGTGTTAGGTGGGCCAAGCATGGAAGGTATGTCGCTTCGGGGTCTGATGATCAGGTAATCCTCATACATGAGAGGAAACCTGGTTCGGGGACCAGTGAGTTTGGTAGTGGAGAGCCACCCGATGTTGAGAATTGGAAAGTTGCCATGACATTAAGAGGACACACTGCAGATGTGGTATTGCTCTTCTCATTAACAGTGCACTCTTTATATTGACTGAGTTCTTAATATCACAACTAGGAATCTACCCGCGTGTTGCACCATTGGTGGTTATTCTAATTAAATATTGTATAAAGTATTATTCCCTATTTGTGTAGTGAGTCAATGTAAAAGAATTATAATGGCACTATAATAAGATGAATACCATATTGAGGGAAACAATACAAAAGTGTATGTGTATTCATTAACCAACTCATGGTGATATTTTACAATTCATATATAGAAGAACACAATTACGGAAGATTTCGAAACACTTCCAAATATTAAAGTTATTCCAAAAAGAAATTATTCCATTTGCGTTGCACGGACAAAAATTATTCCCAAAAGAAATTGTAGCAATGTAGTAACGGTTAAAAATATTTATACAATGTGTACATGTAAATTGAATTGAATCGAATGTTAATGGTACTTCAACGAAATGCAGCAAGGTACTTATTAATTACCCATAATTACATAATCATTCACCAAAACATGGAAATTTTCAAATACATTGCTTATACAAAGAACAACTTTCTTGAAATAATATGTTGAATGTTAGGTTTTGAAACACTTATTTGTACAAAACATTCATTGTCTTGTCAGTTATTCTTCAATCTTCTTTTGGCCAAGTCTTTTTTGGAAGTTCACCCATGCGATGCACGGGGAACATTTTTTCCTTAACAGTATTTATTACTACAAATTCGACAAAATCTTTATTATTACAACATTTGTGTTGCTTTTTCCTTCATTGTTCATTACCCTATTCTCTAGCCAATCCAATTGCTACCTCCTTAATTTTGCTAAAGTACTCGCGTCATATATTATGAATCATACTTATACTTTTGAATTTTATTACCTGTTGGATTTATTAATCTATCTAAATGGTTTGTTACTCTTTTTTGGCATTTTTGCATGAAAAAGTTGTTTCATTTAATCAAAGTTGACATTTATTTGTTGATAAAAAGTGTTCGAAACATGATTCTTTTTATCCAATGGAGAGGTGCCTTTGATTTGTTAAAAGAATAAAAACTACTTGTCGTTATCCTGTGTTTTCTACTCGGTGATTATACGGCGAGTACTCGCAACACAAGGGGTGGGCGTTCCGTTTAGTCATCTGACTCGGCCCGTCCTGTTTTTCTTAACTTGGTGAAATATTTTACTCAGTGAATTACTCGACCACTATAAATAATTTTGGGTTAAATCTGATTTTTTAAACCAAAGTGGGATATTATGGAATTTATAAATGATGAGTGGTTATTTTAAAAATTATAAATTAACTTTCCAAAGTCTATTTGAGGACACGGAGGATGAACAAGAAAATGACGACCTTGAACCCAATGAAGATTAATATCGGACCAAGTTATTAGATGATTGATTTTCTTAGAAACTTAGAATGTTTATGACTTTTACTACTTTATAATTAGGATTATTATTATTTTAATCATAACTAAGAATTATTAGACTAATCATTAATATATTACTATAATTTCTGGCATCTATATTTTTAAATTTAATTAATACATGACTGAGTAATCACCGAGTAATCAGTCCTACTTGCTACTCGGACCTTGACCGAGTTGCTACAGAGTAGTGATTTAACTGCTTAGTTTTCATCACGATTCTGCGTTAATGGTCTTACTCTGACATTTTCTCCACGTGATCTAACCAAAGGAATTATGTTTGTTGTTGTCCCATGTTTGAAGTAGGTCGATCTTAATTGGTCTCCAGATGACTCTACATTGGCCAGTGGAAGCCTGGACAACACAATTCATATATGGAATATGTCGAATGGAATCTGCACTGCTGTTCTTAGGGGGCATTCTAGTCTTGTTAAAGGTGTTGCGTGGGATCCCATTGGTTCCTTCATTGCAAGTCAGTCAGACGACAAGACTGTCGTTATTTGGCGAACTAATGACTGGAGCCTTGCTCATAAAACTGAAGGTCACTGGGCAAAATCAGTAAGTTACTTTTCTTTTTATAAACATTACTATACTTCTTTTCTTTTTATAAACGTTACTTTACTTCTTTTCTGTACACACAAGTCACACTAAGACTATCAATTTGTTCTAATACCAAATGTCCTTAAACCCTCATTGGCCCTATAATCTTCTAATGTCCCATTTAGCCCCTAAACTAACTAATATCATTAATGACCTTGAACTTTCAAAAGTCCCTGTTGGCTCTAGACTCCCTGTATATGACAATGACCATTGTTCTAAAAAACAGACTAGGCGCTTGCCTAGCAGCCTAGGCAGTTCCCGGCACCCCGATTTCAGTGTGCTCTGTAGTATAATTTGTCAGCTGATCAGGTGTGCTAGGCGAGTGCGTAGGGGCTGAATACGATGTTTGAAGAGAGTTCAGGGTCTAATGGAGGGTTGATAGGAACACCAAGGGTTTTGTTCAGGGTTTATAGGCTGTCCATGTCCTTAACAAGGGTTTTGTTCAGGGTCAGTATTGTGTATTCAGTATTTGGAACTATGAAACTATCTATTTCATGTATTTTTTCTTTGCCTCAAAATAATTTTCCTGATAAAAGTTTTTTATTTCAGCTTGGATCTACCTTCTTTAGGCGGCTTGGGTGGTCTCCATGTGGCCATTTTATAACTACAACTCACGGTTTTCAAAAGCCTCGACATTCTGCCCCTGTTCTAGAAAGGGGGGAATGGTCTGCAACTTTTGACTTCTTAGGACACAATGCTCCTATTATCGTAGTGAAATTCAACCACTCTATGTTTCGGAAGAGTGCCTCTAGTGCTCAGGAAATGAAAAGTGCATCTACTGGGTGGTCAAATGGTTCTTTAAAGTCTGGAGGGAAAAAATCCCAACCATACAATGTTATTGCCATAGGAAGTCAGGACCGGACCATAACTGTGTGGACTACGGCTAGCCCTCGCCCTCTTTTTGTTGCCAAACATTTCTTTTCTCAAAGTGTTGTGGATTTATCTTGGTAAGCAAGCTTACTCATGGTTGTGGCTACATCGAAATCTCAAACTGTGCATTTGAATTGGTTTGGTTACTTGGTACTTTAGCCACATTGCTTTTGGTTCTTAAAATTTTCTACTTTTAGTCCCACGACTACTGGGTCATTTTCATTGTTGCTCCCTGATAAGAACCCATTAGTATAATAATACTAATAATAATAGAAGTATATTCAATAAGTGTGGTAGTGTATAAATAAGGATCATGGGCCAAGTCATAAAATGTGGGCTGGCCCGTTAGGATATAATGACTATAAGAATGGGAAGGGTAGAATATGGTAGTTAGGCAGAATTTGGATTTGGGAATAGGACTGGGAGAGACGAGACACTCTTGAACTTGCCTCATCTGTATCGCTACCTTCAGTTTCTTCAATTTCAGTTTTCGTCATCAACAATTCATCGCCAGTTTTGCGTGTATCTATCATCGCCAGTGCTGGGGAATTTGTAAAACTAACACCTCAAGTCAAGAGGATCATGTTAAGCCCATGGTGTCTTTCTCAAATTGCACAAGATATGCTTTATGGTGAGCCAAGAGTTGTAAAGAGTGCTACTGCCCTGCTGAAGGATGTTGTTACTAAGAATCCACAAACAATGATTAAAAACTACAGGACTGAGCTTTCAATTGCTCAGCTTTTCTCAGTCACTCATGACTATAAAGCTTTTCATGATGGGGATGAAGCAGCATTGTCTGTGACTTTTCCTTGGGATAAATGCAGTGTTTTGGGTGGACTCTTACTGGAATCCTTGCTTTATGTGTTGGAACACAGTGGTCCAGTTGCCTTTTTTGTAGCAAAGGCTTCAGATTCTGATAGTCTTGAGAAAAGCAGAGTACACAAAATACTGGCTGAAATCTCTAGGGAAAGTTGGAAGAGTAAAGAGAGTACAAACTCTGAGCACTTGATGATTCGTAACACACTAGCTGGAGGATCTGATAATGAGTCAACTAAGTATCTTGTGTTTCCTTGGGTTCTGGAAGACTATTCATCCGAACACACAAGGAGTGTTATCGAACAGGGTGATGTTACCATGTTCATACAGTTTCTAAATTCACTCCATGATGATGATGTTTATGATCAGGCTGTTTGGGCTTTGGGAAATATTGCTGGTGAAGCCACAACCTGGATTTTGTCAAACTCCTATAGATGCAAGCCACCAACACCATCTGACCTGGTCAAAGCTACATTGCCCTTTCTTCAACCACTAATCCATATGAATGTTGAAGAAGTTAGGAAAGATGACTGTTGGTCACTTTTGTATCTATCGTATGGATGTGAAGGACTAGACAAGCTGGAAAAGCTCCAAACTCATGGCAATAATGGGATGCATGAAGAAGCTGTGAGAATCTTAGAGAAATATGGGGCTGAGCAAATGATGAGGAAGGTTCAAGTAATGAAGCTCCTATTCCAGGAACCAGCGAGGTACTGGGAAGGAAGAGGCGCAAGGAAGAAGATAAAGCTAAAAGTCCAGGCCGGTTCCTATCACCCACCTTGAGGACAAGGTGGGTTGTCTAAGGGGGGAGATATGATAGGAACCCATTAGTATAATAATACTAATAATAATAAAAGTATATTAAATAAGTGTGTTAGTGTATAAATAAGGATCATGGGCCATGTCATAAAATGTGGGCTGGCCCGTTAGGATATAATGACTATAAGAATGGGAAGGGGAGAATATGGTAGTTAGGCAGAATTTGGATTTGGGAATAGGACTGGGAGAGACGAGGCACTCTCGAACTTGCCTCATCTGTATTGCTACCTTCAGTTTCTTCAATTTCAGTTTTCGTAATCAACAATTCATCGCCAGTTTTGCGTGTATCTATCACTCCCTGACTTTCATTGTTTGCATATTTGGTGCACATTCCAAGGTAGTCAAACTCAAAATCGTACATAGGATCATGTTGAGAAATAAAGATCGTAAATCATGGGATTGTGACATGGGTCATAAGTTCCTACTATAAATGATTAAATCCACACACACAGTCACACATATGTATGTTTACATGTGTGCATTCATATATACACACATTTTTTAAATCTTACAACAAGACGGAAAAATAGCAGCTTGAATGGTTAAAGATATTGGCAGAAGCATAGAAGTTTGCTGATAAATTTGAAACAAAACAACATATATGGCTGGTTAGCGGACTATAATTAGCAGATTAGTAGAAGAGGGGAGAGTTTATGGAGTTGTACAGAACAGAGGGTAGAAGATTTTTCGTTGATGGGGGCGATAAAGAAAGTGTTATTTAATACCACCTCCGTCCCAAAAAACTTTTCCATTTCAAAAAAATTGAACCTTGATTTTGATTAGTATAATATTATGGAAGTTATAAATTTTATACTTTTATGAAAGTACTTTTAACAAAGAACATTTTCATATAATTTTTATATTATAAATAATTTTCAATAAAAAGATATAGTCGGTCAAAGTTTTGAAAATGGCAAAGTTTTTTTGGGACGGAGGTAGTACCAATGTAATATATTAAAAAATCACGATGGCTGAAGACTGAAACCGAAGAGCTGTATTAATGCGAATTTCCCTCAAAATTTTAGCACGTTTCCTAAATTTTCTCACTTTTCCTTTTCTGCCCTTTCCTTATGTTCTCACTTTTCTTTTTCCACTCTTCCCGACTTTACTTCCCTTCATTTATTTCCGCCGTTTCCTTCTCTAATATGGATCACAATCAGCCACGCTTACTGATTTTATAACTCTATGCGGGTGTCTACCGATTTTAGGAAGGATTTGGATCGCCATAAATATGGTGAGTCATAAAATCGTCCAATCCTACGAGTTGGATCGGTATTTTGACTACTGTATGCACATGGTTTTCTTGCCATTTTCAGTCCTTTTGAGCACATATCTAGCCAATTTATTCAGAACTTGAGGTTGATTTTCTCAGTTAAGTGGTTCGAAAGGACAAAAAGTGTTAAGAAGTCTCAAGTTGTGCAATAAATGTGGAAAAACGAAAGTCCGGGACCAAAAGTTTGAAATGACTCAGTCGTAGGACAAGAAGTGGATATTTGTTCTGTTTGCTTTGTTTTTTTGCTTTCCTAAGAATTTCTTTTACTTGCTGGATGCAGGAGCCCTGATGGATATTCCTTGTTTGCATGTTCTTTGGACGGATCAGTAGCTACCTTCCACTTTGATGCAAATGAACTGGGTAGTAAGCTATCAGATGCTGAACTTGAAGAGTTAAAAAAGAGCCGATATGGTGATGTCAGAGGTCGACAGGCAAACTTAGCAGAAAGTCCTGCTCAGTTGTTGCTCGAAGCAGCATCTGTGAAGCAAACACCCATTAAAAAAACTTCGGACAATATATCTGCACCTAATCAATTATCTTCAAAAGATTCTGTTGCTGCAGCAATTAAGGGTGTTCCCAAATCTCAAGCTGATAATAATGTGAAGAAGATGGAACGAGTTAACAGTGATGGTCCAAACAAAGTAGCTTCGTCCACTACCCACTTGCCAAGTGCCGTGAAACAAAGGGAATATAGACGGCCAGATGGCAGAAAGAGGATAATCCCAGAAGCAGTTGGGGTGCCTATGCAGCAAGAAAACATAACTACTTCCGAACTCCCAACCAAATCTTTAGATGATGAGAGAGTAACTATTCATAACGATGCTGGTGGTTCCAGAGAGGGGCCTGCCAGGAAAGTTGTGGGCGGGACTGCTGGCCTAAAGGAGAGATCAGGTGTAACTGCTAGAGCTACTGTGAGCGACAGCCTAGTCATTGAAAGGGCCCCACATTCTTCAGGTAAAGATGGTACTCTTTGTATAGTAGAACAGATGGGGGCTGTTAAGGACACATGTTTTTTGGCTGCGAGTGGTGGTACTCTTTCGGTTAGGGTTTTCGATAAGAAAGAAGGGGAAGATGTGATTCCGTTTTGCTTGGAGGCTCGCTCCAATGAACATACTGTCAATGATGTTCTAGGTGTGGGGAATACCTTTGTGATGAAAGATACTGAACTGACTTGCACAAAGGGTATGCAAGTTTTTTGGTCTGATAAGATTTCTGGGCAAGTTACTGTTTTAGCTGGAAATGCCAACTTGTGGGCTGTAGGCTGTGATGATGGCTCTGTTCAGGTGAATGTTCTCTTTTTATAATTAATTATTTAATTATTTAATAATTAATTATTTAATATTTATTATTCCTATTTAAATAAATCAAAACAAAATTCCTTATACCTTTTTTCACGTTATACGTAATGTCTGCACTTTAGGAACTTTGTGCCTACCTTGTTACTTGTTAGAATGTTGACTATTTTTACAGTTGTACATCATAACTTGTATATTTACTCGCTCTCTTTTCCTTGCCCGTTGCTCCACTGCCCATTTTTGGCAACTATAAATGTATTGAAACACAAATGCCCTGCCTTTTCATCTTCTTTTTCTAAACTTTTCAACTTCTCTCTTCTACATATTCACTCTTCTAGACTGGTCACTACGTCTACAACTTTATGCTTAATTTCTGTGAAACCCCCACTGGATCAAGTAAAAGTAAACACAGGGAGTATGCTATTCTCTCATTCTTGGTTATAACTGTAATTATTATCATTTTTTGGATGGGGTGAAGATATATACCAAGTGCGGGAGACGTGCAATGCCAACAATGATGCTGGGTTCTGGTGCAGTATTTATTGATTGTGATGAGTCCTGGAAGTTGTTACTTGTTACAAGGAAGGGATCATTGTACCTTTGGGATTTGTTCACCAGAAAGTGTCTCCTTAATGATTCATTGGCTTCTTTGGTGACTTCAGATTCATCCAATTCAAACACAAGTGAGTTAGAAAAGTTTAATAAAATTTTACACAAATGTAGTTCTATTTTGTCACATTTTGAGTCCGCTTGGAACTCAGAAAATGTTGGAGAAATACAATGGGGAGGAAAGTATAGGAGAAAGTTGGATGAAAGACAAATGTCAATTTTATTCATTTCTATTGTATAAATACTACTACGTACAATACTGGATAAGTCATATACTCATATTTCCATATCCTTTGCATTTTCCAAGGTAATACCAAAAATTAAAATAACTTTTCTTTTTCTTCTCGATTCCAGACACAATCAAAGTAATTTCAGTGAAGATATCAAAATCAGGGTCTCCTTTAGCAGTTTTGGCAACACGACATGCGTATCTCTTTGATATGAGCCTCATGTGCTGGCTGAGGGTTGCCGATGATTGTTTTCCTGCATCAAATTTTGCAAGCTCCTGGAATTTGGGTTCCTTCCATGGTGGTGAGCTGGCTGCTTTGCAAGTAGATGTCAGGAAGTTCCTGGCCAGAAAACCGGGTTGGAGCAGGTCTGTTTCCCGGTTTCTCCCCATGACTGTTTAATCACTTTCTGTTGTTGACAAGTTAGGCTTTATTTATATGATCTCATGTTCCACCGCACATAGAGTAGCACCCAGCTTGATATCTTTAAAAATAGAACACTTAAACTGTTTCTAGGAAAATGTTTCATTGATATTTTTTTCAATGTTTAAGTGATTATTTCCTTCTTTTTTGAACTTTTTTTTGGAAAACTACTTTTTTTTTTGTTTAGAAAAGTGGAAATAACGTTATGCATAAAACAACTATCTTCCGGGAAAACATTTTCCACTACAATGTATTGTCCTGGAAAATGCTTTCCAGGTTTTCTTATATTTGAGACTCGAAAGTATTTCCCATGAATCTCCGGGGTATTTGGATCCCAAAAGTTGTTATTGAAAGAAAAAACAGCTACTAAGGAAAGTTTATTTCTAATGTATTTTTTTACCTTGAAAAATGCAGAAGGAAAATTAAATATTACTATGTATTATTTTTGTTTTAGTTGCATATACTTCGATCTTGTAATATGTTTATAATTATAATATAGAGAAAATAGATCTCCTTAGCCGCGGCTGATGGCTAATCCTGTCCGGCCAAACCAGTTTGAGGTGCTTCCCGGTGTAATGTTTTGATGAATTTTTTTGATGTTCTTCATCAAGTGTAGATTATGTCCACAAAATTTCAGCTAAAAATTCAACCGGGAAGTCAGTTAAATAAATTTTTGAAAAACAATGTGCTTTATATATATAAAGCGACACATATTTCAATAATTTATTAAACTGTCTTCCCGATTGAATATTTAGCTTAATTTTTGTGGAGATTACTACACTTGATGAAAAACATGGTCAGATAATTTCATCAAAAAATTCCACCGGGAAGCTCCTCAGTCGCGTCTGACCAGATCAGCACTCTTATAATATACTCCGTAATATGATATGGTATGGTTTGGTATGGACGTATGGTATGATATGGTGTAAATTATAATATAATAATACAAGTCTCAACACATATTTAAAATAAATTCATTGAGGTTTGATCTACTCCGTATCTTTTATTCCCCCCTATAGATTCTTTCCTTCCAATTTTTCTCGATGTTATCCTTTTTTACTTCACTAGTATTTCCTGGATACAGACAGACCTTTGATTTTTTTTAAAGAGCAAGCCATTTTCACGAAACAATTTTATTTTTCATGAACAAGTTACTTTCCTTCAATCAAACTGAGCCTCGGTTATCAACTCTCTCTTTTACAGACTCCTATTGAAGTTTCTGTTATTATGTCGCTGATTACTAAACTAGTCCACTTTCCATGTCTTGTTTGTTGTGGTTGTGGAAGAGTGACAGATGATGGAACACAGACACGAGCTCATTTGGAGGCTCAGCTGGCTTCCGCTCTTGCTTTGGAATCCTCAAACGAATATCGTCAATGCCTTCTCTCTTATGTTCGCTTTCTGACAAGGTCTGTTAAATACCCCAGTGTTTTTTTTATACCCCAGTGCTCTTGTCCCCTGATGTGTTCTTACATGCAGTTAATAAAGAGATGAAAGGACTTAATTTTTTCCCCTTCTTATTATAGTACTAAAACAGAACTCATGGACAAAAATATGGCTACACAATCACACTATAGTTGTGAGATACCACCATGGTCTCTGTTGAGGCATTGAGCACTCACCATGGTCATTGCGTATAAAATGCCACAATATTTGTCCACTATTTTTTATTCCTGTATTTTTCATCATTCTTTTTTTTAACTACTATATCTATTAAATAATGACAACAGAGAGGCAGATGAATCTAGATTGCGAGAAGTTTGTGAGAGCTTTCTTGGGCCTCCAACTGGAATGGCCGAGGCCTTATCATCCCATACAGATAAACCTGCCTGGGAACCCAGTGTCCTCGTAAGACTTCTCATCTTTTCTTTGTAGGCCCCCACCTTGACCACACACGATTTTACCATAGTATATTCGTATTCCTTCACCCTCCCACCTCTGGTAGCATTTGGTTGTCGCGGTGATATTGTTTGCAGTCACCACAGCGTAGGAGTTGTCTTCTTCACCACAGCGTTCTCTAGTGTACATCGACACAAATGTCTAATTGCACGTCACTGTAGTTTCCCATGCGGAAAATCTAGCTAAAAGCTGAAAAGATGAAAGTTGAAAGCTTTAATTAAAGTGTCAGAAATGTTTGGTAGAGTAAGATGTTAAATATCTTATTATTTGTGTAAAAGGACACATATATTGCTTATATTGATCAATATAGGCAATTCGGGGTGTAAAGGGTGCGATTTGTACTTGTAAAAGGATAAGGTTATTTGTAGATTTCTAAAAAAGGCCATTCGTAGAAACACATAAATAGCTAGGAGGTTAATGAAATTACCATAGGAGTTTGGAGGTTATTTGGGGTTTGAAGAGAGTCAAATGCTCTGAAATAAGCTCTACTAAAACACACGCTCTCAGTTGTATGGATGTTACAACCCTTGGGTGTGTTTAGTTGGGATTACTTTGACTAATTTATCTTTATTTAACAGTCTCATACTAGAAAATAAACAGTCTTAAACAGAAAAAAATAGCTATCTGCATGCATGCATCTTTAACTCTAAAGGGGAGATTGCTTATTGTTTTACTAATTTATCTTTATTCAAGTTTTTATGGGAACAATACGTTTAGTTAAATAATTTATTTTGTGTAACTTTTGAACTTCATTTATGTCCAACCATCTAAATGTAAAAACAAATTTCATAAAATTTAAATTATTCCTCCCCTCCCCTCCAACTTTACCCAACCAAACAAGGATTACAGATTTAAATCTCACCCCACCAAACCCGTAAACAGATTTGGCTTTCCCCTCTTAACAATTCTTTCTTTCAATTGCTCAGTTAGGCTGATTAATGAGTTTATGATCTATAATAGGGTATGAAAAAGCACAAGCTCCTGAGAGAAGATATACTTCCTGCAATGGCATCCAACCGGAAAGTGCAGCGGCTGCTTCATGAGTTTATGGAACTTCTTTCTGAGTATGATTTCAGTGAAGTGAACGATAATGATGCAACTGCAAAACCGGTTCCACATGAGGATAGAATGGACACTGATCCACCCGGAGCAGAAGCAGGGAACGGGCTGTCTCCCTCCCTCAATCAAGAGAACATTAAATCCTCTTCATCAGCAGCGGGAGATGGAGTCCGAAGCAACGAGATGAGTTTGGATCCGCCGCCTTGTCCTGATCAGTTGAATGCATGCCCACCCCCAAATGATATACGCTCATGATCTCTTTCTTTTGTTCATGTGACAATGTAATTTTATTTTTGTTTTTGATTTTTTACTATTAGCTGTAACTATATAGAGACATAGAGTAGGAAAAGGGTTCATCGGAATTTTGATGTAAAGAGCTTTTGTATCATCTCTTTCCTGCCTTTTTTTTATGAAAACTTAATATTCAAATCATAGTTGATACACCAACTGAATCAATATTCATCACATTATACATGGGATGAAATCGGTGAAAACAATACCTTGCACCCATTGGTAATACGAAATGTTTTCTGGATGACAAGTTTGACGCTTGTTTTTGGGTTCTCTCTTTTAGTCCTTGGATTATTGTTGGACTCTATTGGTATTTTTTTGGGAGTTTTTCACAAGCGAACCAAAAATAAAAAATAATATCATGTTTTTCACTTTTCATTTTTCTTTTCAAAAATAGTCTTGTTAACATTCGCCTTTCAATAATAGACGTAAGCTCTGCAACGGTAAGCTTTCAAAAAAACCTGGAACAATTGAACCACCTTAATCGTGCCTCACTCTCAAGTATACGAAGTATACTTCTACCGTACCACACTACTACGTAAATACGTATGTAGTATGTACCATGATTTGCAACTTAAAAATTGAAAAATTTAAAAATGAAAAACTAGAGAACCTCAAAGAAATGATATAAAGATATAAAGAATATGAATAAATCGTAATATTAAATCAAGATGGAAGCTGAATATTAAAAAATGATACAAATATTATAAAGAAGTACTACAAATATAAATTTATAGGAAATAAAAAATTTCAAAATTATAATGAAAATAAATAGAACAAGGGAAAAAAGTAAAATACAAAAAAATTACAAAATAACACGGTTGAAAATAATGTACAACTTTTATTTAATTGTTAAAAGATATAAACTAAAACGTAAAAACTTTGAAAATAAAATAATTGTGATAAATAATTAAATTGGAAACAAAAATCTTAAAACTTATAACATTAATACATCAATAAAACGTAAAAATTGAAATTTATAAAAAAAATAAAAAATATGTAAGGAATAAATGTAATTAGATTTTGATGATGCTATAGGATTAGAAAGATAGAGCACCCCCAAATTAGTTTTTATGTATTAGTTTTTTTCAATTATAAGTATTAGTGTAGTCGACGATCAGAGTTGCTCTGTTTTGGATCAAATCAGAAGTACATCAGAACTGCTCGACCAGACTTGCTCTATGAGAACTGCTCCATCAGAGTTCTCTTACCAGAAGTCCATCAGAGTTGCACCCTGAGAAATGCTGCTAAACCTGGACATCTGATAACCGATGAGAGTTACAGATCAGAGGTGCTCATCAGCGGACCTATCAGAATCAGAGTTAGAGTTCAGTCAGAAATCAGAAAGCCATCAGAACTCAACTCATCAGAAAGCCATCAGAACTCAGAAAGTCATCAGAATCCAACACATCAGAAAAGCCTGATCAGAGCCCGACCAACACTTAGAAGTTTTCAAGCAACATCCAACAGCTATGAATCCAACGGGTAAAAACATCCAACGGCTAGAAGACTGTGCATGAAAGGAAAGCATTTAATGCACATTAAATGAGCCTGATACGTTGAAGGATTGATTGCAAATGATTGACCAAGGAATCCGGGAAGATATATTATAAAAATAGAAACCTTCCAAAACGGCGGTCAAGTCAACAGTACGCGCATTTAATGCAGTTGTCTCCTCCTCCAACGGGCAGACAACCTCAGTATATAAGCTACTCACCGAAGAACAGGGACACGGCTTTGCTACAACTTTTGCTCACCATAATTCAAGCTCTCTTGAGATTCAAATTCTACAATCTTCAAACAAGAAAAGTTCTACGTTGGGAAGATTCAAACTCCAAATCTTTCATCCCCAACAACGAGCAAAGTTCATCCTGTTCTTCAACTCTTCAAAAACTTCATCAAACATCATTTGTGACGAAGCAAGTTGGAGGAAAAACTTTGTTTTTCAAAGGATCTTCTGAAAAGAAGGGCGTCCAAGTAACTGCAGTAGTGAAGTGGTGATACTTCCGGGAAGCTGAGTGAAAGGACCAGCCATCAGGACGTGGAACTGCATCCTGGGTGGCAGCTAGGCTTGAAGAAGGCGTGGAGAACTTCTTAAGTGCTAGGAATTAGCTTTGTAACCGATCTACTTCAAAGCTAGTGGAACAGTGGACTAGAGGAACGCGTTGTTCCTTGAACCACTATAAAAATATCCGGTGTCATTTACTTTACTGCAATTTATATTTCTGCACTTAGGATATTAACTGTTAACTCTAAGACTTGGAATCTGTGTTCAGCAGATCTTGTTTTCAGAGTTATCAGAAAGGCATTTGCCTTAGTATTTCTGAGGCTACCCGGACAAATCAGAATCCGCTGCCAAGGCCAGTTCTGATATCAGAACCAGCCTTTCTCTGTCACCAGAATCAGACCTTCTCTGATAAGTCACTTTGGACTTAGAGAAAATTTGAAAAACCAATCAGTCTATTCACCCCCCCTCTAGACTGATTACCATATTAAACGGGACCAACAAGTGGTATCAGAGCCTCCTTGTTCTTGTAATCTTTTAGGTTACTCTCTGAACAAAGATCCACTTGTTCTTAGCCTCTTCATTTATTATAATGGATAATTCTCTTGCAAAGCATCTTATGTTTACAGATCAGAAGTATGATGATTGGAAGATCAGAATGAAGGCACATCTATGTGCTCTTCATGATGAAATGTGGGAAGTCTTGGAAAATGGCCCCTTTATCCAGTTCATGAAGATCAATCCTGCTCACTCTATTGATAACTCTCAGCCCCAGATGATTGAGAAAGCCCGGTCAGAATGGACCAAGGAAGAGAAAAGGCAGTACAATCTAGATAATATAGCCAAGGACATCCTCTACAAGGCTATTGATGAAAGATACTTCAACAGAATCAAGAAGTGCAAGACTGCAAAGGAAATCTGGGACAAGCTAGATGAGATTGGAGCAGGAGATGAGCAAGAAAGAGATAACAAGTTGACCATTGCTATGAAGAAGTTTGATGACTTCAAACTTCTGCCAGAAGAATGCATTGCTAAGATGCATGAGAGACTGCTGATTCTCATCAGTGAGATTTCTGAGCTTGGGAAGGAGCTCACCATCAAAGAGGTCAACATGAAGATTCTCAGGGGACTGCCTTCAGCTTGGAAGATGAAGGTGATTGCAGTCCAGGAAAGCAAGAACATCAAGACTTATGCCACTGAGAAACTCATCTCTGATCTCAAGGCTTATGAGTTTGAGATGCATGAAGAGAAGGAAGAAGTTCCTGATGAAAGGACCACCATTGCTCTCACTGCCAGCACCTCAAAGGTAAGTAACTTTGACCCCTCTACTCTTTTATCTGATGAGTATATGGCTGCTTTTGCCAGGAAGTTTAAGAAGTTTATGAAGAAAGATGGAAGGAGTCCATCTTCCATCAGAAGACCACATCAGAAGACCAAGTCTTCTGAAAGCAATGGAGAGTACCTCTGCTACAACTGCAGACAACCTGGGCACTTCAAAGCAAACTGCCCCTATCCAAGAGTGTCCAAGAAGCAAGGACATGAAGAAGAAAAGAAACCAGAAGATCAACACAGAAGAAGAAGAGCATTCGTCTCAGAACAAGCTGAGAGAGATCCACTCTCTGAATCAGAGTCCAGTTCAGACTCCGACTCTGATGAAGCATTCTGCTGCTTGGATGCAGAAACTGAAGACCTCTGCCTCATGGCACAATCAGATGATGAGGTATGCTCCACCTCTGATTCTATTTCTTCTTCGGTAGGCACAGCCTTAAATGATGATCCAATGTCATCATTTTGGAAAGAGTTCCAAACTATTCAAACCACTTATTCTTTTGTTAAAGATGAGAACAGTAGGCTGAAAGTTGACATCTCTGATCTTAGAAGGGAGACTGAGTACAATCTTAATCTCTTAACTGAGGAAAGAGACAAACTGAAAGTTGAAAATGAGTCTCTTCTTAAACGAATAAGAGACATTGAGGAACTTGAGAATAGATATAATAGTCTTCTGAAGATGCAATCTTCCATGAAGAATATTGGTAATTCTCATAACTTCACCTCTGGTCTTGGATATGTTGAACCAGAGTCTGGTGAGCCTTCTGTAAGGCCTAGCACCAAAGTTACTAAGGCTAAAAAGGTCATAGTGCCACAGACTTTGAGCCCCAACTGTCATGCTAGTACTTCTGGTACTAAAATTGTACATGAGAAGGTCATACCAGAGAAGCAAAACCTAAAGGTCAAACCTAAACAAATTCTGAAAACTAATGAACCTGGCAGAAAATCTAACAACAGGAAAAGTTTTCAGAAAAATAACAATCAAAGGCCTAACCCTATCAGACAATCTCATGACAATGGTATCAGAAACTGCTATCAGAAAGGCAGATATCAAGAGAAGATTAACTATAGGCAGAAGAGGTTGTCTGGTCAGCCTCAGAAGCCTAAAGTTAAGCGCTCCTCTGATCTTGATAGCATATGGGACTTCTTTCCAACCAAAAAGGCTATGCAGAAGTATGCAAACAGAAAGCATGATCCTCACAAGCATCTGCCCAAAGTGAATCATACATCTGTTTACTACAACTACCAGGTGGACAATGGGTACCTTCCACCAAGGTTTCAGTTGATGAGACCAAAATGGTACCAACTACCAAGACTACATTACCCCCCCAGGACCCAACATTGCTTGGGTACCTAAATCTTCCTTTTAAACTTGCAGGAACTGTGTGCTGGAGCCATCTCAGAACAAGAATGGTATATTGACAGTGGATGCTCCAGACACATGACAGGTGACAAGAGTTGCCTATCAGAGTTTCAGAAATACAATGGACCCAGAGTCACTTTCGGTGGAAATGACAAGGAAGGGCAAACAAAAGGAAGAGAGAAGCTGATCAAGAACCAGATAATCATTGATGATGTCTCATATGTCAAAGGTCTGAAGTTCAACTTGCTGAGTGCTAGCCAGTTCTGTGACAAAGGCTACACAGTTGAATTCACCAAGACCTTATGCTATGTCAAGCATGAGACAACCAAAGAAGTGGTTCTTACAGCCAAAAGAAGGAAGAACATCTATGTTGTTGACTGGCAAACAGCAAAAGATGGAACCTGTCTGATAGCAAAGGACAATTCAAAGCTAAGCTGGGACTGGCACAAGAAGCTTAGCCACCTGAATTTCAAAACTATCAACAAACTGGCAAGGGAACACATTGTAGATGGTCTGCCTGACATTGTCTACAAGAAGGAGATCCTCTGCAGTGCTTGTCAGAAAGGCAAACAAGTGAAGACCTCATTCAAACCCATAGCTGGAGATCTTTCTACTTGTCCTCTAAATCTGATCCACATGGATTTATTTGGTCCAGTTGAAACTCCCAGTGTTGGTGGAAAAAGATATACTCTTGTTATGGTTGATGACTACTCAAGATATACATGGACTGTGTTCCTAGCAAAGAAAAATGAAACTCTTCAGAAGTTGCCATCTCTGTTAAAGCAACTTCAGACTGAGAAGAACATGAAAGTCAGGACAATCAGATCTGACAGAGGAACTGAATTTGTCAACAAGGTGATCAAAGACTTCTGTGATCAGAATGGCACTTTCCATCAACTCTCTGCTGCCAGAACACCACAACAAAATGGTGTTGCAGAAAGAAGGAACAGAACACTGAAAGAAGCTGCAAGGACAATGATTGCTGAATCAGGCTTGCCCATCAGATACTGGGCTGAAGCAATCAACACTGCATGCTACACTCAAAACAGAAGCATGATCCACAAGAATCATCAGAAGACCCCCTACGAGCTGTGGAAAGGAAGAAAGCCAAATATCAGCTATTTCCATGTGTTTGGATGCAAGTGCTACATTCTAAACAATGGAAAGGAGAACCTGAAAGTATTTCAAGAAAAAGCTGATGAAGGTGTATTCTTAGGCTACTCAAGTTCAAGCAAAGCCTATAAATACTTAACAGGAGAACTCTACAAGTTGAAGAATCCATTCATGTCAAGTTTGATGATGGTACCTCTGCAGAAGAATTATCAGAGACCCTGCAGAAGATCAGTCTTGAAGATAAGGTTTTAGACTTATCAGAAGAGGTCACTATTAATCCAGTACTCTCAACTCCTATTACTAATCCAGTTCTGATAGACAAAGACAATGATGAAGAATCAGAAGATGAACCATCAGAGTTGCCTAGACAGCAACTGTCAGAACCTGATCTAACTTGGTTAAGAGATCATCCTCCTAATCAAGTAATTGGTCAAGTCACCAGTGGTGTCAGGACCAGATCTGCATCAAGAAGAGAAGCCATGTTCACCTGCTGCATTTCCCAGATGGAACCAATGTGTGTGGAAGAAGCTCTAGAAGATTCAGACTGGATCAATGCAATGCAAGAAGAGCTGACACAGTTTGAAAGGAATGAAGTATGGAAACTTGTTCCTAGACCAAAGAATCAGAATGTCATTGGAACCAAATGGGTATTCAAGAACAAAGCAGATGAAGAAGGCAACATTGTAAGGAATAAAGCAAGACTTGTAGCAAAGGGATACTGTCAAGAAGAAGGCATAGATTTTGATGAGACCTTTGCACCTGTTGCCAGACTGGAAGCAATCAGGATATTCCTAGCCTATGCTGCCTACAATGACATCAAAGTCTACCAGATGGATGTCAAGAGTGCTTTTCTGAATGGAGAACTTGAAGAGGAAGTTTATGTTGAACAACCTCCAGGTTTTGTCATTCCTACTCAATCTTCTTGTGTCTACAAGCTCAGAAAGGCCCTCTATGGTCTTAAGCAAGCTCCCAGAGCTTGGTATGACACATTGTCCCTATTCTTAGTGAACCATGGGTTTACTAAAGGAAAGGTTGACAAAACTCTATTTCAAATTTCTGTTGCTAATCATATTCTATTAGTGCAAATTTATGTTGATGACATTATATTTGGAAGCACTAATCCAGAATTATGCAAGAAATTCTCTCAAGTTATGCAGAACAAGTTTGAAATGAGCATGATGGGAGAACTCAGTTATTTCCTAGGATTACAAGTCAAACAAGTTCCAGAAGGCATCTTTATCAACCAAGGGAAGTACACCAGAGATCTCATCAAGAAGTTTGGAATAGATGGAAAATCCTCAGTCAAGATTCCAATGAATGCATCTCAAGGCATTGGACCAGATGATGAAGGAAAAGATGTTGATGCCACTACATATAGAGGAATCATTGGATCTCTCCTCTATCTGACTGCAAGCAGACCAGATATAGCTTTTGCAGTAGGAATCTGTGCCAGATACCAATCAAAGCCCAAGGAAAGCCATTTGGTTGCTGCTAAGAAGATCATCAGATATATCAAGGGGAATCCAAATGCAGGCCTATGGTATCCCAAGGGAGGTAACTTTGAACTAATTGGTTACTCTGATTCAGATTTTGCAGGTTGCAGATTGGACAGGAAGAGTACTTCTGGTCATTGCCAACTGCTAGGTGGGAGACTTGTCTCCTGGTTTAGCAAGAAGCAGAATTCAATCTCAACTAGCACTGCTGAAGCTGAGTATATTGCTGCTGGAAGCTGCTGTGCTCAATTACTCTGGATGAAGCAACAACTCAAGGATTATGGAATTCAAGCAAAGGAGATCAAGCTGCTGTGTGACAATACAAGTGCTATTGCCATCACTCAGAATCCTGTGCTGCATTCAAGGACCAAACACATTGAGATCAGACATCACTTCATCAGAGATCATGTGGAGAAGAAGCACATTTCAATTGAGCATGTTCCAACTGAAGATCAGCTTGCAGATATCTTAACCAAACCCCTCTCTGAGGCAAGGTTTAACAAGCTAAGGGAAGAACTGGGAATGATGGACGATCTTCCCAGAGACACATGAATCAGAGTTGCAGAAGTATCAGATGTGGATTCATCAGAACACCCCATCTCTGATACCCGAAGCTCTTATCCATCAGAAGCTTGAATCAGAATTGCAAAGATCAGACTCGCAAGAATCAGAATTGCAGGAAGGATCAGACTTTGTATTCATCAGAGGTCCTCGTATCAGAACATCTCTATCTCTGATACAAGGGCTAATATTTATCAGAGTGGCTGTGGACTTAGCAAATTTTCTCAAATTTCGGGCGAGACTATTCACTAAACTGGGTTTTACCCTTTTACCCCCGGTAGTTATTACCACTTTTGGAAAACGGCTTTCCGCCCGCATTCCATTAATTGCGACCTCGGAACCGTATATTATATCAAACGTCCACTAACCCAAATCCTTATATACCTTTTCTGAAACCTAAATCGCTACTGCAATTTCACTCTTCGTCTTCAAGCCTTTATCTCTCTAAATCTCCAACCTTCAAACCTCTCAAATCCTATCAAGAATCTGAAAATGAAGTTCATCAACATCACTGATCTCTCTGAATCTGAAGCCAAGGCGCTTGTGGCTAACATCGCCACCGGAATGAAGGTTGACATGTCCTCCCTGCCATTATTGGCCGAGAACTCTAAAGTGATGAAAGCGGTCATTGCCGGGATGAATGATTCGCAATTGACCAAGATAGTGGCTCATCCCTATGAGCACTTCAGCAACTTGGATGTGGCTGAGTTTTATCTCAACGCCTACATTGCTGACAACACCATCCACTCACAAGTTCAGGGAAAGAACCTGAAGATCGATGCTGACTCTCTCAATGAGTTCTTCAACATCGAACTTGACTCTCAAGACATTGACACCCCGACACTCATCGACTTGGAATCAGTCGAAGTCTCTGTGGAGACATTTGTGGACACCTACTGCCGAGAGGATGCAACAGGCATAGAGACCCTGTATATGAAGAAGAATGCTCTCAAGAAGGACTTTGAGAGGCTGATGAGCATAATGCACAGGTGTTTGTGGTGCAAAACAAGCTCAACTGATCAGATGAACCACGCCAATTCCAAAGCTCTATATGCTGTTCACAGAGGGATGAACATCAACTGGGGAAAAGTGTTGTTCCAATCCATCTCTGAGTCCATCTCAAAGAAGGACAAAAAGACTGGTATGTTCTCTACGAAGATGGGTCATGGACTTCTGATCTCCAGACTCATCTCTAACTCCAAGACAGCTCTCAGAGAAGCCACCTCTGTGGACCACACGAAGACCATCTTCCTCACCATCTCTCCCAAAGTCAACGTGGCCATTGCTGCTGAGCTGAAGAAAACCAGCAAGCAAGAGCAGAACAGGAAGAAAATGGTTGAAAAACCCAAGGCTACCCCCAAGAAGGTCACAAAAAGGGCTGCAACCACCTCTGAGCAGCCTAAGGCAAAGCCTGTTCAAACCCCTAAGAAGAAGCATACTCAAAGTTCTAAGATTGTCTCTTCTGAGAAAATTGCATCAGAGGAAGATGCATCAGAACAGGACGGATCAGACACTACAATAAAATTGTTTTATAGAGGCATATCATAATTGCCTCCAAACATAGCAAAGTAGCCTCTAATGCTTTTTGGAGGCAATTTAGTGGTTGCCAACAAAAAGTCCGTCGCAAAATGATGGTTGCCTCTAAAAGCACCCTTTAGAGGCTAACATTATTTTGCTTCTAAAAAGATATATTTAGAAACAACCATATTATGTTGCCTCAAAACGTCATTAGAGGCAACCAAATTATGTTGTGTCAAAATATTATTAGAGGCATCCCTATTAGAGCCAAATAACAACCATGTGTTGACGCTAAATGTGTGTTTAGTCATTGCCCCATAATGTCAAAGGACTTTGTCGTGAATTGATTGGAGTGACATTTAGATTCATATACTTCATTCACATAATACATTAGTTCTGAGATGCAATAACAAATGAGGCAAAAGCAAATGAAGCATCCACATTAATATTTTATTCATATATAACATGAAATGGCAATGAAGTTTCAATCGTTCAAAATTTTGATTACATGACTAACTTTCTCATCAAACTAATCCAGAACTAGTCAAAACACCGATAAAATGAAGCTCAAGCTAATGTGGGAGGTCATTCATCTTCTTTGTCTGTATGCGCTTCTTTGTGCTCCACATTCACCTGCCATATTATAATTAAAATAGTAAATTAGTAGTTTGTCTCAAGTAAAAGTAGTTAACATAAATAATGTAAGCAATTGATGGAATTTCTCATAAGTTATTAGGTCTAAATAAATTAGCCACAATATCCAAGAGGTAGAGCATTTTTCTATTAAGTGTAAATACTACACCGTATGTATTTAAGTTGAACAATCATAGTAAAAAACAAGTTGATCAACCATAGTATCTGAGCATACCGTGTATCCATGTTCAAGATGAATATAAATCCATGTGTATCCATGTTCAAGATGAATAAAAATCCATGTTCAAGATGAATAAAAATCCATGTTCAAGTTGAATATAATCACGATGAGAGCAAACAGTCTACATCAATGTATAAAATGAATTTTCTGTAGAACTCAAGGATGGCCAATTTCTTCCACTATGCTGAAGTCAGAAAACACAATGATAAGTAGAATCTACTAATAAGAAAACACATAACTACTCACAAATAGAACAAGATAAAAATACTACGTATACAAAGATTTACCAGGAACTATCTATTCATCTATGAATTCTTAAAGTTCATCCTCATTATCTTATCAGTCAATAGACTGGTAACACAAGTGGCATATGAGAATACTAAAGAGTGGTTTCTATTCCCTACTTGATGTTCTATTTCAGAAGGATCCTAACATAGTAAAATAACAATATATTCTGGATGAGAGGTATTTTAAAAGTATACAACACAAAAAGATACATGATCTGACAAAAGGGGAGCCTTAGAGTTAAGTTACAAAATTAAATTAAACAAGACCTTTGATTCTAAAATCATACGATCTAATTAACAAATAAAAATAAAAAATGATTAGCGCCTCAAAAGTAAAGTAATAATACAAGCCAAATCTAGTAAGACCTGCTTCAATGTTATACAATTAGGCATTTAAGAAACCAGTCAAACTTAATTGATTTAAAACTTAACAGACAAAGAATCCGATGAAACAGAGATGATGAATCTTCAATGAAAAGATGAATACTGATCTGGCAAGCTGCTTGATACAAGAAAATATTTTTGACCTGTTCATGGCAAAAGATAATATAGTAGCAGCTCTCTTCGGCTAAATCTTGTCAAATGCAGAAGCCACACGCTTGCAGCTTCGGTGAAGCAGAGAGGTAGGGTTTACAACTCGATCCTCTTTCCATTTTAGAATAACTCGTGAAAAGCAATAAGGGCGGGCATTGAAAAATTCGTAAGCGGTAAAATTTAGATGAGAGCGGGAAGTAAAAATTTACGGAGTACTCCGTAATTAGAATGACTAAGGCTATGTTTGCGGGAGCTTAAAAAAGCACTTTTATTGGTTTTAGCTTCATAGAAGCTGAAAATGGTGTTTGCATTGAGAAGCTTTTGCTTAAATTTAAGTGCTTTTAGACCAAAAGCTAAAAGCAGCTCAATGATGCTTTTATCTGCTTCTGAGACGACCCCTTATGATTTAGTTCCATACACCCCAAAATACCCACCCCAATCAGTTATTCATCTGTTCTATAAAACCCCTTACGAGCTTGGCTTGCAAAGACGACCATCCGCACCGTCGCCACGCCGGCGACTCGCCATCCGCCAGTCGCCTCCATCTTCGTCGGCTTCGTGGCCATCTATCACCATCCTCGACATGGCCACCAGCCAGGGCCCTAATCTTGGCGATGCAGCAGTCACACAGTGCTCACCTCGACTCTCTTTACGTCTTGTTTCAATCCTTGTGTGTATATAGAAGTATATACGAGTATAAAAAACTTACCATCGCACCCTGTAATAGAAGCAAATGGGGGAAAGAAGCCAAAAGGTAAAGGAGATGGTGCAGGTGGGTAGAGATGTAGAGTTCCGACCCTTTCATTGATTTTTGGGTTCATTATTTGAGTTGGGGGTATATTTGTATTTTAATAATATATTACATCAAAAATCACTTTTTTATCAAACACTTCAACTTTTACCTTTCAATTAAAATCACTCCTATTTCCAAACACTATCAACTTTTACTAAAAATCACTTTTACAATAATCTATTAAAAAAATCACTTCTGAAAAGCTGAAGCAAACGCAAACATAGCCTAAGAAATACTCCGTACGTAGTTCTCCGTCATAGTGGGATTAGTGGTGTCCATTCAAAAAAAAGAAAAGGAAAAAAAAAAATACTTCGTAGGTCCATTATAGTCAACTAGTCATACGTTAAATGGACTAAGGGAGTGTTTGCAACTACTTCTGCTTAAAAAAAAAAGCACTTTTGGAGAAGTAAGGAAAAAGTGATTGGTAGTAAAAGTTGATACTGTTTAAGAAAAAAGTGATTTTGAAAAGTAAAAGTTGGTAGTGTTTGGTAAAATAAGTGTTTTTTGTGTAATAGAAAAGGGAAAAGCACTTTTCACACGCAAGCCGAGAAAAAGTAAAAATTGCTAGTGTTTGGTAAATAAGTGCTTTTTAAAGCAAAAAGCTGAGAAGTGCTTTTTTTAAGCAGTTGCAAACACTCCCTAAGTATTTAGAATGTTTTGAATTACTTTCAATTACATACCAAATTAAATCAGAATCAACTAGACTAAATTTAAATAAATCAGACCAGATGTAAATAGAATAGACCAAACTTCAAAATTTATAAAATACTCAAGATCACATATCTACCAAACCGTATCGGATAAATCAGACTGGATTTATTCAATAACAATAAATAAACTTATAAAATATTTTTACTAGATCAAATCAAACTAGTTCAGGCCACACCAAATTAAACCAAATTAGAAAAAATAGTTTACTTGAATAAGAAAGACATAAAAATAAAAGGGCTTCGATCCCAATTAAAAAAGACCTTGCAATGTAAAAGTAGGACTGAACTTTCTCAATTAACATGGAGGCTAAAAACTTAAAAAATTTGCAAACCAAAATTTATACTATCGTATAAAGGGTCTTCCAAACCCAATTCATACATAAATTACTCCAAAAATTTGTATAATAATGGAATCTCTTATAATGTACTCCGTATTAAAAATTTGATTTTTTGGTAGTAGTCAATAATGCTAAAAATAGACGTATTAGTATACTACCATTCCGTATTTTAGATGCAAACATTTAACCGCCCTGAGAGAGATATTTTAGAGGCAGATGTACTTTGGTGACAATCTTTTAGAGGCACCCAAAAAACAATGCTCCAAATAATGACTTTTAGAGGCACTCATAGAAACAATGCTCCAAATAATGGCTTTTAGAGGCAAATAAAACACGGTTGCCTCAATTTACATGAATTAGAGGCAACCACTATTTACTTAATGCAAAAAAGGTCTTTTAGAAGCAATAAAGTTTAATTTGCCTCCGAGAGTTGCCTCTATAGATAATTTTTTTTGTAGTGAGACTTGGCGCCTAGATCTTCTCCCCAAAGGAAGCAGAAGCAGAAGAGGAGAAGAAGAGCAATCATCAGAAATGACTCTGATGACTCTGCCTCTGATCACGTGCAAAGGAAGAAGAAGAAAGAAAACCCTTCTCATAAGAAGTCAGACACTCAGGGGGAACCTGAATCAGAGTCCCATTTCTCATCCCTACCAGACATACATCTGATAGGTCCATCAGAAGGTCATCAAGCATCACCTATCAGAGAATCTCACACAGAGTTCCATGCAGTTCTGGATAGGCAGTTTGACCGTGTGCTAGCCTGGAGAAAATGGAGAATGGGTCCTCTACAACAAATTCTTCAATTCTTCCCCTACTATGAAACTGAGGAAGCTGAAGTTCTCAAGTGGGTAGGAACAGATGATGTCTCACAGTGCTTTGATGTTGAATTCCTCGAGGCTGTTCTAGAGAAAAAGAAAGCCAACTGCAAAGGCAAGGCTGTTCTGATGTCCAGCTCACCAGAAGAGCATGTCAAAGCTCTGGAAGATCATGAGAGAGATGCCTTTGATACCTGGCTGATGGAGAAGAAAAGGCAGGAATCATTGATCAAGATGAAACCCATTCCAGGTGCAGAAGGTGAACCCTCTACTGCAAATGATGTGTCTCTGGCCATGATGAATCTGATCAGAGAATGGAGAACCTCTCAGTTTGAAGAAACAGTTCTTGAGGTAATTCCTAACTCTCCATCTCCACCTCTTCAAATTTCATCATCAGAGCCATCCCCTACACCCACAACACCTGAATACACTCCTCCACCTTCACCCCAACCTCCATCACATTCACCCACTCCATCACCCAAGAAAACCCCATCTCCAATCCATCAGAAATCCCCCTCTCCTCACAGAACCCCAACCCCTTCACCTAAGAAGCCCTCACCCAAACAACCATCACCATGTAAACCCCCATCCCCCATCAGAAACCGTTCACCATCACCACCATCATCTCCAAAACAACCACCCTCTCAACCACTATCCTCACCCCTGCATACTCCTCTTCAAATTTCATCATCAGAGCCATCCCCTCAGGCTCCTCCTCAATCCCCTCCCAACTCTGTTCAAGTTCTGGCCACCACTCAGGCTCCTCAATCCTTCATAGCTGATATAGAGCAGGTTGGACGTCAAATCGCCAAAGGCATGGAAAAGATTCTGGATACTGAATATGAGACTGATACCCATCTCACCAGAGTCAGTGAACATCTCTCCAAGGGGATCAATATGCTGCTAAAGCATGTAGGCATCATTGCCACAGCGTTTGAGGTCCACAAGGATAAAACTGCAGAAAATCTGAGCAACATTGCTAAAGAGGTAGATGGAATCTCAGCAGTGCTATTCCATCACACTAAGGTCCTAGAAGAGCAGGACAAAGTAATCAAGGGTATTTCTGACTCTGTTGATACTCTACAGTGGTCTACTGACAAGGCTAGAGAAGAGATTGCTGATATTGAAGGCCTATGCAAGGACTCTAAAGAACTTGCTATCAAACTGATCAATGGTGGAAAGGACAGAGATCACAAGCTGACTCTCCTTGAAGCTACTACCAAAGATATTCAGAGTGCTGTAGATAAACAGAAGGAGCTTATTGAAGGTCTGGCCTCCGTAACTCAGACTCTGCCAAGTACCCTTGAAGTTATTAAGGAGAATCAGGCCACCGAATTCTCAAAGATTGAACTCCTACTTGGTGATCTTGCTGATGCCAAAAAGGGGGAAGATGTAAGAAAACCTGCTAAAGCTATCAGAACTGCAGAAGGACCAAGCACCAGAGATGGGAGTCAGAGCTCTGGTGCTCCTGATCCTGCTATATACTTTCAGAAGACTAGGCAGAAGCAGATTGCTGCTGGTATCCAAAGACCAACTCCTCCTCGCTCTAAGAAAGGAAAGAAGACAGGCTCCACTTTCACTTTAGCCCAATGGCTCAAAAGTGATCTAGCTAAACCTGATGCTGCTCAATTCAGAGAGATGAAGAAGACTATGACCCCTATTCAACAGGAGAATCTCATTCTGGATAAAGATGGGCTGATAATAATTAACCATGGTGGGTCAATGCAAGAAGCAGAAGACTGGTGGCGAATGAAAGTGATCCCTGGCAAGGACATCTCTGAAGCCATCAGAAACTACCTTGATTGCAAGCTTGAACCTGCCTGGTCAGAGTGTCAGAACCCAAGGAACTTGGCCTCCATCAGAACAAAGGTAAATGCACTTCTGAAGGAAGTTGAAGCAAAGGAAGCTGAACTAGAAGAGGAAGATATCTAAACTCTATCCCCCTGTTGCTTTAAATACTCTTACTTAATAAAGATAACCAACTTGCCCCTATTTTGCATGGCAATTTCAAATATTTGCATTCTTATTATTTATGCTCTGATATCTTGTGTTATTCCTTATCTGATTGATTGTATCTTACTCTTACTATTTTCCTATGCCAAGTGCCCACCAAGATTTTGAATGAAAGTTTACCTTTAACTTATTTTTCTTTATGGTGAAAGGCACTTCTCTGGAAATAGTTTAAGGGTTTTAGCATCATCAAAAAGGGGGAAATTGTAAGGAATAAATGTAATTAGATTTTGATGATGCTATAGGATTAGAAAGATAGAGCACCCCCAAATTAGTTTTTATGTATTAGTTTTTTTCAATTATAAGTATTAGTGTAGTCGACGATCAGAGTTGCTCTGTTTTGGATCAAATCAGAAGTACATCAGAACTGCTCGACCAGACTTGCTCTATGAGAACTGCTCCATCAGAGTTCTCTTACCAGAAGTCCATCAGAGTTGCACCCTGAGAAATGCTGCTAAACCTGGACATCTGATAACCGATGAGAGTTACAGATCAGAGGTGCTCATCAGCGGACCTATCAGAATCAGAGTTAGAGTTCAGTCAGAAATCAGAAAGCCATCAGAACTCAACTCATCAGAAAGCCATCAGAACTCAGAAAGTCATCAGAATCCAACACATCAGAAAAGCCTGATCAGAGCCCGACCAACACTTAGAAGTTTTCAAGCAACATCCAACAGCTATGAATCCAACGGGTAAAAACATCCAACGGCTAGAAGACTGTGCATGAAAGGAAAGCATTTAATGCACATTAAATGAGCCTGATACGCTGAAGGATTGATTGCAAATGATTGACCAAGGAATCCGGGAAGATATATTATAAAAATAGAAACCTTCCAAAACGGCGGTCAAGTCAACAGTACGCGCATTTAATGCAGTTGTCTCCTCCTCCAACGGGCAGACAACCTCAGTATATAAGCTACTCACCGAAGAACAGGGACACGGCTTTGCTACAACTTTTGCTCACCATAATTCAAGCTCTCTTGAGATTCAAATTCTACAATCTTCAAACAAGAAAAGTTCTACGTTGGGAAGATTCAAACTCCAAATCTTTCATCCCCAACAACGAGCAAAGTTCATCCTGTTCTTCAACTCTTCAAAAACTTCATCAAACATCATTTGTGACGAAGCAAGTTGGAGGAAAAACTTTGTTTTTCAAAGGATCTTCTGAAAAGAAGGGCGTCCAAGTAACTGCAGTAGTGAAGTGGTGATACTTCCGGGAAGCTGAGTGAAAGGACCAGCCATCAGGACGTGGAACTGCATCCTGGGTGGCAGCTAGGCTTGAAGAAGGCGTGGAGAACTTCTTAAGTGCTAGGAATTAGCTTTGTAACCGATCTACTTCAAAGCTAGTGGAACAGTGGACTAGAGGAACGCGTTGTTCCTTGAACCACTATAAAAATATCCGGTGTCATTTACTTTACTGCAATTTATATTTCTGCACTTAGGATATTAACTGTTAACTCTAAGACTTGGAATATGTGTTCAGCAGATCTTGTTTTCAGAGTTATCAGAAAGGCATTTGCCTTAGTATTTCTGAGGCTACCCGGACAGATCAGAATCCGCTGCCAAGGCCAGTTCTGATATCAGAACCAGCCTTTCTCTGTCACCAGAATCAGACCTTCTCTGATAAGTCACTTTGGACTTAGAGAAAATTTGAAAAACCAATCAGTCTATTCACCCCCGTCTCTAGACTGATTACCATATTAAACGGGACCAACAAAATAAAAAGTGAAAATAAATATATAATATTAGAAAGATAAAATAATCAATAACTAAACATTTAGAAGTCCATAAAATGACAGAAAAATGTAAAAAAACTAAAACCTGTAAAAATATAAAAAACTGAAAAATATTTCCCCATATTGAAAATAGAATAAAACATGACAGGAAAAACAATTAATTTAAAAATTTTGATTTTTATTGACAATAAAAAAAACATAAATAAAATTTAAGAAATATATAATTCAATAATTGTTAAATAGATAGAATGCCATGACTTTTCATATTTTGTTTCCTATTGTTTATATTTGTTTCTTATTGTTTATTTTTGTTTCTTGTTGTTTATTTATGTTTCTTGCTGATGGTTTTATTATACGGAATCTTGTCACTATACACACACGTCTATATAGTACCTTTGTTACGACATAGAAAAAATAATGATAACATGAATAAAAAATTAAGAAAAATAGTAAATCGGGCATTAATCAATGGTCAACAAAAGTCAATAAGATGCAACAAAAAGTAACAAAACGTAACAAAAAAGCAACAAGATGCAAAAAAAGCAACAAGATACAACAAAAAGCAACATAGTACAGCAAAGTGAAACAAAAAGGAAATAACAACATATAATATACACTTTTAATTTTGTTTCTTCATATTCATGATCAGAATTACAAATATTATCGCTACACAATATATAAGTGTGCAATATATCAAGCTCGTTTTCTAATATAAATTTACAAGTAACATAAAGGATAAAAGCAAATCCTTCTGATGCAGCATTTCATATCCATCCCATTGTACTTGAAGAAGATACCTGCGTGATAAAACATAAATTATTTAAACTAACTTTCAGACATGACTTTCTTTGTTATAAAAGCTTTTAATTGAGAAAGATGTAGTTTTTCCTTCCAAATTGATATTGTCCATTTCTGGATGCAGTCTTTAGCTATATTTAGCATATTGTTTAACTCTAGAAACTATATTTCAGTTAAAAAATAGATTCTGAGTTGTTTATAATTTCTGGTTTTTGAGATTTCTTACAAGATTAGTTTCTAGTTTCTAGATATCAGCAAAATATTTGACTCTAGAAAGCAAAAACATAACAGTTTCTTTCCAGATTAGTTCCTAGTTTCTAGATTTCCACATTTCAGTCAAATCTAGTTTACAAAGTTCCAAATTAATCAATCTCACCCTAGTTTGACTGTAATTTCAATACAATATTAATCAAAAGCTTTTATACTTTTTTTGGCTTTCACATGGACAATTAGGAAGAAACCCAACATGGCTGTTTTCAATCTTCTTCATTGTTGACAAAATTTGATTCTATCTTAATTTTTGCACCATCTCCACTCTCTAAAAAATAAATAGAAAATTATTTGAGCATTCATTAACAATGGAGTTGCCCACCCCCACTAGTAAAAATGAAAAAAAAAGCCACCCTAACTTCAAATAGGTTCTTGCTAACACGAAATAAAATCCACAATAAGGAGTCAAAACTCTCCCTCCGTTGGAATGAACAAATACAGAAGAGATCCACCTCACGAAAAGTTTCTGCTTAAAATGCAGCTTTCCTCCCTTCAATAATCGTCACGTTTTTTCATTGAATTCCTGGCAAACAGAAAGCAAATTGTCTATAACGGCCACTCCTGCAGCCCCTACTATTATAGCTGCGGTCTTCCCTGCATTTTGTCCTGAGATAGGAGGTGAGAATGAAGATGAAGAAGAAGAAGAAAAAGAAGAGGACAAAGAAGACGAAAGATGGGTTAGGAAGGCCGTTAAAGCATATGGAGAAAAATTTGGCCAGAAATAGAGCTCCCAGATTCAACTTGAGCTCTCTGCACAACAATCTTCACACACTCACACTCACACTACCCCAAAACATACAAAGACTCATAGCTGGTGGTGTAGAACCCATTATCAGCACTACCCATCCTAACAATTAAATTGGTGAAAGCAGTGTCTCTCCTCTCCTCAAACCCACTACCTTGACCAATCTTCCTACTGCAAGTCTTGTACAACATCTCTAAACTTGGAAAATGGATAAATAGAAGAGTTCCAAAATCTACTCCCCATCTCAACGTGATAGGGAAAAGAACTATACTCTACATATGTACAGCAAATGAAAACCTTCATCATGAAACAACATGTATATAGAACTGGAAAAGTATGACCATCTGTTACAGAACCGCGAAGTTTAAAGTATGACCCCTAGCATACATAGAGAAGAAAATCCATCGAACGCCGAAGGGGCTAACGCAAACCCTATCAATTTCTCTATCTAAATTCCGGTTAATAGAAAATTCGGAATAAAGCTTAACTATATGAATTACAACAAAAATTAACGTGAAAGTAAAATGCTGAAAATGTCAAGCACGTACCTTGAAATCGAAAATCAACAGGTAGCCAGTCACTCCGCGATTCAGCGAGCAGAAGGGGTAGCCGAGCAAGCAGCGGCGGAGGGCGGAGCCGCAAAGGACGGAGGGCGGACGACAAAGGGTGGAGCCGCGGAGGGCGGAGGCGCAACTGCCGTTGGGCAAGAGGGGAACAACCGCCATGTCTTGTGCTTCGCTTGACAGGTCGCCGAAGATAGACGAACCAGGACCGAGGTGCTCGCGATTGACGAGTTCTCTGGGTTTTGTACTTTTGTTTTGAGATTTAGGCTATTTTTGAAATAAAAAGTTAAAATTGAAAAGGTGAAAGTTTATTAGTGAAAAGTAATTTATGAGGAGACATAAATGAAATGACAGTAGGAAAGATGGACCTAACGGGATATTTCCACTATTTTTTTTACACTGAAATCTCTCATTATTGTTAATGAGATACTTTGCTCATCGGCCCATTGTGGCAAGT
This sequence comes from Cuscuta epithymum, assembly GCA_945859915.1. Classification (NCBI taxonomy): domain Eukaryota; kingdom Viridiplantae; phylum Streptophyta; class Magnoliopsida; order Solanales; family Convolvulaceae; genus Cuscuta; species Cuscuta epithymum. The sequence goes on along the minus strand of CAMAPF010000156.1, from coordinate 116,156 downwards.
CATTGTTGAATTAAAAATTAACTTTCATAAAAATTGAAGGTCTAAACTCTAAAGGTGAGAAATTGGAATCTCGAGTAGCAACTAGCAAGTATTTCAAACACAATAGTTGAAGAATTGTAAATGAAAAATGATCGAAACCGAGTATAAAAATATAATTGTTGGAGGAATAAAATGGACAATTTCTTTTTTGGACCGTTAGCAACTAGATCCGCACACAAATGTGGTTAAAAACCTGACTTTTTTTAGATGAAATGTAAATTACATTAACACCCAGAAAATAACATATACATGTCACTAAAATCTAAAACTTTCCACCCACCCACCCTTATTTGGAACAAGGGTGGGAGAAGGTTTTTTTTCCATCAAAAGATCAAGCTAGTCTAAAAAGTGTAGCAATCAATATTGTTTGCATAAGCAAGACATTTTACAATTCTATTACATAGCTGATGACATATCTAAAAAGGTCTTTGAGACCACATTTCCTTCTAGGGATGGACTCGGGTCAGGCCAACCGGCCCGGACCCGGCCCAGACCGGTACTGTTTGTACCCGGACCGGCCCGGTAACCGGTCTGGGTGCCGGTTTGGGCCACCCGACCCGGTCAGATAGCGGTCCAGGCTCGGGCCTGCTGATTAGTGAACCGGCCCGGCCCGGCCGGGCCCGGGCCTCAGCGGTCAATTTTTTTTTATATTTAGAGTCTCTATAGCCGTTGGGACTGTTCCCAAACGGCTCTATAGCCGTTGAGAGCATAGGATGGGGGGTTAGGGGGGTGGGGTGGGGGGTGGGGTATACAAAAAAAATCTATTTATACTCCTATTTTTTATACATTTTTTACACCTCTTCTTCTACAACTCTTCCTACTCTCTAATTCTCTATTCTCTCAATCTTTCATATTCAATCATCTTCATTCTTCATCTTCTCCAAATTCTTTCTATATATATATATAATTTATATGATTATTATATCTACTTATATATTAATTATCTACTTATAAATATATACTTATTTATACTTATACACATTCATATTATAATTCTTTACACATTATATGTACTATATATACTTATACACATTCATATTTACTTGATATTTAGTTATTATCCATACTATTGTTATTTACTTATATTTTCATATTACATTTAGTTAATATATACTTATATATATATACTTATATATATATATATATATATATATATATATTTAGTTAATATATACTTATATATATATATTTATATTAAAGTATTAAGTATAAGTGTATTACTCATCTTATAGTAATATACTTATATATTATATACTATAAACATTATATTATATATTACTTATAATACATTTACACATTATATATACACATTCATACATTTTATAAAAGTAGTTAATTGTTAGACTTCTCATTTATCTATTAAATTAGTTAATTGTTACATTTCTCTACATTTCTCTTTAAAGAAAAAAAAATATTAGTTACTTGTTACATATCATTTTTCATTTAATATTAGTTAAACTAGTTACTTAGTTAATTGCTACATTTCTCATTAAAGTAAAAAAACTAGTTAATTTTTACATTTGTCATATTAATATTAGTTAAACTAGTTAATTGTTACATTTGTCATATTAATATTAGTTAATTACTACATTGCTCATTGAAGTAAAAAAAACTAGTTAATTTTTACATTTTTCATATTAATATTAGTTAAACTAATTAATTGTTACATTTCTCATATTAATATTAGTTAATTGCTACATTGCTCATTAAAGTAAAAAAAAACTAGTTAATTTTTACATTTGTCATATTAATATTAGTTAAACTAGTTAATTGTTACATTTCTCATATTAATATTAGTTAATTGCTACATTGCTCATTAAAGTAAAAAAAAAAAACTAGTTAATTTTTACATTTGTCATATTAATATTAGTTAAACTAGTTAATTGTTACATTTATCATATTAATATTAGTTATTGCTACATTGCTCAATAAAGTAAAACAAACTAGTTAATTTTTACATTTGTCATATTAATATTAGTTAAACTAGTTAATTGTTACATTTCTCATATTAATATTAGTTAATTCGCTATATTCATATTTTAGTTCGAATTTGCTATAGTTTTCTTAGTCATATTTTATTATTACTATTGTACTCATATAAAATATTTGATATCATTTAATATTTGTTCAATTTTAAAGATGGACCGTGGTAGACATTCTGTAGATATGGGTAATCTCCAACGCAACCGCAAGAGGGAGACTGCGGCAGCTCGTCCTACTTCACGCAAAGGCAAAGGTAAAGCGCAGGCCAAGTCTTCTTTTCAAAGTCGAGATGATTTTGAAACGGATTACCAACGGAGAGATGATATGGCGATGTCCAACGAGCAACTACAAAACTTATTGTCTCGAAATGATCCACGCTTTGCACAAGAACAACAATTCCCGACAACCATTGATGAAGAGGAGCTCGAGGATGACGATGCGGAGGAGGACGAGGGGGGTGACGGGACTCACGGCACCCCGGATGATGAGCAAGAGTTGGAGGACGAGGGAGGTTCATCCCAAGTTGGTAAGAAATCTAAATCTTTTATTATTGAAAACAATTTTACAAAAATGAAAGACAAAAATACCGATAAATGGTACACAAGTTGCAATCATTGCAACAAAGAGTATAGCTTGGGAACTTCTGGCGGATACGGGAGTCTGACAAGGCATCTTAAGTCCGCCCACTTTGTGGAGTATGCGAAAATAGACAAAGGCAAGGGGAAGCAAACACAAATATCGAGGTTTGCAAATTCTCAACCCTTTGGTAATTTCTCCTATGATGATAAAAAACATTTGACTGTTATGTCTCATTTAATTGTTGAAGAAAATTTACCCTATATTTTTTCCGAAAGTATTGCTTTAAGAGATGATGCTCAAGGTACTTTAAATCCTCAATTTAGAAATTATAGTCACAAAACGATAAAAAGAAGTTATAAGGCAATATAACTTGGAAAAAGAAAAATTACAAACATTTTTCGCAAACTTTGATGGAAGTGTTAGTATTTGTAGTGATATATGGGAGGATACTTATCATCATTTATATTATTTGGGTCTTACTGCACATTATATTGATGATGATTGGAATATGCATAAACGTGTTCTTGCTTTTCGTGAATTCAATGATCGTCACACTGCTGATAATATTTATATTCTCATTGAGCGTATTTTAATTGAGTATAATTTGATTGATAAAGTGTTTGATGTAGGTTTTGATTATGCTAGTAATAATACTGCTGCTATACCTAGATTGCGTGGATTGTGTGGTGCTTCTACATTGATGGGTAGGTTTTTTCATCAACGTTGTGCATGTCATATTCTAAATTTGTGTGTACAAGATGGGTTAGCGGCATTAGGAGATGCTTTTAAAATATTATTCACATATTCCACATATATATGGTATTGCATTTGTTCTTGATCCTCGTGATAAACTTGCTTACTTGGGAACTTGTATAGATTACTATTATGCTTCTTTTTTTTCCAACTCAAGAGTTCGATGATAATCCCATCGACCCTAAACAAGAATACAACGAGGTTAGTAATTTATTTCATCAATTGTATAATGAATTTCATGCACAATATGGTAATGCACCCCCTCCCATGCCGTGAACATCTTCTTCCTCTAAAGGAAAATCACTTTTAAAATCTGCATTTGGTTCTCTTTTGAAAAAAAGTAGAGCAACTCCCGCTACTGAACAAAGCTTAGTTAATGAGCTTTCTTTGTATCTAACATTGAATGTTGATTATGAAGTTGGGGATGACTTTGACGTTCTTAAGTGGTGGAAGGAAAATGAAAGAACGTTCCCGGTTTTATCAAAGATGGCTAAGCAAGTGCTAGCAATGCCGATATCAACAAGAATTTAGTGCGGCCGGCAACGTCCTAACCGATTATAGAACGAGGTTGAGCCCGAGCTCTCTTGAGATGCTAGTTTGCTTCCACGATTTGTTGAAGGCCCAACGAAGAACTCAAGAAATGACCATCGCTCCCACCTGCCACTTTATGGAGGAAACAACCACCGAAGGCGGAGATTCCGATTGCTTTTTTATTACAAAATGTATTACATTTATTAAATTCATCCTAATTCTCAATTGTACTTCTTATTTGAAATAAATATACTTGAATTATTTTATATTATTGTGTACATCAATTCAATAATAAAAATAAAAATTTATTCAATAATCAATTCAATAAAATTAATTTGTAAACTTGCACTTCATATTTCAAATAAATATGCGTTCATTTTTTCATATGTAACACTTCTCAAATTAATTAATTGGTTACAAACTTACAAGTTACAACTTAAAACTATTTTTCTAAAATCTAAAGGCTGTTTTTAAATTAAAAATACATTTACAATATGTAATTTGTTTAAATACTTATACATCTATTTTGTAACATTTGTAAATTATAAATCAAACCACTTTTTTAAGTAAAAATAGTTTTACTTAATTCATTAAATTAATTAACTTATTTTACAATATGTATAATTTTCGAAAAAAATTAAAAACATTTTAAAATACAACATAGCTCCCAAACGGCTATATAGCCGCTGGGGCTTTGGGTGGGGGGCAGGGGGGTCCTGGGGGTGGTGGTGTGGGGAGTGGTGGTGTGGGGAGTGAGGTTCAAAATATATATAAATACATCTATTTTCTACCATTTTTCTACACCTCTTCTCCAACTCTTCTCCATCTTCATCTTCTCTTATTACCCTACATTCCTACTTATACATCCACCATTTTAAAGATGGAAAGTAATTCTTCTCTTATGCAAAACAATTTTGATAAGTGGAAGGACCCGAAGACCGGACTGTGGTGGGCAACTTGCAAGTGGTGCAAGAAAGAGTGTTGCTTGGGGCGTTCACACGGAGTCGGATGCCAATAAAACATATGAAGTCATGTGACAAAGGCAAAACAACAACCAACGGTGGCGGAAATCCCAATTGATATTTATTAGAAAATGTATTTCATACTGTTATTTTTTTCTCAATTCTCAAATGTACTTCCTATTTCAAATAAATGCACTTGATTTTGTTTTTAATAAGAATTTGTATAATAATATAATATATAATTAAAAAAAAAGGCCCGGCGCGTGACCCGGGCGGGTGACCCGGCCCGAACCGGACTCGGGGTTACCCGGGCCGGTTCCGGGCCTCCCCTTTCCTGAACCGAGGCCCGACCGGTCCTAGGCCCGGCCCGGGTCCATCCCTATTTCCTTCTCGCTCAGAATTTGACAAATTCAGATTTTTGTTATATATAACTTGTATACCACATTCGGATTCTTCAAGTGTTGCTTCGTCAAATCTAATGGTATTCCTAGCTCTCCAAATCTAGAAAACTGTGGCACAAAATGCATCCCTATCCGCCTTTGCCTTCATGGTTGCCCCTCCTCGATTTTTCTTGATCCACTTGATTGAGCTTGCCAAGGTGGTCATGTGGCGGTCTATGCCCATCCAATTCTTTATAGCATCCCAAACTTTGCAAGAGTATGAACACAAGAAAAATAGGTGTGTCACCCTTGCAAAGACCACATCGGTTACCAATATTCATTCATAAAAGCGAGTCTTGGCCTCATCCTACATGCTAACCAAGTAGTGAAAGACAATTTGGGAGGGATGTATTCCTTCAGTATGAAGGGCATCCACACCTTGCTAGTCCCTTTAACCCTTAACAAATCATAAACCTTTAAATTCATAATTTTTTCATTTTTCACACATATTGCCAAGCTTCTTCATCAATTGGGAGTCCCGGGCATATGGGATGGAAGTGTGAAACTCCCCACACATCTCGTCCGTTGAGATAAACATTGTGAACCCATTTGACCTATAATGTATTCGCTTTTGTATGGATATTCCATAATGTACAAGTTAGCAGGGCGGCATTCCATACTTTGGTATTACGGATGCCAAGTCCACCTTCATCTTTGGGGATGCACACATCTTCCCAAGCCACTTTTTAAACTTGCCTCCCCATAGGAATATCCTACAAATAGCTACAATATGATCCAAAATCGTTTGGGGAAGCGGAAACACTTGTATCCAAAAAGATTGAACACCTTGTATGATGGATCGTATTAGCTCAACCTTTCCGACATAGGAGATCGTTTTCGTGTTCCATGCATTAAAAAAATTAGTGATTGTAACAAGCAACAGAGAATATTGCGCCACAGAAACTTTTAGGGGTGCAAGGAGAATAGGTACTTGACCGAAAATCCCCCTTCCCAAAATCAACTAGGTCCATGATATTTGCTATCTCCAACTCCAGAATGTCTGCAACAAAAACGTTGGACTTATCATGGTTCACCCTAAGCCCGGTCACATGGGATCCCCTTGCCGTATACCCCTCTTTCCCTTGAAAAATCCGGATAACAATCCATTAAGCGAAATCGAGAACGAGGTCGTTGACACACACTCCATGATCCAATTAATAAATTGTACAGGAAAACCAAAACCATGGAGTATGCTAGCCAAAATATCTCAAAATATCCTATCATAGGCCTTACGCAAGTCAACATTGATCATACATCTAGGTGAAATGCATTTCCTAGTGTATCCTCTAACAAGTTCTTGTGCTAGGAATATGTTATCAAATTTTAGGCGACCATCAACAATCAACAAATGCACCTTGGGCTTTATCAATCAAATTCGGTAAACACAGGATAAGTGCTTATCCCATGTTTGCCGAATTAGATTGATAATGGCATTGCGAGCCATATTCTGTTTCACAACGGCGTGGAAATACTTAAAACTTTTATCCGCTTCAAGTATATGAGTAGCCTTATCCCTTTGTTGGAAAAAAGAAGTCCCGTCTTCTCCATAAATTGTAGCAAGCTTCCTTGACTCACTCAAATCCTTAGCAATTGCCTCATTGAGTGGATTTTCCCATGCAAGCTTATGTATCCTTTGACATTCCTCTTTTGCCAACTTGGCTTTAGAATAAAAATGGCCAAATTGTGTTTTGTTTAGAGTTTTTAGGGGACCCTTGAGTCCCTATAGTTTCTTAACAAGTACAAATTGGGATTACCATCAACATACAAGGACCAACCCATCTCAAGAATGGTCTTAAAATCAGGATGCTTCAACCACATATTAAAGAATTTAAATGGCTATGGCTTGGACTTAGTGTTGTAATTTTGTAAAATTGATACAACAGAGGCTATGTGATCAAATTCTACTTCCATTTCTACACGAGATCAAGTTTTGGCTCCAAATATGATTAATTAAAACCTTATCTAGTTTAGCCCAAATTGTCCCTCTCTTCCACGTATAAAATACACCCGTAGAGGGTGCATCAACAAAATTAACATGCATTTTAAAATCATTCAAGTGTTGCATGAGGTAGGCCTAGGATGTGGATGAATCAACCCTTTCATTCGAGGGCTCTACACAATTAAAATCACCTACAACAATCTATGGTATACTTATGCCATCCCAAGTGAGGCTAGGTGTTTCCATAGAGACCTACGTTCCACCACCGTATACATGGGATACACAAAAGTAACAAAGAAAGCTAATTGTGTCACCCGGCATACATATCTAACGTGAATATGTTGCCTATCGGCTTCACCGATTAAACAATCCACAAAGTTCGAGTTCCGCATGATTGCCATTCTTCCACCATTAATTTTATCAAAGTTGGTAATAAAACACAAATCCGGCCATTTATTAGAAACAAAGTGACCGAAACTAGTTAGGTTCATTTTTGTTTCAAGAAAACAACAAATATTCAAATTATTACGTCTAATAAAATTGTTAATAATATTATGCTTAGAGATTTTATTCTAACCTCTAATGTTCCACGTAAGAAGCTTTAACATCAAGTGAGATCAAGGTCGGAGGGACAGTCATCATCCCCAGGATGCACTTCTTTATTTTCCTTCCCCATAGAGATGATCCATCTCATACATATTTCTTATCAAGTAGCCTTCACGTATCTCATCCAGTCATCCGTAATTGTTTCATGACCAGTGATAGGGTCCGAAACAACTTAAAATGATCTTATCATAGATAGGTTGCATGAATCTATGATAAGAAACTATCATGGACCGTAATTTACACTTCTCATTTAAAAACCTGATTCAATCTAGACCTTGCATGAAAATTGTGTTCCCAGTTAGGTCAGGAGAAGTTGGAGATTAAGGTTCGGCCAGTTTGGAAAGCCTATATAAATAACTCCCTTGGTCTTCCAGTATAAACTAGATTCTACAGAACTCAATTCCTGAGCGGGACCGCCTACATACTTGGCCTATATATATAGAGTAATCTTCCGGCCAGGCTTTCCTGGCCGGAACCGCCGTCAGGATGGTTGCGTTTGAGACTCTTTCAGGGTGAATTTTTAGATGAGTTTTTTGGGTGATAAAATTAAAATAGTAAAATTGAAACACTTTTCTGATAAAAGAAGAAATGCTATATTTCAAGCTACATAGTATGATAATTTATTCCATGCGCATGACATGCACTTATATATTACATGGTAGGTACGAATATGTGATATAGGAAGGGGGGATGATCATGCTACCTAGGCCAGTAGATGGCCCTTGAGTCCCATCCCTTTCTTGAATAAAAATTGGCCGCACAAAATTATAGTGGGGGTAATAATATGAGGTTTCATGTTGGATTTGAGTGGAGTTCTGATTTAAGATTTGTTGATACGCTCGATCAATCATATTTCTGAAGTCCATTTCTTGGTCGTTCACATTTTTAAAAGGAAAGTTTCCTTAAAAAAATGTAACACCACGAGATGCATATACGAAATGTTTTTGTAAATCAAAGACTTTATAAGATTGAATTGTTAAAAGCGCACTTATCTTCAAGAATTCATTTGAATGCCTTCTTGATTGAATTGTTAGCTAAAATTTGGTATGAGTAAACTAGACTTAATGAATAAGATAGTAAAAAAAATTCATAAAAAAATTCCCCCGAGAACCACCCCAAATGGCGAAGGCCGGATAGAGCCTCATAAATAAGGCCTTATTTGACCTTTTTTGGTTAGTATGTGGCCTTATTTGCCCCGTTTTCCCTTTCTTTTATTGTCATGTGCGTATACTAAACACCCAAATACTCGCAAATGATCATAGCTAGGAACTTTTCCAAACAGTTTCATAAGGACTCTTGTTATGAATGACGGGCGAGGGAAGTCTATTAATAATGTAAGCAGCATTCAAAATGCATTCTCCCCAAAAATAAATAGGTAACCCTGACTGAAAACGGAGTGCCTTAGCAATTTCCAAGATGTGTCTGTGCTTACGTTCTACAACTCCATTTTGTTGGGGTGTGTCAGTGCATGATGTCTCTATAATGATCGAGTAAATTGTTGGTTTGAAATTCCACACCATATCAGCCCGTATACGTCTGACTTTTTGTTCAAATTGAGTATCAATCATGTTGCAGAATTGAATTAAAAGTTGGGAAACCTCAGATTTATTTTTCATTAAATAAAGCCACACACCTCTAGTAAAATCATCAACAATAGTTAGAAAGTACCGTGCACCAGAAATTGAATCACATCTGTAGCCTCCCCAAATGTCACAATGTATTAACTCAAAGCAACGAGTTGTTTTAATTGCACTCATAAGAAAGGATAATCTAGTCTGCTTAGCTCGAATGCATGGATCACAAAAATTGTTGCTTCGCTGAAAACCCTTGAGAGAGCTAATGTGTTGTAACTTTCCATCAGATGCATGCACCAAATGTTGGTGCCAAAGATCGGGAGTAACAGAGACTGACATTGCCACCCTTTCACATTTCGGAGATTCCAAGTAATAGAGACCATGCCAATCAGAGTAAATTTCTGCCAAGTTTGGTATTACCAGGATTTAAACATGACATTTTCCCCCAAACTTGGTAGATTACTCCTATTCAGGGAATAAAAAACATGATAGTCCTGCTTTGGAATTTTAAAACGTTTTTACTCCTATTTAGAGCAATTTGTGAATATACAAATACAAGCACGTATGTGTTGTTCCCAAAAGAGAAGTTATCTGATTCCATTAAAAACATGTTTTTTCTTTTATTAAGAGTAAATGAGCCATATCTTAAGAAGAAAATAGTGATGATCTTATTAGGTAGTAACTTTTAGTTACAATGATTATGTTTAATTTTATGAGCCATATCTTATACTCCATACGTAGTAACTATAATGGTAACTTTTAGCTAGTTTCAATGACTATATTCAATTTTCTAATTACAATAGTGGCCCTTACGTCGTAATTTAATCTCATCTTTATCCATAAATTTAATTTCAGAAATATTTAGGGAAAAAAACTTTAATTTAAGTTAGACAATAGTTAACGTAGTACTAAATAGATAAATACAAAGAAAAATACAAATTGATAGATTGAATAATGCCACTGTTTGGATATCAGCGGATTTGGCCAATCCGCCAAATTTTTATAAAGTGAAACGCTGCAAAAAGCAGCGGATTGGTGTGAAACCTTCAATAAACCAACGGAGCCAATAAAAGGCTTATACGTAGTATTTTTTTTATTAATAAAAGGAAAATCATAATTAAAAAACTAACTAAGCAGTAAGATTCTAGTCATAGACTTGTTCCCATTTTCTGGTTTGTTCGAAACTGGCGGTTTGAGAACCGGAATCGGCGTTTCGAAACCGGAACCAATAGGACTAAGCGGTTTAGAACATTCAATTATATTGACGTTTCGGTTCGTATTTAGGAACCGGATGGTTCCAGTTTCGAATTAGATATTTTAATTTTGAAAGAAAACTAGCTGGTTATGTGTGAGGTCATCTGCATTTGGAATGACTTATTTTCATAGGAGTAAGTAGTTTTGACATGAACCTACATATTTTTGCTTAAAAAGAAATGCTTGAAGTTAAAATAGACTAAAAAAACGTAACTAACGTTTTAACTTGAAAGAAACACCTTTAATGCCTTTTTAAAATAAAACCATAGATGGATGCTTTTTAGAAAAACACTTAATTAGATTAATTAATATTCTTCTATTAGCAATCTTTATTTATACAGAATATTTATTATATTTATTTTTAAAAATCACATTCTATATTTTCATATGTAAATTAAAATACGTGAAGTTAAACATTGTTGTTTTGTTTATAATACAGTACTCCTAATTTGTATTTATTTAATGTTAGGAATTAAACTCATGCACGCGACGAATAATAAGAAGAACACACGAAAATTTGGTAACCCAGTTCACCACGAATGACTACGTCTAGGTGCGCTACCAAGCCAGGGATGTTATTAATATTTTCGGATCTCACTTTGATTACAAGAGGGGATCTTATATTTATAGAAAGTAAAACCTAACCCAAAACCAACTAGGGCGCGCGGCCCAAGGGGGAGAGGAAAAATTAATCCGTACGACCCAACTGTACGGAATTGTATGAAAAACTTGTTCGTCAAAAACGGACAAAAAATTTCGGCCGGGGGCTGCGACGGATAGGGCTTGGTTATATAGTCTCTAACACCTTACATTTAAGACGATATCAATTGAGCTTCGAATATTTTTCCAAGCTCAAACTTTATTATAAAATTAAGTTATTAAGATGATTGATGTGTGTTTTCTCGCACTTGAAAAGATTGTAGAATAGTGGTGTAAGTATGAGTATCGTCTCCACAGGGACGGACAAAAGGGAATTAAGAATTAACTAAATTCAGCGATTAAAAATAAATAAATAAAAATGCGTCGTGCGAGATTGGTTGGTTGAATAAAAATTAAACTAATGCGAATGAACGATTAAAATAAAAGTGGTTTCTTCTCAATTAACGACGAAGGGAACAAGGATTGATTCCGGGGTTACCAGATTTCTGGCAGATCAGGCTTAATTACATGAAATTAATTCAATTGAGCCTAGCTAATCATTACTAAGTTCTTACCGCTCTCGCGGCGTAGAGTACAATAATTTAGGGGACCAGGCTGATCTCTCATGCGACAAGATCCTAAATTATTGCCAAGACGAGCGAGCTTACGGCCCCTTAATCGCTACTAATCTCTTAGCGAACGATTAAGTGTGTGTGAATGTGTCATAGAATAAACTAGATCTCGCTTAATTTATTCTACAAGCAATTGTAATTCTAGCCGCGGTTCCAGGTTACAAAAGATATCAGTTAAATTATTCAAACACAAATTAAATGGCATTCATGCAATTAAACCAACAAGAATCTAGCCATCAATCATGATTAACCCCTTCATCAACCTCAAATCCCTAATTAAACTACTCATAATTCATAATTGAAGAATCAACAGAATTGAGATGAATAGAAATAATTGTCATTAATTAAAAAGATGAACTTACAAATAATCCCAGGGTCTTGGAAGAAAATAGCATAAAAACGGTGTTAAATTCGTCCATAGGCCTCTCCGTATTGTTCGTAACGTCAAAATATGATTAGGGGGGCCTTATTTATAGAAAAAGGATGAAAAATATGAATTTGGGTCGATTTGGGATTTAATTTCGCGTAACCCGGGTCTACGCACGGCGTGCGTACCCCCCACGCACGGCCTTGCGTTGCTGGCAGTGTCTCCCTTGCTTTCTCGCCTCAGACGCACGGTCGTGCGTTCCCCTACGCACGGCGTGCGTAAAACTTCCGAATTTGACAAAACTTCCTTCATGAAAGTTGTAGATAATGAAGTCCTCTATCCACCCCAATTTGCCGAATGTAATTTGAATCATCCAATCAAGAGATATGAGCAAAACGGTGGAAGGTGTCTTTCTGAAATCGCAACAGAGATCATCTGACTTCATCGTCTGTTTTCACCTTCTTCCTCTCAGGTTCTCGCAAAGGTGTCTTCATATGATTTGTAGCCCTTGAAGTTGGCTTTCTTATGAAACTTGAATCGTGTCCATTGGTTGTTACTACAAAGAGATAAGCTTGAACGATTGACAGAAGGTCATCCTTATTGTCGTTTTCAAGCTTCGTTCATCTTCTTTTTGATCCCATAGCCAATCCTAGAGCTCTTTTGACATTAAATCTTCATCGTAAACCTACCGGTGACCTCCAAAGCTATCAAATCATTCTCAAATGCATCTCGAATCATCCCGATTGCTCCTCAAGTGCTGATGTTGAACTCTAAAATCCTGATTTTGACTCCAAATGACACAAAACTCGAACCAACGTCTGTTAAACATAACTTGAGCTAAAATTGAGACTTGTAACACCTTAAAGCTAGGAAAACCATCAAAATCCGATCCCAACACGCATCAAATGCGTGTCTAAATACGGACTTATCAGATTCGCCCACACTTAAGCCTTTGCTTGTCCTCAAGCAAACTAAACAACGGGACTTACGATAATCACCACACGGAATCAAAACAATTAACATGCACACGTATTTAAAGGAATATTCACAGAAAAGGCAGACTAAACCAAGAAAATTCTTCCCTAAACTACATCTTTGTACTCAAGCTAAACTATTTGACAAAGTATTCACAACATCCTTAGAGTAATGACAGCATACACAAATAAACTAGCTATTGATCAGAAGGACTTGTGAAGGTGATGGTGAATGATGAATGGTAATAAACAGTCCCTTTCTTTTGAGAGATTGGAATATTCTAACAAAGACTCGATGCATTCAGGAACTTCAGGGCTATTCTTAGGATCAAAGAACTCAGTAGGCCACAATTTAGGAACAATCATTTAAACCTATGCAAAGAGTAGACATGGTGTACAACTAAGCTAAACCGTCTCGGCACATTTGTGCTTTGACGTATACTTGAAATACGTGGAGGACTAAAGCTAATTTTCAATAGCCTCCAAGTTCATTTAATTAAGTTTAGTTTTCCTTGTCATGTTGGCACGAGAACGCCGTTTCTTTCGAAAGATACCCAAGTCTCATCTTACGCTTTTTGACCGGGGCTCTCATTCTCTTTTTCGGAAAGTAAGAGGTCTAGCTATATTAATTTTTCACCTTTCGGATTCTCACTAGACATTACCTCATTCTAATCTCGGCCTCACCAAGGAAAAATAACAATTAAAGTTCATTAATTTCAAAGTGAATCCATGCCTACAATGCAATCCTCAAAAGTATCATATTCCTAAAAAGTGACTGCTCTTACCCCATTTGGGCATAGGAACAGTGCCAAAAATGGCTCCTACACACAATTCCCTAAACTTAGCAAATTCATCCCTTAATTCCCTAAACATCAAGACTAAGTCAGAAATATTCACGGGTAAGGAAACAGGCCATTTGGCTATGGAGCTAAATTAATTGGGTAAACAAAGAATGGTCAGGCTCAAAATGGCTTCTCCTAAAGGATTTTTTTCAGGTGGGGTGGATGATTAATGGAATAATTTAATGGGTGACTAATGCCTTCATCCTCTCAACAACTAGATTATAGTGCAAGCAATTTAAGCCTAAACACTTCAAAGATGTTCTAAAAGCATAGTCAAAACGCTAGCCAGCTCACAAAAACACAGTTTAAAGAAAAAATTTCAAAAATTTTGCATGAATTTCCTATGAATATACAACTAACACCTGCGCATGCTAACTCTAATAAATCTCATGTAACAACCACTGCCTGAATGCCCAATTCACTCCCCCACACTTAAACTTTGGCATCGTCCTTGATGACCAAATATGCACTATGCACAAGGGGGTAAAGGGAAAGGGTCACGCGTGCTCAAAATTAACTCAAGTCAACATTACACAGCGAATAAATAGAATCAAAGAAACTTCCCTATGGCGCTGGTCGATGCAGAACTAAACTGAGTCAATGTAATCCTCGGCACATCACCCATACAACAAGACCCTGAGCTCGTAAGCTCTCAAATAGAAAAGACTGTAATGGTGCACTAGTAATCAACGTTTCCAGCTTCCCCTCAACAAATGCCATTAGGTGGCGCAGATTCTTAAATTCTCGAATATGCGTAGGCAGCACATGGTCTTCATAACCCTTATTAGCACAGAAGGGAAGGATGAAACTCTCATCCTCTTCAGGTGGATAGGAAACATGAATGAGAACTTTGATTACTCTAGGTATCACCGGAAGCTCAAAAGATGTCTCAAAGCAAGGAGTAGGAGCAACACCGTAATCAAACTGCACCATAGAAAAGTCCTCTTCTTCCTCACAGATATCATGAACATTCACAACCTCTCCTCCGGACTCTGTATCACTCTCCATGAAGGCATCCCAACTCTCGTTAATACCTAAACCTACCTCAGTAGCACAATCATCAAGACTGATCTTCTCCTTGCCCTCCTCAGGTGTTGAGACTAATGGTAAATCAAATGGCTGGGGAGTTTCTGTGTGAAAATCACAGTGATCAGTGACTTCATCAGTTACAACTTGTACCGTTTGAAACTTTTTCCTGTATTCTTGGAAAAACAACTTAACACTACTATCTTCTTCATCATCTTCAACCATAGGTGGGTCTTCAAAGGCATCAAGAAGTGTATCATCCATCATATTCCCACTATCATAGTCCGACTTGCTCACGTGATCATCCATATTGGTCTCCTCGGGTTGAGCGTCTGTGTCGCTAGGATAAGATCTCTCGGACTCCTCAGATAAAGCCTTTATAATCTGCCCCAATTGATTCTCCATGTTCTGCCTCCTTGTGTTTGCTTGCTGTTGAATTGCCATGCTCGCCTCAATTTCTTGCATGAATTGCTTGAGTGTTTCTTCCAGGTGAGACAGCTTCTCTGAAATTATCTCTTCCACTTCATCCTGTGGTTCATAGCTCGGCAAAGACATAGGAGTGACTGAAACATTTGTATTCGTAAATTGTGGGGAGGAAGAAGTGGGGTATGCAGTTTCCCGGAAAGGATGGTCATATAGAGGTTTGATGGGGCAAAGACATAAATGGTGATCTCCTCCATAGAAAGAACAAATGCTATCCTTAAAACATTCAGATATTTCCTCAGGCGTTTTATATAGAAGCATAAATTCAAGAATGGAGCCTCGTCTTACGCTTACCCAAGGGTAATGTGATGAAGGATAGTAAAAATTAGAATGAAAGGGTTGTGTGGTTGGAGTGTATGGATAAGAAGGCTGAATATTTTGTGGTGTAGGAGAGTAATTTTGATGAGGTGAGTAATATTGAGGAGGAGGAGGAGGAGGAGTGTAAGGAGGGTATGACGTATATGGTGAATATTCCATGGAGGTTTGAGGGTAAGGAATTCCTCCAGGAATTTGGCTGAATAGGTTCATCTCACGCCTTTTAGAAAAATACCTGAAAGGTTAGCACAGGAAAAAAAATCCTACGAAGAACTAAAAAAAAAACTAACTAAAAAAAAATCTCGCTGAAATTAATTAACTCTTAAAACCGACACCGTCCCCGGCAACGGCGCCAAAAACTGATGTGTGTTTTCTCGCACTTGAAAAGATTGTAGAATAGTGGTGTAAGTACGAGTATCGTCTCCACAGGGACGGACAAAAGGGAATTAAGAATTAACTAAATTCAGCGATTAAAAATAAATAAATAAAAATGCGTCGTGCGAGATTGGTTGGTTGAATAAAAATTAAACTAATGCGAATGAACGATTAAAATAAAAGTGGTTTCTTCTCAATTAACGACGAAGGGAACAAGGATTGATTCCGGGGTTACCAGATTTCTGGCAGATCAGGATTAATTACATGAAATTAATTCAATTGAGCCTAGCTAATCATTACTAAGTTCTTACCGCTCTCGCGGCGTAGAGTACAATAATTTAGGGGACCAGGCTGATCTCTCATGCGACAAGATCCTAAATTATTGCCAAGACGAGCGAGCTTAATCGCTAATTGAAACAGCGACCCTTAATCGCTACTAATCTCTTAGCGAACGATTAAGTGTGTGTGAATGTGTCCTAGAATAAACTAGATCTCTCTTAATTTATTCTACAAGCAATTGTAATTCTAGCCGCGGTTCCAGATTACAAAAGATATCAGTTAAATTATTCAAACACAAATTAAATGGCATTCATGCAATTAAACCAACAAGAATCTAGCCGTCAATCATGATTAACCCCTTCATCAACCCCAAATCCCTAATTAAACTACTCACAATTCATAATTGAAGAATCAACAGAATTGAGATGAATAGAAATAATTGTCATTAATTATAAAGATGAACTTACAAATAATCCCAGGGTCTTGGAAGAAAATAGCGTAAAAACGGTGTTAAATTCGTCCCTAGGCCTCTCCGTAATGTTCGTAACGTCAAAATATGATTAGGGGGGCCTTATTTATAGAAAAAGGATGAAAAATATGAATTTGGGTCGATTTGGGATTCAATTTCGCGTAACCCGGGTCTACGCACGGCGTGCGTACCCCCACGCACGGCCGTGCGTTGCTGGCAGTGTCTCCCTTGCTTTCTCGCCTCAGACGCACGGTCGTGCGTTCCCCTACGCACGACGTGCGTAAAACTTCCGAATTTGACAAAACTTCCTTCATGAAAGTTGTAGATAATGAAGTTCTCTATCCACCCCAATTTGCCGAATGTGATTTGAATCATCCAATCAAGAGATATGATCAAAACGGTGGAAGGTGTCTTTCTGAAAGCGCAACAGAGATCATTTGACTTCATCGTTTTTTTTCACCTTCTTCCTCTCAGGTTCTTGCAAAGGTGTCTTCATATGATTTGTAGCCCTTGACGTTGGCTTTCTTATGCAACTTGAATTGTGTCCATTGGTTGTTCCTACAAAGAGAAAAGCTTGAACGATTGACAGAAGGTCATCCTGATTGTCGTTTTCAAGCTTCGTTCATCTTCTTTTTGATCCTATAGCCAATCCTAGAGCTCTTTTGTCATTAAATCTTCATCGTAAACCTACCGGTGACCTCCAAATCTATCAAATCATTCTCAAATGCATCTCGAATCATCCCGATTGCTCCTCAAGTGCCGATGTTGAACTCTAAAATCCTGATTTTGACTCCAAATGACACAAAACTCGAACCAACGCCTGTTAAACATAACTTGAGCTAAAATTGAGACTTGTAACACCTTAAAGCTAGGAAAACCATCAAAAGCCGATCCCAACACGCATCAAATGCGTGTCTAAATACGGACTTATGAATGATATTATTATACCTTTAATGTTTTAATTAAATACATATAAATACCTTCAATGGACAAAAATAAAATTTAAAAAAAAGAAAACTGAAAACTGGTGACCCTATTAGAACCGGAACATTTTGTTGATCCTGTTTTTTGACTTATCAGTTAAAATTTTCACCAAACACATATTTTTTGATTTTGCGCGCTAAATTCTATAATATTCAAAACATATTAGTAAAGTTGAGGTTACTTTTCCTGATTGAATTCATATATTTTTTTATTTTATTTTATTCATACAATATATTTTAAATATATACTACGTATATTGTTATAAATCAACATAATCAGATAATCCAGTCATTTCAGCCAGAACTTCATAAATTTTAACAGAATAAGTCGATTCAGTCAAATTCTGTGCTATCAAACGGGCTCTAAACGTGTAAGTCACTCTCGTTTTGTTTGATACCGCTTCGGAGTCAGTACATAAAAATTAGAGAAAATTGGGTGTATATAAACAACTAAATAGGTGCATTTAAGTTAATATTACGGATTAATGAAAATAAACTAGATAGCCTTTATTTAATCCATCGGTGTACTTTCTTCCCAACTCTCTTGCACCTCCATTCTTAGTTGTTTTAGTTTATGTCATCCTCTTCCTAGATTACTAGAAAAAGAACTACGGCTAAATTCAAAGCAGAATTGACCCGTGCTTAATTAGAGGAATCTGTTGGAAAACAATAAAAGGGGCCTAATATGTAATTAATTAAAATGTGTTTACCATCAGATAAATAATACAGTGGCTATTCATGAAATAATAAAAGTGTAGATACCAGGATAATATATTTCTTTTGGTGACGGGTCAAATTAAATATATTATACTAAAGCTATACAACGGTTATGACCCCCGGTGCATGTAAATAAAGAGATAATGGTAACGACATAGTAACGGAAAATAGACTAATAAATCATTCTAATCATGTCAATAATGATGGAATAATGGAGAGTCATTAAGGCCGACCGTTACTATGTAGAGCTAGCCCTATAATATCCCATCAATTATAAGGTTAAAAGCTATCTCATAAGAAAAAGAGTTACATAGCACTGGAAGGCAGCCGATTCATTGGTCTTTGGATTTTCTCTGGTTTTTTTTTAGTTTGCTTCAACCACACATGGGGTCTCAAGGTTAGTATTATTTTCACACATATTTGATTTCATGGATTTATATGGATTTAGCTATTATATATTTATATATATATATCGCATATGGAGTTTTGTTGATATATGTATGAATATCCATCAATTGGTATCAGAGCCAACCATTATAGATTCATGAAATTTTTCGTTTTGAATTCGCATATGAGTTCATCGTGACATGCATCAGTATTTTGCACTAGTATGTCAAGAATTTGCTTTACTCTCTGATGTTCGAAGTTGCATATTAATGACATCATGAGCCGCATGATATTTTTGAGTGCCGAGATATGTATATGTCTAAAACTTTTCAGTACTTAAATTATTTTTCAAGATGAAACTTTAAACCGTTTCATGTGCCCCCAAGATGAAACGTTAATTTTCCGCTGCACGTTTGACTTCAAGGTGCATATTGATATCTTTAATGCTTCAGTTTTCGGATGAACTTTTGGCCTCTGCATTGATTTAATATACTCCGAATAATTGTGGTTTCAAATCAATTTTTTGCATAATGGATACATCCTGCTAAATTACTATGGAGCAATTGAATCCTTGGTTTTTCTTCCACATAGTGGATTTGTCCAGCACTCAAGCCACATGGCAAGATTGGCAACAAATTATGCCATTATTTTAATAGTAATTGCAATAGCTATGCCATAGGTGTGTTGAATTGTGTGCCTGGATATAATTTTTGATATTTTAAGTTTGCTTTCGTTATTTGAATCAATAATATCATGAATTAAGTTACTAATGATCTATTCGATTTTTGGACTGACTAGCAATTGTTCATTTAAGTTCGTTTGATTGATTTAATGCTATTGCTATTATCAAAATTTGTGAACTAAATTGCCCCTGCTCATGTTCAAATCGATTAGAAGTTGACTACTGCACGTTTTTTTTTTTTTTGGCAAACTGCGGTAAAATTTTGAAAGGAAATTGTAAAATAAAAGGGAGTTTAGTATTTAAAATGAGTATATAGAAACAATAAGTCACCAAAGTGATCCTATTGTGTAAGTTGCTCATATAAAATATTAAACATAGTACATACTTCGTATATAGTTCAAGAAAATATTAATCGGCCCAAAGGAAGATTAATATTTTATCAAGTTATATATATACATTTTGGTAATAATAAATATATAACAATTATAAGGTTGCACTTTAAAAGAAAAAGTCAACCCAAAGGTGGATTTTTCTTTTATATGTATTATTGTTATATTTTATTGTTACAACAAGAGTACCACTAGCAATTAGTATTATTGTCCAAAGATGAAATACTAATGGTGCATTTGGTATCTTGTGATGGGTTAAAAATTATTTTACAATTTCACTAAAATATATGTTCATTGTCCTTGTTCTTTCTACAGTTAATTTTTCGAGCATATCTGCCAATCTCAACTCCATCCCTGTCCTAAATGGTACTAACTTTAAGGAATGGAAAGAAAATATTCTAATAACTTTGGGCTGCATGGATCTTGACTTAGCATTAAGGGTAGAGCAACCCGCTTCTCTTACGGATGCTGGTACCCAAGATGAAAAAAGGTACTATGAGAAGTGGGATCGCTCGAATCGCTTAAGTCTTATGATCATAAAGCGTGGAATTCCAGAATCTTTTAGGGGTGCTGTATCCGATGAGGTTACTAATGCCAAGGATTTCCTTTCTGAAATTGAGAAACGTTTTGTTAAAAGCGATAAGGCGGAAATAAGCATGTTATTAAAAGACTTTACTTCCAAAAGGTATTCAGGAAAAGGAAATATAAGGGAGTATATTATGGAAATGTCTTATATTGTTTCTAGGCTCAAGACACTTAAGATTGAGATATCGGAAGATGTTCTCGTACACATAGTCTTGAACTCTCTTCCTATTGCATTTGATCCTTTTAAGGTTAGTTATAACTGCCAAAAGGAGAAGTGGTCTCTTAATGAGCTCATTTCATATTGCGTGCAAGAGGAAGAGAGGATGAAACAAAATAAGACAGAAAGTGCTCACTTGGCTAGTACCTCTAAGGATAAGGGTAAAAAGAGGAAGAAAACTCTCATTAAGAATGAAGCTGCTAAGGGTCCAGTACAGATGAAACATAAGGAAGGTGAAACAACCTGTTTCTTCTGTAAGAAGTCTGGACACATGAAGAAGGATTGTACCAAGTATCATGCTTGGAAAGTGAAGAAAGGTACGGTCCTTGCTTTGGTTTGTACTGAAAACAATTTAGCTTCGGTGCCTAGAAATACTTGGTGGTTAGACTCCGGTTCAACATCTAACATCAGTATTTCTATGCAGGGTTGTCTGAGCCACCGCAAGCCAAATGATGCTGAAAGATGCGTCTATGTGGGAGATGGCAAAGCGGTGCATGTGGAGGCTATTGGGCATTTTAGATTGTTATTATCTACCGGTTTCTATTTGGATTTAAAAGACACTTTTATTGTTCCGTCATTTAGGCGGAATTTGGTTTCTGTTTCTTATTTGGACAAATTAGGTTATCATTGTTCTTTTGGAAACTTCCGGTTTAATTTGTCTTTAAATTCAAATATTGTGGGGACTGGTTCTTTTATGTCATATGACAATCTTTACATGCTTGAAACAATAACTTCATATAATAATGCTTTGAATGTTGACACCCGAGGCACTAAGCGAAAGGTTGATAATGCACAATCTGGTTTTTTATGGCACAAACGATTAGGTCACATCTCTAAAAATAGAGTTGAACGTCTTGTGTCCGATGGAACACTTAATTCCATTGATTTTTCTGATTTCAATACTTGTATTGAGTGCATTAAAGGGAAACAAACCAAAAATAAGAAAAAAGGTGCATATAGAGCTACGGATGTCTTAGAATTAATACACACGGATATTTGTGGGCCATTTCCTACTCCTTCATGGAATGGTCAACAATATTTTGTGTCATTCATAGACGATTACTCTAGATATGCATACTTATTTCTTATACATGAAAAATCTCAAGTCTTGGACGTGTTTAAATCTTACAAAGCGGAAGTTGAGAATCAACTCAACAAACGCATAAAGAAAGTCAAATCCGACCGTGGTGGTGAATACTATGGGAGGTATGACGGCTCAGGTGAACAACGTCCAGGGCCTTTTGCCAAATTTCTAGAGGAATGTGGGATTGTCCCTCAATACACTATGCCGGGTTCACCTAGCATGAATGGTGTAGCTGAGAGACGTAATAGAACCCTTAAAGAAATGGTAAGAAGTATGATTTCTCATTCTATCTTACCGGAATCCCTCTGGGGTGAGGCATTAAAGACCGCAGCTTACATTCTTAATCGAGTGCCAACTAAAGCAACTACTAAAACACCTTATGAGCTTTGGACGGGTAAAAAGCCTAGTTTAAAGCATTTTCATATTTGGGGTTGTCCAGCTGAGGCAAAGCCGTATAGGCCACATGAAAAGAAACTGGAACCCAAAACAGTTAGTAGTTACTTTATTGGTTACTCGGAGCGATCTAGGGGATATAAATTTTATAATCCCGAGGATAAAGATATTTTTGAGACGGGAACTGCCATATTTTTTGAGGATGTTGAGTTTGGGGGGAAGAATAAAGTTAGGGATATTGTCTTTGAGGAAGAATTGATTTCAATACCTGAACCAATTCATACGGATGTTTCTTTTGAAACTAATGAGGAACCTCAACAAGGCATTATTTCGTCTCCTCCTTTCCAAACTGAACAAATTGTTCAAAATGAACAAACTCAACTTCCTCTAGAGCAAGTGCAACAAGAAAATGTGTCATTGCGGCGATCCACTAGAGAAAGGAGATACGCAATTCCAGATGATTATGTTGTATATCTCCAAGAACATGCGTCAAGCATAGATACAGAGAACGATGTCCTTGTGTTTATTCAAGAACATGAGGAAGAAAGTGGAGTTATGGAAGATGATCCAATCAACTTCCGTCAAGCCATGAAAAGTTCAAATTCTCAAAAGTGGATTGTGGCAATGAATGAGGAGTATAAATCTATGCAAGACAATAAAGTTTGGGAACTCGTCCCATTACCTGAAGGTTGTAAACCCATCGGTTGTAAATGGATATTTAAAACCAAAAGGGATTCAAGGGGTAATGTGGAGAGATATAAAGCGCGTCTTGTAGCCAAAGGTTATACTCAAAAGGAAGGAATTGATTATAAAGAGACCTTTTCTCCGGTTTCATCAAAGGACTCTTTTAGAATCATTATGGCTTTAGTTGCACATTTTAATTTAGAGCTTCATCAGATGGATGTTAAGACGGCGTTTCTCAATGGTGACATTGATGAAACTATTTATATGGTGCAACCAGAAAATTTTGTGATTGGAGATCCAAAACAAATGGTTTGCAAATTAACAAAATCCATCTATGAGCTGAAACAGGCTTCTCGTCAATGGTATCACAAATTTCATCAAGTCATTTTATCCTTCGGTTTTAAGATGAATGATGTAGATGATTGTGTATATCATAAGTTCAGTGGGAGTAAAATATTTTTCCTGGTCTTATATGTTGATGACATTCTTCTTGCCACTAATGACATAGGCATGTTGCATGAAACCAAGAGATTTCTATCAAAACATTTTGAAATGAAAGATCTTGGTGAAGCCTCCTTTGTATTAGGAATTGAAATCCTTCGTGAGAGATCACAAGGAATCTTAAGGTTATCACAAAGGAACTATGTCGATAAGGTCCTTAAAAGATTTGGCATGGAAGATTGTAGACCGTGTGATACCCCTATCTCTAAAGGAGACAAGTTTAGTCTCGATCAGTGCCCTAAAACAAATCTGGAAATTCAAGAAATGAAAAAGATTCCCTACGCATCTGTTGTAGGAAGTCTTATGTATGCCCAAGTTTGTACGCGTCCGGATATTGCGTACATTGTTGGGATGCTAGGCAGATATCTCAGTAATCCAGGAATGGCTCATTGGATGGCGGCCAAAAGAGTTATGAGATATTTAAAGAGAACAAGGGACTATATGCTTACATATAGAAAATCAGATCATTTGGAGGTCGTTGGATACTCCGACTCTGATTTTGCCGGTTGCAAAGACACTAGTAGATCTACTTCAGGCTATGTTTATCTACTAGCGTGTGGTGCTGTATCTTGGAAAAGTGTTAAGCAAGATATGATAGCTACCTCAACTATGGAGGCAGAGTTGTTGGCCTGTTTTGAAGCTTCAAACCATGGAATATGGATGCACAATTTTATTGATGGGCTAAGAATATTAAATGAAGTTCCGAAGCCTGTCAAGATATTTTGTGACAACAATTCTACGGTGCTTTACTCTAACAACAACAAGAGCTCGAGCAAGACAAAACACATTGAAGTGAAATATCGAGCTATTAAAGAAAGGGTTCAGAATAAAAGGGTCGCTATTGAACATATAAGTACAAACTCCATGTTAGCGGATCCTTTAACCAAGGGTCTCCCGCCAAAAGTTTTTCATGAGCATACTGCTCACTTGGGAGTCATTGATTTTAAGGAACCTCAAGTTTAGTGGGAGTTTATAAGTTATACTTGATGTTCTATTGCTTTATGTATTTGTTTTCTGATCAGAATAAAGTTTGACATTTGGTGTATTCTGAACAATTAAGATATTAAAGTTTAAAGTTTATTAAAGAAGGGTCAGTTGAAAATTTACATGTACATGCCAAATTTCATGTAATTTTCATGCTACACATTTCATGATTGATCTATGTCATTATGTAATATTGATACTAGTGATCATTGGTGGTATAGTTATGTTTAACATAACAAAATGCTGCAATGGTTCTATATTAGTATTACTGATGGACCAGATTGTTTAAGGATGTTATTTTATATGATGGTATTTTTGAGCTCATAAAGATAACACATTTTGTTAAGAATTACATATAAGGCCCAGTGGGAGATTGTTGGAAAACAATAAAAGGGGCCTAATATGTAATTAATTAAAATGTGTTTACCATCAGATAAATAATACAGTGGCTATTCATGAAATAATAAAAGTGTAGATACCAGGATAATATATTTCTTTTGGTGACGGGTCAAATTAAATATATTATACTAAAGCTATACAACGGTTATGACCCCCGGTGCATGTAAATAAAGAGATAATGGTAACGACATAGTAACGGAAAATAGACTAATAAATCATTCTAATCATGTCAATAATGATGGAATAATGGAGAGTCATTAAGGCCGACCGTTACTATGTAGAGCTAGCCCTATAATATCTCATCAATTATAAGGTTAAAAGCTATCTCATAAGAAAAAGAGTTACATAGCACTGGAAGGCAGCCGATTCATTGGTCTTTGGATTTTCTCTGGTTTTTTTTTAGTTTGCTTCAACCACACATGGGGTCTCAAGGTTAGTATTATTTTCACACATATTTGATTTCATGGATTTATATGGATTTAGCTATTATATATTTATATATATATATCGCATATGGAGTTTTGTTGATATATGTATGAATATCCATCAGAATCTGCATTTTTTATAATGGATACTTCAGCAAACCAGGCAACAACTAATTGATATTATCTTCAATAACAATCATCATGTCAAATAATATACTTACAACGTTATATTTTAGAATTTCTCTATATTACTCCTCCCATTCCCAAAATCTTGTTTGGACATCGCAAATTATACCGTGATATCGGTATACCATGCACATGTTATATCGGTACACATACGGCATGTCGGCACCGTTTTTCCTTCTATGGAACACTGCGTTCGTTTTCTTTCTTTTCCTTCAAGGCTCAAGCTAGCCCTCTAGATTTCTTTGGAGCACTATCTCTTTATTTTTCTTTTTTGTTTTCTTCAATTATTTTCTTCTCTCCATCTAAATATCAGAAACTAATTTTAGTTTTTCTTGTACTTATCTTTAACTAATTAAATTACAGTTGAATTAACTTGTTTCTTTACGAATTTTTTACAAAATTTTCTTAATCCACATAAAATAAGTACTACAAATTTATTTTTGGTGTAATATTTTTTTACATTTATACACTTTTTTTGTAAAATATTTTTCATATTCATACACTTTTTCTATAATACTTTTTTAAATCTCTTTTATATGTTTGTGACGTTTTAATTTTAAGACATTAAGTTTTTTTATTTCGATTTAAATATGGTAAAACATGAGATTACATTTTTCATATGTGTGAGTTATGTTTATGGAGTGGTATTTGATAGTATATGGAGTTACTTCTTCTTGTGTACGAGTTACATCTATTTATGCATGAGTTACATCTTCTTATGCGCAAATTACATTTGGATTTGCCTCAACTAGTTATATTTTGCATAAACCTAAGTTAGATTTTCCATAACACGAGTTACATCACAAAATAAACTTATGCGATTGAAACAACAACAAAAACTTTATTGTAAAAAAATAATTATTTTTGGTAATTTTTTTTGGCAAAAATGATTTTTCTTTGAAACATTTTTATGGCCTTAATCTAAATCAAACATATTCACTATTTACTTAAATTAATTGAACAATTAAACTCCTTGTTTAGTTGTTTTCATTGTTTACATTTAATATTATGCGAAGTTACATCTTCTTATGCGCGAGTTACATCTGTTTATGCGTAAGTTACATCTTAATATACGCGAGTTACACTACAAAATAAACCCTGGCTAATGATAAAAAAATGATTTTTAGCTATATCATTTTTTATAGTCCTAATATTAAAAAAAAACATATTCACTATCTACAAAAAGTAATTGGTCAATTAGGATAATTTTTCATTGTTTACAATATGTGTGTGTGTACGAAGTATATATATATATTTTCTTTTCTTATATATATATATATATATATATATATATATATATATATGGAGCGGTTCCGGTAAGAACAAAGCCGGCTTTGGGGCCAGTCAACCTAGGCATTTGCCTAGGGCCTCTCGTTGGAGAAGGGCCTCAAAAAATAGGAGTAAGAATTATTAGTAATTAATACACCGCATGAAAATTTAATCTTAAAATTTAGCATTTCCAATTGGAAATTGGTAGTGGAATCCTAATTCCTGAACTTCCATCGAATCTATAGTCAATTTTGTACTTTTACCCTTTGTCCAATCATCCATTCATTTAGCCATTTAGGTATTTATTTGTAGATAGATTAAATATCAATTGAATTCTATTGTCTAAATATCAATTGAATATTTTGAGTTATGACTTATGAATTCTATTGTCTAAATATCAATTGAATATTTGAAATGAGGTTTTTAATAGAAACCACCTATCTTAATATCACAATAATCACAATACTCAAACTAATAATAATTTTATTTTACACTCCTTATTATAATTTATCACTATTAATTTATAATGCATTTATTAATTTTTGTTTTTTATTAACTGAATTGTTTGTGATTTTTCTATTATTTATTCTATCTAGGTATTTTCATGATAGGTGAACATATATTTTGACTCTACGTGAACAAAGACAAAGAGTATGTTGAGAATATTAAAAGGTACTAGTATACTTTTTTGTGCATTTTTTTAGGTATACATTGGAAATGTTTTAAATTTGACGTTCACAGTACATGGTGTATTTTGAATATGTTATTTGTTCTCATTTTTCTCATAAGATCGTGTTCTTATTTGAACCAAAACATATATATATATATATATATATATATATATATATATATAAAAGATAGTTTACATTTCAACTTTTCTAGATTTACATCTTAATGTACGCGAGTTACACCACTAAATAAATCCATGCTAATGATAAAAAATGTCTTAAACTATATTATATTTTTATAGCCCTAATATTAAAAATAAAACATATTCTTTTTTTATCCTGGAAGGTAAACCAACAAAATCAGTGGGGCAAATGGCGGAGAAACTTTGCCATTATTTTATTAATATTTGAGAAAAAAATACAAGAAGAGAGGGGGAAAACCTCTCTAGAAGGCATCCCTTCCGGAAAAACAACAAATACCAACAAAGTAAAGTAGGGAAAAAAACTAATCACCATGAGGGGACCAAACCTTACCCACGGTATACAAAGTAAATAGGAAAAAAAAACCAATTTTAACAATATCTAATAAAAGTCTATGTTTAAAAAACCGACCCGACCCGGCCGGGTTGACCCGGAACCCGGTGACCAGGACAAAAAACCGGTTCGGTTTTTTCAAAACCCGGAAATGGTCAAAAACCGGAAAAATTCGGCTGACCCGGGAAAACCCGGTCAAGACCCGGACCCAAGAAACCCGAAAAACCCGGTAAAACCCAGTTTTTAGTGTTTTTACCAAAAAAAAGTAATTTCTTTTTTATTTTTAATGCATTTTTATATCAATAAAATTGCAATTTCAATACCTTAAAAAGAAAAACTACGTAATATATTTATATGTTTATTTAAGAATGAACATCATGCCAAATTATAATATAGATGTACAATAAAAATAAAAATATCATTATATATTTTTATAAGATCAAAATATGCATTGAAATATTATAAGAGTGTATTAAATGCTTAATAAGTAGTATTGTTAGTTGATTATTATGAATAGTAAATAATTTTTATTATAATTTTATATATAATTATATGTTTACTATTATTATATAGACGTATAATCATTAATCGGTTTTCCGGCGTTGACCGGGTTGACCCACCGAGTCCGGGTTGACCCGTGACCCAGTCATGTGGCCGGGTCACTCTCCGGTCCGGTTTTTACAACATAGATAAAAGTCAGTCCTAATTTATCTGCCAGAATAGATTTACGAACCGCATTAGGAAGCTCAACAGACCGGAAATAGGAAACCCCATCCTCCCCATTAGTAAAGTATCTGGACATAAAATGAGCAGGCCAATTTGCTTCCGGATAAACATGTCTGAAGAAAATCGTCCAATCCACTGACCACCTCTTCAAATCGTCTACTACCTTCCTGTTAAGTTTGTTAGGAAGAAAGACAGATGAGGAAGAAAACAGTTCTGGGAGTTGGTTACGCATTCAACAACTCTGGGTTATTTAACCCGAATACAAAATATATCAGTTTTGGGCTTTACAAACATAATAGGCCCAAACAATATTATTTAATAATGGGCTGAATTCCTGTACTCAATATACCCCCTGAATTTCAGCACATGACAAAATATTCAAAGCTTTCCTTTGATCTAAAAACACTCGTATCTTCAATGGCTTTGTCAGAATATCAGCCAACTGCTCTTGAGACCTGCAATGCTTCAGCACCAACCTATCTTTGTTTACTTGATTCCTCAGAAAATGGAAACGGGTATCAATGTGTTTACTTCTGCCATGAGCTATAGGATTTCTTGCCAAGTTTATTGTTGAGTTGTTATCTATCATCAGAACTGGTATATGTTTAATATCAAGCTGCATTTCCCTCAACAAAGACTCCAGCCAAAAAGCTTCACATGCTGCAAAATCCCCAGCTATATACTCAGCTTCACATGATGACAAAGCTACTACAGGTTGCTTCTTTGAACACCATGTAACTGGTGCATCTCCAATCATGAAAACATATCCTGAAGTACTCTTCCTGTCTTCTATATCTCCTGCCCAGTCTGAATCTGAGTAGCCTTTAATCACTTCCTTATCATCTTTGATTGAATTAGGCAGAAGCACACCAAAATCCAATGTTCCTTTTATGTATCTCAATACCCTTTTAGCTGCAGCTAGATGAGAAACCTTAGGACTTTCCATAAACCTGCTTATTACTCCAACCCCATAGGTAATATCAGGTCTACTGGAGCATAGGAATCTCAGGCTTCCAACAATCTGCTTATACAGAGTTGGATCTACAGAGTTTTCCTCCTCAAATCTTTCAAGTTTCAGATTTGTATCACAAGGAGTAATAGCTGGATTGCAATCTTCCATCTGAAATCTTTTAAGAACCTCTTCAGCATACCTTTTTTGATGTATCATAATTCCTTTGTCAGTCTGAACAAATTCCATCCCAAGGAAATAAGCAAGGTCTCCCAGATCAGTCATCTCAAATTCACTTCTCATTTTTCCTTTGAATTCTTCAATATGATGTTGATTACTTCCTGTAATTAGAAGATCATCAACATATAAGCACACAATCAACAAATCATTATTTGAAACCTTGCTATAAACCCCATGCTCAACACTGCATCTGATAAACCCCAGACTGAGGAGGAAACTATCAATTCTTCTATTCCAGGCTCTAGGAGCCTGTTTCAGCCCATAAAGTGCTTTCTTTAGTTTGTAAACCTTGTCTTCACTCCCTTTAATTTCAAACCCAGGTGGTTGTGCCACAAACACTTCTTCTTGCAAAGGCCCATTCAAAAATGCTGATTTTACATCCATCTGATGCAAAAACCATCCCTTCAGGCTGGCAATAGCAACAACAGTTCTTATTGTCTCCAATCTGGCAACTGGAGAGAATACTTCACAATAGTCTATTCCCTCCTTCTGCAAGAAACCCCTTGCTACCAGTCTTGCTTTGAACTTTAGTATTGACCCATCTGGCTTCTTTTTCAATTTATAAATCCATTTCACTGAAATCCTCTTTTTATTCTTAGGTAATTCAGTCAACTCCCAAGTATCATTTTTCTGTATTGCATTGATTTCTTCCCTCATTGCTTCTAGCCATCTAATATCTTTCATAGCATCTTCATGATGTATAGGCTCTACTTCTCCAAAGAATGCTAGGTGAACTAAATCACCTTCATCATTTATTGCATCATCCTGCCAGACTTCATAGTCATTCAGTCTCCTTGATGCCTGCCTTCTCCTTGTAGGTCTTCCTCCAACATTAGTTATTACTTCTGACCCTCTTTCAGCCTCAGATTCAATAGGACTGACTTCATTATCCAGATGAATCAAAGGAAATAACTGCTTCTCAGTGTCATTTTTGCTATCCCACTTCCAAGCATTCAACTCATCCACAATTACATCTCTACTAATGATACACTTTCCTTCAAGAGGGTCATATAGCTTATATGCACCTGTTGGATCATATCCAACCAGTATGAGCTTTTGACTTTTATCACTTAACTTCTTTCTCTTTTCATCCGGAATATGTCTGTAGCATAGAGAACCAAAGATCTTCAGATGTTTAACTGATGGTTTCTTTCCTGACCAAATTTCTTCAGGAGTAACATGATGCAATCGTTTTGTGGGACACAAGTTCAGAAGATATGTGGCTGTAATTACTGCAGCACCCCAAAAACAGTGAGGTAGGTTCTTTGTCTTCATCATACTTCTTGCCATATTAAGAACTGTTCTGTTTCTTCTCTCAGCAGTGCCATTGTGTTGTGGAGTATATGGAGCTGTCACTTCATGAATAATGCCTTCCTGATTACAGAATTCTTGAAAATTTGTGCTCAGGTACTCACCTCCCCCATCTGTTCTAAGTATTTTTATCATCTGCCCACTTTGCTTCTCAGCCATGTTTTTAAACTTCTGAAACACTGAGAATACATCAGACTTATGCTTGATCAGGTAGATCCACATCTTCCTACTCCAATCATCTATAAAGGAAACAAAGTAGTGGTATCCATTCAAAGAGGGGACCTCAAAGGGTCCACAGACATCTGAGTATATAACCTCCAATATGCTCTTACTTCTGGATGGAACATTTGACTTGAATGACTGCCTACTTTGCTTTCCTGTAATGCAGTTTTCACACAATCTTTTTCCATACTGAATTGGGGGTAAACCAACTACCATATCTTTATCAAACAACTGTTTCAAACTATTCCAGTTCAAGTGTCCCATTCTATAATGCCATAACCACTCTTGTTCAGATGCATCAGCACTAAAACACACATTTCTATTTATATTAATGTCAATTATGAAAGTCCTATTTGATGACAAAGGAGCTTTCAGAATCAAAACACCATTTTCATCAAATATCCTCATGAACCTGTCCTTCATGTTAATACTATAATTTCTTTCAAGCAACTGTCCTAGACTCAACAGATTATGCTTCATAGCTGGTACAAACAACACATCAGAAATCAAAGCCTTTTTACCATCTTTACATATAATCTGAATTCTTCCTTTTCCTTCTGTTTGTATGATACTATCATCAGCAAACTTCACCTTGTTCTTGGCCTGCTCATCCAGCTCCACAAACCAGTCCTTCCTACAGGACATGTGATTAGAACACCCAGTGTCTAAATACCAAGAGTTGTTGAGACTTGCAGCAGGTTCTGCCATGGTAGTAGTCATCAAGACCACTTCCTCATCAGATTCTGGGTTTTCTGCTACATTAGCTTCTTCTTGCTTACCATTGCTTTGATCTCTATACCAGCACTCATAAGAAAAATGACCATACTTACTACAAACAAAGCACTGAATATTGCTTTTGTCTACGTAATTCCCCTGTGAATGCTCATTTTTCTTCCAGGTACTCCTTCCACCTCCTCTTGGATTATAATTTCCTCTAACACTTCCTCTTCCTCCTCTTGAATGTGATGGGCCTCCTCTCCAATATGATTGACTACCCCTACCATTAATGAAATCCTGTGCTCTTCCTCCTGAATGACCCCTACCCCTGCCACGTCTTCCACCTCTTCCTCTTCCTCTAGACTGACCTCTTCCTCGCCCAGAGTCCTGCTTCTTGGATTGATCAACTAATAGGGCTTGCTCTGTAGTGGAGGATTTCACTGATTCCCTTTCTTTGATTCTTTGTTCTCATACTTCCAGAGTTCCTTGTAATTCATCAATCTTCAGTGTATCCAGATCACAATTTTCTTCAATATTGGTGGCAATAACATCAAACTTGGGAGGTAGGGTTCGTAATATCTTTTCAATAATGGTCCGGGAAGTCAGTTTCTCACCACATGAGTTCATCAAATTCGTAATATGCAGAATTCTATTGAAGTAATCACACACAGATTCTTGATCTTCCATACTTAACAACTCATATTGGCGTCTTAGTGTTTGAAGTTTTACCTTCTTTAATTTCGAGATACCAGCATAGCTTGATTCAAGAATTTCCCAGGCCTCTTTCGCAGATGAAGCAGATGCAATTTTCTCAAAATTCATCTCATCAACACATTGATGGATATAGAAAAGAGCCTTACAATCCTTCTTCTTGGCTTCTCTGAATTGAATTCGCTGGGCTTCAGTCGCAGCTTCTCCCAGCACCGGAACACCGGCGGTTACTATGTCCAGTACATCCTGGAATCCGAATATAGTCTTCATCTTGATACTCCATCTGTCATAGCCATCAAGATTCTTTGAATCAAGCACCGGTAGATTTCCGATCAAACCGCTACTACTTCCGGTGGCCATTATCGTCGTTCACCAATGCTCTGATACCACTGTTAAGTTTGTTAGGAAGAAAGACAGATGAGGAAGAAAACAGTTCTGGGAGTTGGTTACGCATTCAACAACTCTGGGTTATTTAACCCGAATACAAAATATATCAGTCTTGGGCTTTACAAACATAATAGGCCCAAACAATATTATTTAATAATGGGCTGAATTCCTGTACTCAATACTTCCTCCAACGACCTCCATCAACATTCGAAAGTAAGGAAATAGCCATCAGTGAATCAGTTTCGACCTCAAATCTCCTAAAACCAAGCTCGCCGGCCCAAGCAACTGAGGAATGGAGCGCCAACAATTCTGTTTCATTCGAAGACCTCGCCTCCAACATATTCATTACTTGGGTAAAAATAAAACATATTCATTACTTGCAAAAAGTAATTGGGTAATTATGATCAATTTTTCATTGTTTACATTGAAATCGATGTATTTTTTTCTTATATTCCATTTTAGACAACTTACATTTCAACTTGACTCAAGTTACATTTTCTATAACATGAGTGTTTTAGCAATTTTTATGCTAATTCAAACAATCAATTAAATAAAGAGAAGATAATGGGCTTCGTACAAGAATCAAGACGGAAAGAAAAAAGAATATGATCATTGTTCTAGCTAAAGAATACTTTGAGGATTTATGACGGAAATATCACTACAAAAAAACACGGGATTGGCACGAAATTTGGCACGGATTTCTGACGTTTCGTGCCAAATAGTTCGATCCAAAGTGTTTTTGGCACGGATTTTGCATAATCCGTGCCAAAATCCGTGCAAAAACCTTGCCAATCTCGTGTTTTTTTGTAGTAATATATAAGAATTAAGAATACAAAATATAATGGATTTTATAATAATGAGCTCAATACAATTGTTTTGGAAGAGCAATAGTATGAATCGTAATTCAAAGAGAAGTTCTGTTTGTCTCAATACAATAATGCTCCTCCCTTTAGATTATGCTCCCATAGAGTCATTTGCCCAAGTTGTTAGCCAAGCTACTCCACTCCAATTTTTGTGGGTGGTTAGCCGTGCATGCTCATCTTTTGCTCCAATTATCTAGGCACGTATCTTTATCTGATTACATGGCTTGCCGGATTGGACATATTGAATTTATATTTGATCATGGGCCGCACCTTTGTGTAATCCTTAAATTATTTCGTGGCCCGGTGAGTTACATTTCTTTATACTCGATTTACATCACCCTGCTAATAAAACAAAAACACTGTTTATCTTCACGCATTGTTCATCCGTGCTTTTAGCCCTGGGAGCATGGTGCTCATAGTGGGCTAGTACCACGGTATACGAACTCCTTCGACATCGCCAACCTGCATAACTAACTACCAGTCAAAAGCAATGCAATTGTAAATAGCACCTAGATTACCAAACTAATTAGCAATGCCGCAACTGTAGTAACTGACCGTCCATATCCTCAGAGGAGTGTGAATCAAATCAAGTGGATCGGGTCCGCTGTTTAGCACCAAAAATCGCTCTACGCACTAGAGTAGTCCCCGCCTAGGCGCTAAGTGGTGGTCGAGCGCTCCAATGTTGGTCTAGGCATCTGATTAATTGGTTTTACGACTAGGTAAATTAGTTAGCCGCCTAAGACGCCTAGTTGCTCGCCAAAATGCCTAATCGCCACCTAGAGCGCCTATATTCGCCGAATACTTTTTTATTTTTAATATATTTTTGTAAGAGATAAATGTACCTTTAAATTTAATCATAGATATGAGGAAATATACTTGTAAATTAAGATAAAAATTATATATATTTGTTTAGGGAGAACTATCAAATAAGCCCTCGAACTTACATAAAAAGTGCAAATCACCCCTTATATAAGAGGCTTTGTCCGGCCGTCGCCATTTGGGATGGTTCCCGATGGACTTTTTTGATGAAATATTTTGAGCATCTTCTTCATTAAATATAGTTTACCCATACCAAATTTAAGATAAAAATTCAACCGGGAAGACAGTCAAATGATTTTCTGAAATATACTGTGTTGTTTAATTGCGCAGTTATCTTCAAAAATTCATTTGACTGCCCTCCCGGTTGAATTGTTAGCTGAAATTTGGTATGATTAAACTAGACTTAATGAATAAGATTCTGAAAAAATGCATCAAAAAAATCCACCGGGAACCGCCCCAAATGGTGACGGCTGGACAGAGCCTCCTATATAAGGGGTGATTTGCACTTTTTATGCAAGTTCGAGGGCTTATTTGGTAGTTCTCCCTATTTGTATATACACTTAATTATTATTATTTTAATATTTATAGCATAATTTAGTTACTTGATTAGTTATTATGCATTCATGCATCATAAAAAATAAAGTAGGCACAAACACGATAATGCAGTTCTATCATTCATTAATGCTAATGTGTGTGTGTGTTTCATACACACAAACACGATACTACCACTTTACTATATATTACTTATCATTTTTATGCAAAAATATTGATAAAAGTGCAATTTGTACGCCTCCGACTATTCCCCACCTAGGCACCCGCTGAATTGCCTATGTGCTAGGCGCTGGATTAGCGCCCGACTAGCGTCTATCGCCTTTTAGAACATTGATTATGATATATAAAAGTGCTTATATTTGTAACCATAATTAGGAAGGTTAGATACAATACTTAAAATTTTACGGGCTTTATATTAACAAAAAAGTGCTATGTATTTCAATAAATAAAATAGAGGCTACTTATTTCAAGTGACCTTGCCAAGTATATTGTGGTCTGATGGCATCACTGTTGATCTCCCAAAGAGGAGGTCGCGGGTTCGAGTCTCATCCCAATCAAGGATGTTGACATTAAACGATATTTGATACATACACATTTTATTCAATAAAGTTAATGAAAAAACGGCTAAAAATTCGTTGAAAAATGTTGACTTTTAAAAAACGTGTAAATATGTATACAAGTATAATATGGTATCTATTACAAAAATTTGGGCGAAAAATACATGGTATTATTTTGAATATTTAAATTATATTCACACATTCAAGTAGCAATCCCATTACTATATAAAAGAATGGGACCAAATTAAATGATGCGGGCAAAAATAAAAATAGTGATTAAATGATTTAATTCCAAGACATAATTTTGCAAAATAATGTTAAAAAAATAAGACATACGAAGTAATAACGATAGAATGAGACCAAATTAACATCATCATCATCAAATAAAACTCAAGTTAAACCCAACATTTTCATCGAGGTGACTGATGACATATGAGAAAGTTGTGCGACAGCTACACTTATTATTTGTTTATGCGTAAAAATTATATAAATACTAAAAAAATGTCAGGTTTAGAAAAACCTTAATTTTGATATGCTTGTTTGGAAAATCGGAAATCTAGTACTCCCTCCGTGTTGCTAATAATGTCTCATTTTACCTTTTCGTGAAATACAACTAAAATTGTCTCATACAAACTTTGGTAAAATTTGTGTAGCTCTAAATCATTCTTACTTTATTCTTATTTTCTCAATTAATATTAATCACATAAACCTACTTTTCTTAATAACTGTGTCACCCTCTTTCGTTCCAATATTAGTGGGATGGAGGTAGTAGTATTTTAAGATTTAGTCTCTTAGGATGTTAACTTCAGTCGCAATGCAATTAATTTTACGAAATACTATTTAATAATTGTATATTTTGTATTATAACTAACAAAAACACGGGGTTGAGGTTTTCCTTTTTTCTTTTTAACTATTGTTGATCTACTATACATTTAAGAGATAATTACCCTAGGTACGACTAAAACTTCTTCACTTTCTCAATCTATGATTTAACTAGTTTATTTTACCAAAGTATTATTAATATTTAATTAAATTCTTAATAATTAATTAAATAAAAATATAGGTGCACAAATATACCCTTTAGGTTATATCTATAAAACCCTAACCTCCTACTCTTTTCTCCAAACCTAGCCTCCACTCCCCCACCTCCATAGATCCATCCGCCTGCCTTCATCCGCCATCCTCCATAGCAACCCACGCCCCCTGCCGCCGCCGCCCCATGGCCCGCCGTCGTTCAGGAGCAAGATTGTCAGCCAAATGCATTCAGCCGCATCTGCTTGCAATGATCTCTGTCCAGGCCATGGCCCGCCTTTCTCTACTGCAATGATTTGATCCGCGACGCAGGTACTTGGTTCAACAAGCGGGACACGCGTGCGATCGGGTGGCGACGGCGAGCAAGCGCGCGGCAGGACGATGGGGCGGGCAATCATGAGGCTGGACGGGGGTGGCACGACTGGACGATGGCGACTGGACGGCGGCAGCACGACTGAACGATGGCAGCAGACAAGCTTCTCCTGGGTTTACCCTTCTGCTTATGATCGTAGATTTTGATCAATTGTTATGGATGCAATTGTTATGGACTTATGGATGGATGGTGGAGTATTTAACGGAGTAATACGTAATAATTGATTATATGGAACTAGCGTTTTGTTTTCTGTTGTTATGGATGGATGGTGGAGTACGTATTCAACGGAGTAATACGTACTTTCTCCGTTCTTAAATAAATGCAACGGTCAACATTTCACACTTGCCGAGACACAACTTTGACCATTAATATAAATGATTTTGTATTAGTAAAAAAATTAAAAAAAATAGATTATGAAAATTTACAATGAGACAAGTTTAACAATATTTTTTTCATAAAATAATATTATTACATTAATAAATAAAACGTAGTCAAAGTAGAACATGTGAATAGTGTAAAAGTCAAAGTGTTGCATTTATTTAAGAACGGAGGTAGTAATAATTACTTATATGGAACTAGCTTTTTGTTTTCAGACGTGGCATTCAATTAAAGGGTAAATTTGGAACTAAGTAATAGACACCATATGTCTGATCATATGGATACATGAAAGAAGACATCATATTAGGGGAAAAACATATGAGTCATAGATTGAGAAAGATGATATCTTTTAGTCATATAAGGGGTAATAATCTCAAGAGTTATCTACTTGGTTTTCAGAGGAAGAGAGGTTGTGTACGTCTTCATCTTCAAAAAGGCAAAAAGAATCTTTTATAGAGATAATGTTGCTTTGGTGGGTGAAAAGGATGGTTGATAGAAAATGGATTGTTGACCGGCCGTCATCCTCCATTCATATTTTTTTCTTTCTAAATTTGAAATTAGGGTTAAAAGAAATTAGGGTTTGTGGGCATTAAATATGGGCAATGAATATGGTTTGTGAGCATGATAATAGATATTGGTGACTATGGTGATTGAATTTAGGGTTTGTGGGCATTGAAAATTGGCAATAAACAAGACAATAATTATGACAGTGAATATGACAATATATATATATATATATATATATATATATATATATATATATATATATATATATATATATATATATATATATATATGTTGTACATGACATTGAATGAATGCATTAAGGAACTTTGTTGTGCACTGAATATGCCCAATAGTGCAGTAACGCCGCCATGAAATGCAATATACTCAGTTAGACGTAAAATAATAAAATTATTAAATCTAAAAAAATAAAAATAAAAACCATAAATAATTTCATAAAGTGGACGATCTGAGAAGAATTAATTTTGGCGGAAGTGAATTAATTATCGGATGTGCAGTAATGCAGTAATGTCATGCATTAACAACAAAATAAAGTGCAGTAATTTTAATTGGACGAAATTAGTGTAAAATCTACATATTTTAAATAAGGGTATTTACGTCATTCAACCATTAAATACAAACGTGATTTCTTTTTTTCTTTTTTGGATTTTCGGTCATACAAAAGTCTAAAAACCAGTTTGGTCATAGATTGGGAAACTCATTGAGTTTTTGTCATACCCTAGGAAATTTCCCTACATTTGAAGCATTCATTTAATTGATCAATATATTTTTCTATTTTTTGTAAAATATGGGAAATATACATTTTATATGGGAAATAGGAGTTTTTTCCTTTTAAAATGGACATACATTATTTTTCATTGTAAACGTGTTTTTATTCAAAAAAGGCGAAATTGATATAAATAATCATTACTTTTATGCATTTTACAAAAATAATCCTTACCAGAAAAGTTTACAACAATAATCCGAACTACTCAACCCTTTCACATAAATAAACCGGAGATAACGGTGTTAACTTTTCCGTTAGTTGTTTTTTATCTTTTTAAATATAGTAAAGCGAAAATATGTACAAAAATCAAGAATATTATATACTTCGTATATGTGTCCTTATATTTAATTTTATTATGAATTAAATTTAACAATCATTATTTTTCATAAAATGTACTCCCTCCGTCCCTATTATATCTTCCAAATAGGTTTGGCACAGAGTTTAAGATAGTGGGTATTGTGTGGTGGAGAGTTGTGCAGAGGAGAGAAAAATGTGTAAGAATTGTCGTGAACCACAAATTCTGGCCAAAAAGGTAAAGTGGAAATTTTAATTGGGACGGACGAAAAGGGAAAGTTGGAAGTTTATTTAGGGACGGAGGGAGTAATAGAAATATTTAAAAACATACTCATCAAATTCTTATTTATCTTTTAGTTCTAATCAATATTTTGTTTATATTCATTTTTATTTCATTGCAATAGAGATTTAAAAGTAATTTTAGTACTTCTATACTCCGTATTAAACATAACTACGTACTAAAATGAATACAAGTCTGTTTTCAAATATTTTTATTATATTTTACAAAAAGTTGATATTATTAAGTTTAATTTATAGTAAAAATAAGACTAAACAAAAACATAATATTATTAATGTTCTTTTATATATATATATATATATATATATATATATATATATATATATATTTGCTCCATTTTGTTTTAAATTTGAAAAAAAAGTAACGGAAAAGTTAACATCGTTAACTTCCGGTTTATTTTGTGAAACAACTATCTGGTTGGGATTATTGTTGTGAACTTTTTCAGTAGAGATTATTTTTGTAAAATGGCTAAAAATAAAGATTATTGGTGTCAATTTTGCCTTCAAAAAACGCTACATGTTTAAAACGCAAAAAAGTTAACTAGGCAGTAAGGGCGAACCCAGAAAATTCATGTTGGGGGGGTTCAAATTATTTTTTAAGGGGCAAAAATTATTTTTCTTATATATATACACTAAAAATATATTTTGTTGGAGGGACGGTAGCCCCCTGGGTCTGTACTACGGTCCGCCCCTGCTAGACAGTTTACTAAGAACAAATAACATGTGCTTCATTGCTATTTTATAAAAAAAGATGATACTCCATCTCTAAGTGTCCTCCAAATCCAATCAAACAGTTACCTGAGAGAATGTAAATTGAGTTTTGAGAATATAAAAAAAGTGAGACTTTATATCGAATCTTTCCGTGGAGTTGAACCCATGAGGTGTCATTCTCTCTTGTGCAATCCTTCCTAGTAAGCTACGGCCCCAGTTGCCTCTTTGATAAATAGTGTTCCGAGTAAATGAGTAATGTAACCGAATGAGGAAAGAACAGTTGTCGGTAGAATCGGAGTATGGACGGGATAGGCCAATTCGAAGTGGTCTAATCACGCCCACAATGCCACTTCATTTTCTCGCCGTTTTCTATGTATCCCCAAAGCAAAGTACAAGTTTTTGTCATGCTGCAATTTAAACGTGCAACTTAAGCAAAGAGTCATGATTTCCGTGACGGAATTAATTGGAAACCTTTTCAGCCATATCCGTGTGTGGTTTGCAATGCGTACGGGATGCCATGTCTACATTCAGGACACATACTCATTTCCAATCACTTCACACTTACTGTATTCTTTTAAAAGGAAATGAGATACTTCCTCCGTCCCATAATTATCTTCATTCTTTTTTTTTTTGGTTCATTCCAAATTTATCTTCTCTTTCCCTTTTTAGCAAAGGATTTGTGGTTCACAATCATTCTTACACATTTCTCTCTCCTCTGCACAACTCTCCACCACACATTTCTCACTTTCTTAATCTCCGTGCCCAGTCAAAATCGAAGTTAATTCTGGGATGGAGGGAGTACTACGGCTATCGATCCTGAGGGCTCCCATGGGCCACGCCCCGACTCTACAAGACATGTGAGAGGTTATAAGTCATGATAACTCAGTCAGTCCAATGATGGACCTTGTACCCGTGTGCACTAAAGGTCCCATCCAGTACGCATGAGCTGTAATCGCTATGATTCTGTTTGCAAACTCTATTTATAAGTGCTTTTGGCTTTTTTTTAAAGAAAAAAACACTTATTTTACCAAACACTACCAACTTTTACTATCTCGGTTTTCATGTAGAATCTACTTTTCACTTTTTCTATTACACAAAAAGAACTTATTTTACCAAACACTATAAACTTTTACTACTAATCACTTTTTCCCAAAAAGTGCTTTTATTTAAGCACAAGTAGTTGCAAACAAAGCCTATGAGTTTTGATCCTTGGACAATCTTCCAAACTTTCCACCACTCAACAAACTGAGCTACCCGTGCGGGTACTACGGATCTTGATATCATTAAAATCAAAACTCTTACATCAAAGACAAAGAAACCACAATTTACTCCAACTATCATTTGCCAATTATGATTGTTAACCCTACTGATAGCTTCCGGGTAACACCGAAGTGCTTAGAGAGGAGAGAGAGCTATAATATAGAGAGAGAAAGAACTTGTAATAAATATTTTTGGAACCCCCTACAACTACCCCCAAGGGGGGTTTTATAGGAGAGAAATGGGCTGGGCTCCCAGTACTTGGGCCTGGGAGGCCCAATTACAACGGTGGGCCGCTAATGGGCCGATTACAAGCCTAATAACCAGACACGGGCCCTGTGAGGGAGAAGACCCACATTGTTCCTCTGGGAGGCCTTCTCGGACATGCTGCTAAGCTGTCACCGAGTGTTGCCTCCGAGGTGCATCCACTGAGGTGTCCTTCTACCGATGGACCATATGATGAGTAATCAGTATAATATTTGGGCTGTAGGCAGGTGTGTGAGTATATGGGTCGTACTTCCAAGGCCATATACTCCATCAGGAGTCCCCCATTCCCTAAGCTGAGGTGGGCCGAAGTGAGAAGGGAGTACAGTGTCGTCAAATCTGGCTTTTGCATCCTCCTCCGTGATGCTGAGATCCGCCGTGGTGGTATTAACCAGGCTCCAGGGTGTCACAATGGTGATTCCGTGTTGATAGTGCTTGCGTGGATTTCTGCCGCGGTGCTGGTTCTTGTACGGGGTTTTATTTTTTTAATTCCGAGGCGCAATCCCCCAGTCCCCCACGTCTGATCCGTGGTGAGAGGCACAGGTCGGGAGTATGGGCATGGTCCGGGTGTGTTCCAGAGGGGATTCGCCTGTGGTGGGCCCTGCCTTTAGTCCAGAGGGGCATTTCGTTGGGTGAGTTGGAGGAGCGGCATCCACCCTCCGTGACGCAACACGAGCGTGCGTGGTGAAGAAGGGGTGTGGCCGAAGAGGGGACAGGTAGGGACACGTGGCGCGACCCGACTGGCTGGAATTGGGCGGTCGCGTCGCTTGAACCGAGTAGCCACACGCTTGCTGACACATGTACTGACCGTTGGGGTGCCATCAGTTCTCCGCCTATAAATACCCTGCCATGGCTCTCATTTCTCGCGTGAGTTTTCCCAATGCGGACGAAGTGCTGCCAAATTCTAGAGAGAGAAAACATAGTCTAACCCTTCCTTGCGATCTTCAAACCTTCATTATTCGGAGAGAGGTCAGTTCTTCGTCCGTTCTTCATTATTTTTGTACAATTAGCTCCCAAGGCCTTAGATCAGGTGTTCGTAGAAATCCATAGGTTTGATCTTGTGGGTGCAAGATTGATAGTTGTCGGTATGTCATCCTCCGATTCGCATGATATATCGGAGCCTTCCGAGGTTCAGTGCCTGTCGGATCAGGGCTCATCCAGCCCGGATAGTTTCGAGATGCAGTTGAGTCCCGAGATCCTCACACATCAGGAGGGGAATGAAGAAAGTGATTCCGAGGCGGAATCAGAGGATGAGGGAACAAGTGACTCCGAGGACAACAGTAATGAACGAGCATTGATCATGTACGAGTCAGAGTTCCTGAGGGATATTGATGCCGCTGAACGGGCCAAGCCGTCCTCTTCAGGCCACGGAACGTGCTCCTCCCCTATTTCGGTCGCGCCCCTTCCGAAGAAGAAACAAAGGTACCGGCGGCCCGTCCCCCCCAGGGTACCAAAGGGATATTCTTTCTTGGACTGTTCCTTGCTGAAAATCATTCGGCATGAGAATACTGACGCCGATGTGTACATCGCCCAAATGTTCGTCGGGCCCCATGCAGTTGTGAGAGAGCCCCTACCGGGGGACTGTGTTTTGCACTCTCCGAAGGGCTACTCCGGGGCTTTCACCTTTTGTCTGTCGAAAGCGCTGAGGTTTCCCCTCCACCCATTTCTGTTAGAGTATTTTGAGTATACCGACCTCCGCCCGACGCAGTTGTCCCCAAACAGCTATGCCCTCATAACCGGCTTTCTCATCCGGTGCAAAGATTTGGGCGCAGAACCGTCGCTGAGGTTGTTTATGAATCTGTATAAGCTCAGCCGGGGGGGCACGAAAATTGTGGTGGGGTCACCAATTTGCAGCAGATGCCGAAAAGGAGGAGCTTCAAAGGGCTTCCGTCATCCATCAAGTGTTGGAAAGCCCATTTCGTGTTCATCTCGGTGGGAGATGAAACCGTAATCCCCCCGGATTATAATGAAATCTTCAAGAAACACCTGCCGAAGGAGAAAGCAGTCAATGAGGACCTGGTGGAGGTTGTGAGAGCTTTCTTGGATGCCGGACCTCGGCATTTCAAAAAATATATGACCGAGAAGCGGATGGCTCTTCTTGGTTATGATAGATTTAGGCTTTCTGACGAGGCCAGGGGAGGTCTTTCCCCCGAGATGGTTGAGGGCCCCGAGTGGGCAAAGCATCCTGAGGCCCCTGAGTCCCAAGGTGTTTGTAGGAACCTATGAATCCTTAAGGAACTCAATTCGTCTTCCGACGCGTGTGTTTTCTATATGTATTTATGTATTCCCTAACCATCGCTTCTCTTTTGTTGCAGGTGCCGAGATGGATAGAAAAACACTTCTCAATCTGAAGCGCCAAGAGCAGAAGGCCGAGAAAAGGGTGGCAGAGGAGGCCGCAAAGGAGGTCGTGAATCCCGCTAAGGCTCTGCGGAACACTGAGGGCCCAAAAAAGGCTGTGGAACCCGAGAAGAGGGCCAAGAGAGGGGCTTCCTACAAAGGCGAATCCTTAAGGAACAGGAAATAAAAATCCGCCGGTGGCAAAAAAACCCTACAGCAGGTTGGTCTCGTTCT
Source organism: Cuscuta epithymum (assembly GCA_945859915.1). Taxonomy (NCBI): domain Eukaryota; kingdom Viridiplantae; phylum Streptophyta; class Magnoliopsida; order Solanales; family Convolvulaceae; genus Cuscuta; species Cuscuta epithymum. The sequence goes on along the minus strand of CAMAPF010000156.1, from coordinate 71,486 downwards.
GACGGGATGTCATGAGACCCAAACTTTCAATGCCCCCCATAATGATGCCGAGATGACCAGCACTGGTGGCGGTTTCACTTGGCCCTTGCAGACTGTAGTGGAAGGCACGTCATCCGAGAGTGTCGTAGCTGATGCACCTCTTGAGTCCCTGAATGTCAAATTCTCTCCCGGAGCGAGCTTGGTGGTGGGGACCATATATGGTTATGAGCTCGCGGGGCGCATCATGCTTTCCGGAGACCGCCAGGTCCTGAAGACTTACGAGGACGAGGCCCTTTGGCAGCACGACAAGCATGACTCCATGAGGGTAAGTCTCGCTCTGGGGCGTTGGTGCATGGTCGTCGTTGTATATTTGCGTGCTAACCTTTCTTTGTTTTCCTTGGTCAGAGTAGTGCATTCCTCGCCGAGTATGGCAAGCGGATGCACGCGAAAGCAAAGCAGTTCGAGTAGTTGGCGCTGCGGTGCGAGGAACAGGGTCAAGCTATGGCCACCCTGGACCAACTTTGTACTGAGGTGTCTAGGCTTCAGGCGGAGAAAGCAGCCGCCGAGGAGGCTTGCAAAAAGAGCATTATCACACTGACTCTGGTGACGAAGGCCAAGGAAAAGGCGGAAGAGTCCGAGGTCAGGATGGCTGAGGAGTTGAGCAAGAATAAGGCTGAGATGGCAAAGTTGGTCCCACAGTTCAAGGCTAAAGGTTGGGTAGCTGAAGGGCATAGCGACTGGGTGCACACTATCATCACGTCCCGCCACGACAGCTGGCTGCAGACTCCTGAGGGTCGGCAATTGCTAGCCGACGAGGGAGAGATTTTCTATGCTGAGGGGGAACAACATATGCAGCTACTAGTCTACCAGCGGCTCGTCAGAAGGATAAAGATATCGACCCTTCCTCTTGTGGCTTGCCACCAGTCATGAAAGACCTGGCGGAGGACATGAAGAAACCTGTGGCCGAGAGGCAAGATCCCGTCATGGATTCTGATATTGAGGATGATTCTGCTGAATGGGTGCGAAGGCTGGTGCAGGAGGCTTCTAGTGACACGGTGATGAAGGAATTTGAAGCTGACCTTCGGAAGGAGCTGAAATGAAGGTTATCTTTTTGGTTCCCCTTGTGAGGGCCGTAGTGCTTTCCAGATGTAATTTTTTCATTCTAGTTAAGAGGAACGTGACCAGGGTAGTCACTTTTTTTCTTTGTACCTCTGACCTGTAATGGATGTGTTGGACTTGCTTTCTGTCGCTTTGCGTTTTCTGTGCACATTATGGACTTAGCCGTTTTCCGGATACTTTATTTATACACCATGTATTTATCGTGCCTTATTTATGTGCCGAGGGGATTTCCCCTTGGTTTTTTGCTGAACTTTTGTTATGGAACGAGGGGTTATTTCCCCTATAATCGAGCACTTCGCACACCGCGCTCCTGTGATGCTTGCAAGGGGCTCGGCCTCCACCCACTTGGTGAAGTAGTCGATGGCGACGATGATGTACCTGGTATTCCCCGCGTCCCTTGATAGACAATTTATAAGTCCTCACAAGTGCACGAGTCGCGGTAGTCTAGTGCTCAAGTAAGGGTTGAATCCACGGGGAAAATGCAACTAAATAATTGGAAAACTATTAATAAAGAAAAAATTGAAACTAATTTAACTAAAAGAGAGTTTTGAATGTGTTTTGATTTGAAACTGAAAAGTAAAGCTTGAATTAAAATGGATGGAAGGAATTTAAATAAATAAAATAAAGTGATTGAGCAGCTAACAGAATAACGATTGAGAACTTAGCAAGGAAAAAGATAGTCCAGGATTATGAAGCAGTCACTAATTTTTAGTATTTTTAGTATTTGTGATTTAGTTAGTCAATTAGAATTGAGGGTTCGTTCTAGACAAAAATGTGACTATTGCGTATGACGTCCAGAATAAGTCATGTACTTTAACTATTAATCAATAGGAAATTATTAATTCAATAGTTAAAATCCATTAATCACAAAAGAACTACGGAAACCCGATTTAAGAACCAAATAGATAATCTAACAAGACAGTTCAATTATCTATTCTTTTATCTAAAAGAGCTCGAATCAATAGGCATGGCATGTACTCTATTAATCCACTCAAACAACTTAATTTTCAAGACTGTTCACCCCAACATCTACTCCATTCTTTTTAATCATCTGATAATTAATTATTCAAAAAAATATCAATCGTAAAATAAAATAATAATGACAGTGTAATAACAATGATAAGAAATATCATTAAATTATGAATATCATTTTTATTTTAAAATATCATATTAAATCAATAAAAAATAGTTGTATTCAAAATATTAATACTAAAAATAATTTGAATATATGTGTGTGTGGGTGTGTGTGTATTAGAAATAGTAATAGTAGTAATCATATAAAATATTAGTATATGTAATTTTAAATACTTTTTTCCAACATACGGGAAAAAAAAAGTTATACCCTGTATATATGCATGATCACAAACTTTAATTTTCACTCATATCAATGGATCATTTTACGTCTTAATATCAAATCATAAAAGTTAAGTTATCAAATATTTTATGTCAGTTCACTTAAGATAGAGGCAGGGATGGCTGTTATGTTTTGTATTAGTACTATGATTAGTACTTTGATACTTATGTTTTGTTAAAGGTTTTGTTTTTAAAACTCCTGATCAGGCGTAATAGTTATGTTTACGGATGGTTTATTTTGGTTTCTTTATGTTTCTGTTAAGAAGTTTGGTTATGTATATAAGAAATAAAGTTTCATGATGAGACTTTGTATCTTTAGTTCCGCTTTGTATATCGAGTTTTGTTTATGTTTGAGTATCGTAATTGCCGTTTGGGGACGGTCGTTACAGTTTGGTATCAGAGCCCAGGTCCTTCCGTAACTTCATCCATTGCCACACACCGTTCGACATCTCTCAGGTAAGTGAGTAGTTTGAGGCAAATAAGAATAGCCACAATTTTCTGTATGTGGATTAATTACAGATGTTGGATATATATGTGTGTGTGTTGCTACATTAGTTGTTAAATTAACTCTCTCGCACAAAATGACTGGTGAAGACCGAGGTAACGAGGATGGTTCTTCAATCAGTAACGCGGAGCTGGCCCGTGTTGTAGCTGAACTCCGAAGGCAAATTGCTGACCAAAACATCCTTATTGTGCGCCTAATAGCTGAGGCAGGAAGTCAAAACAATAACAACAACAATCAACATGACAGGGTGGAATGAGGTGGTTCGCCGATAACCCCTACTGATCACGTGGAAGAAGGCACACCCTGAGGACTTTGAGGGTGGGGCCGACCCCCTCAAAGCTCGAGACTGGTTGAAGAAAGTGGAGGGCCTAGCTGAAGGACTCGAGTTGAGGGAGAACGAGAATGTCAAGTGTGCATCTTATAGCTTGACGATGAGTGCGAGGACCTGGTGGGAGACAGTGAAGCAGAGGGTCAATACCGCCACCATGACATGGAGCAATTCTCAAGGGAATTCAACGACAAATATCTAAACCCTAGCAGGATGACCAAATTTTGGGATGAACACCATGGCCTCACCTAGGGGTCGATGGATGTGTTTGCTCTGGCGACCAGACTTACCGATCTTTTACAGTTATGCTCCACCGCAGCTCCCGCCAAAGAAGATAAGACCAAAATATTCCTGAGGGCATTGAGGCCGGAGATAGCCGTCCATGTTAGGAGGGCAATCGCAAGGATTGCAAAGGAACAAGAAGAGGCCTTATTCAGAGCCCAGTGGGAAGGGATCAAGTTTCACCCCATCTCGGCAGGAGAAGATCGTACGACACCCATTTTGCAACAAGTGTGGCCGCAACCATCCCGGGCAGTGCTGTTTTGGAGGTATGACTTGTTACATCTGCGGTCAGGAGGGCCACTGTAAGGATTAAATGTACTTAGATTTTGATGATGCCAGGTTATTTAGTAATTTAGACTACCCCTTTAGAAATCTTGTATTAGATTTTTGCTTTGTAAGTATTAGCATAGTCGACTGACCAGAGACCCTCATGGTTCTCTCATGAGAGCTGCTCTTCAGAGAAGCATCAGGAGTTGCTAGCAGAGTTGCGCTTCAGAGAAGCGTCAGAGTTGCTAGCAGAGCTGATCCTCAAGAAAGCATCAGAGCTCTACTACCAGAGCTGATACTCGGAGAAGCATCAGAGTTCGACATCAAGCTTCATAAGAACCCAACTTCAGAGTGCCACCAGAGAATCTCATTAGACCTGGATGGACACTTAGAAGATTTCGAAGCTGCTTCCAATGGCCGTGTAACTAACGGGAAATTCCCTAACGGCTAGAAGATATTTCACGAAAGGAAAGCATTTAATGCTCATTTAATGAGCCTGATATGCTGTGGAGTAATTGCAGATGATTGACCGAGAATCCTGGAGAATATATTACAAAAATAGCAAGTTGCCAACTTTGCGGGTCCAAGCGGTCAACTCCACAGTACGCGCATTTAATGCAGTTTTCTCCTCCTCCAACGGGAAGACAACCTCAGTATAAAAGATACCCTTTGAAGAAATTCGAGGATAACTTTGCTACAACCATTGTCTACATTCTCTTGAGATTCAAACTTCATCATCAAACAAGAAAAGACCACGTTGGAAAGATCTCATCTCCACATCTTTCATTCCAACAAAAAGCAAAGTTCCTCCAAGTTTCTCAAACCTTCAAGAACCTCATCTCTACATCTCTTATAAGGAAGAAACGTTGGAAAAACACTGATCTTTGATCCATTACTTCTTGAAAAAGAAGGGACGTCTCAAATTAACTGGAGTAGTGAAATGGAGATACTTCAAGAGACTCAGTGAAACGAGATCAGTCATCAGGAAGCCAAGAAGAGCATCCCGAGTGACAACTAGGCAATAAGAAGACGAGGAGTGCTTCTTAAGTGCTAGGACTAAGGCGTTGTAACTGTTGTTTTACAAGCTTAGTGGAACAGTGGACTAGAGGAACACGTTGTTCCTTGAACCACTATAAAAACCCCGGTGTCATTTACTTTACGCATTTACTTTCTGCACTTTAGAATCTGACTGTATAACTCCCAAGAACTTGGACTCTGTGTTCAGCAGATCTTGTTCTCAGAGTTATCAGAAGGGCACTTGCCTTAGTATCTGCTTGAGGCTACCCGGACAGAACTCTTATCCGCTGCAAGACCCAGTTCTGATCATCAGAACTCGACCCTCTCTGTCACCCATTTCAGACCTTCTCTGACTAGTCACCTCTGACTTAGAGAAAAATTTGAAAATCAGAACTGTCTATTCACCCCCCCCCCCCTCTAGACTGTTCCCTGCTCAATCGGGACCAACAAGTGGTATCAGAGCCTCCTTTTTCTTGTAATCTCTTAGGTTACCTATTGAACAAAGATCCACTTGTTTCTAGCCTCTTTAATTCTTATTATGGATAACACTCTTTGAAAGAATCTGATGTTTTCAGTTACCAAGTTTGATGACTGGAAGATTCGCATGAAGGCCCATCTCTGCGCACTACATGATGAAATGTGGAAAGTCCTAGATGCAGGTCCTTTCACTGAATTCACAAAGGCCAACCCTCAGTACACTGCTGGTAGTGATCTACCCCAAATGATCACCAAGCTGTGACATGAATGGTCAAATGAAGAAAGAAGAAAGTACGACCTTGACAACATAGCCAAGGACATCCTGTACAAAGCCATTGATGACAAGTACTTCACAAGGATCAAGAAGTGCACCTCTGCCAAGGCTATCTGGGATACTCTTACCTTGATAGGAGCTGGTGATGAGCAGGAGAAGGACAACAAGGTGACCATTGCCATGAAGAAGTTTGAAGACTTCAAACTTCTCCCCAAAGAGTGCATAACTGAGATGTATGCACACCTGCTCACCCTCACTGCTGAAATCTCAGAACTTGGGAAGGAACTGACCCCCAAGGAGATCAACCTGAAGGTTCTCAGAGGTCTACCTTCACCCTGGAAGATGAAGGTCACTGCCATGAGAGACAGCAAGGATCTCAGAACCTACAGCACTGAGAAACTCATCTCAGATCTCAAGTCTTATGAGTTCGAGATGAATGAGGAAGAAAAAGAAGAAATTGAGGATAGAACTACTATTGCCCTCACAGCAAGCACCTCACAGGTAATTAACTTTGACCCTTCCATTCTTTTAACCGACGAATATATGGCTGTTTTTGCCAGGAAATTTAGGAAGTTCATGAAGCCCAAGAATGGGAGAAGTCCATCCTCTAGCAGGAAGCCTTTTCAAAAGACCAAGTCATCAGAAAGTGGTGGAGAGCTCCTCTGCTACAACTGCAGACAACCAGGCCACTTCAAGGCCAACTGTCCTCATCCCATAGTCTCCAAAAGGCAAGGCCAAGAAGGAGAGAAGAAGTATGAGCACAGAAGGAGGAAAGCTCTCATCTCAGAACAACCAGAGAAAGAACCCCTCTCTGAGTCAGAATCCAGTTCTGAATCAGAATCCGATGAAGCATTTTGTTGTCTAGATACAGAGACCGAAGACCTATGCCTTATGGGTCAATCTGATGATGAGATAACTTCTGATTCAAACTCTAGTTTTTCCTTGGTAGGCTTAGCCTTTGATTCTGATTCAATGTCAGAATTTTGGGAAGAGTTCAAAGCTATCCAAACCACCTACTTTTGAGTTAAAGAAGAAAACTGTAAGCTAAAGGTAGAAATCTCAGACTTAAGAAAAGAGGTTGAGATGAAAATCAATCTCTTAATTAAGGAGAGAGATAAACTGGAAGCTGAAAATGGTTCTGATGGTCCCGGATAGAGGTAAAAGTCTAGAGGGGGGGGTGAATAGACTTTTAAATCTTTTTCAACTTTATGAAGTTTTCCCTCTAGATGAGTTGATCTATAATCTTTTGTGAGATTAATAGATGCACAGCGGAAGTCTTTATCCTCTTTATACTTAGTGTGAGATAACTTTCTAGTTTAGATGATGTTTAGACTGGTTACAAGAGGAAGTAGGCTTGGCAGTAGACTGGTTAGCAGGAACTGCTTAGTCTACTGCTGCACAGGCAGTTTGCTGACTGGCAGGCAACTGCTGAGTTGGCAGTCGGCTGGTGGGCAGGTTACTGCTGAGGCAACTGTTAAGAACAGGATGACTCTTGGATGGCTTTATGTTCTGGCTTGTTATGGCGTTCGGAAAGACACATATGGATGGGCAGCGGGCTCAGCAGGAGGGTGAAGACCAGGGTACTGCTGAGGCACCTTCTGAGTGTAAGATAACTTCTAGTGGAAAACACTCTCAAGGAGAGTGAGTTATTAAGCAGTAGGCTAAGCAGTACAGTCGATGAAGACTACTTGTAACACCCCGGCCCCGTAGGACCCGAGGTAGTTACTCCGGACCAATAGTACTGTCCCCACAAACCACCACGAGCCTTTACCGCGCACTTTGTCCTCACTCGTGCGCGCCCTGAGAAACTTCCCAGGGGGTCACCCATCCCAAGACTACTCCCGTGCAAGCACGCTTAACTTTGGAGTTCTTGGGTGATGAGCTCCCTTAAAAGGAGATGCACCTCTGTTGGTATGAGTAGTACTATTAATCCGTTTATATTAAATTTCAAGTGTTACAATCACCCCCACTTAGGATCGCAACGTCCTCGTTGCGCCCTTAAACCAATCTCAATCAAATCCCAGAATCTTTTCCCCTGCTAGGTGTCTGCCCGATATCCAACGAATCAGCACACTGTCGCAGGGTGTCTCTGATACCACCTGTAACACCCCGGCCCCGTAGGACCCGAGGTAGTTACTCCGGACCAATAGTACTGTCCCCACAAACCACCACGAGCCTTTACCGCGCACTTTGTCCTCACTCGTGCGCGCCCTGAGAAACTTCCCAGGGGGTCACCCATCCCAAGACTACTCCCGTGCAAGCACGCTTAACTTTGGAGTTCTTGGGTGATGAGCTCCCTTAAAAGGAGATGCACCTCTGTTGGTATGAGTAGTACTATTAATCCGTTTATATTAAATTTCAAGTGTTACACTACTGCTTAGGATGCTGCTGGCAAACTACAATCCTTTAGTGAGATGTGTTTGGTGTGTGCTCTGCATGTATGAAAGTAAATCAACACACGATATATCCTGGTTCAGAGGTGGTGTAATCCTCCTACATCCAGTCCCACCCTATTTCAGATGGATTTCCACTAAAGTATTCAGCCCAATACAATTAGTGCCAATCTAGCCTTGACAACTCTGGCCTAGATTGAAGGTTTTTCTGCTGAGGCACCTTCTGAGTGTAAGATAACTTCTAGTGGAAAACACTCTCAAGGAGAGTGAGTTATTAAGCAGTAGGCTAAGCAGTACAGTCGATGAAGACTACTGCTTAGGATGCTGCTGGCAAACTACAATCCTTTAGTGAGATGTGTTTGGTGTGTGCTCTGCATGTATGAAAGTAAATCAACACACGATATATCCTGGTTCAGAGGTGGTGTAATCCTCCTACATCCAGTCCCACCCTATTTCAGATGGATTTCCACTAAAGTATTCAGCCCAATACAATTAGTGCCAATCTAGCCTTGACAACTCTGGCCTAGATTGAAGGTTTTTCACGATGAGTATAACACCACTCAAAGTTACTCAGTCCTTAGACTTTTCTCGATTGATCCAGTGGGGATCAAAAGGTACTCTATCTATCTAACCACACTTTAGGATCCGAACAACTGTTCTCCTAAGTGTTTACAACCACTAGACTAATACAAGGAATTTTCTGGCCACCAACTAAAATCTAAGCTCTAAAAATATAACAATTTATGATCTAGTCTAAGAGCTTAGTGAAGCATGAGTCAAAGCAGAGTATTCTAGCACTTTTTCTTTTGCTGGATATTCGTAGTGTAATAATAGAATCTCTTGCTTTGAACTCAATGACTTGCTTTTGATCTCATGCTTCTGCCTATTTTTATAGGCATCTCCAGTAGATTAATCTCCTCCGTTGGTTAAGAGGATTTAATCCTAGACGTCCAAAGTATTGTACTTGCGTCTTCTTGTGTTGGAGCAGGATAAGGTTTTGTCTTTGAAGGCCACTTGCTTTGTACGAAGATAACACCCATACCTTAGGCCTTCTTATCGCTGTATGCCTATTCTGAAGCTCTTCTGATCTGCTCTTCCATTCTGCGTGTATTTGTCTTGCAACTATACTTGTGAAGCTGAGTGCGTGAACCTGCTTAAGTAGTGAAGTAGTAAAATGTGTGACTTAGAATATTTTGTATCAAATAAATTTGTACTGGTAGGATCTTTGAAATATCCTATTAAGGTAATAAGATTACCTTATTGCATTTTGTTCTTTCCAGTACAATTTATTTGGTACAAATTTCACAGTAAAATTTGTCACTTATTTTACTAATCACTTTCTTTCTTTGAGTGACATAATTAAACTTATGTACCAAATTAAAGCTATACTGGTTGGATCTAAATATCCATGTAAGGTAAATAATTTTCACCTTATTGCATTTTATCGTTCCAGTATGTTTAATCTGATACATAGTTTGTACATTGGAAGTCTTGTCACTTTTAAGTACTTGTGAAGTTTAGCAGGTATTGTGGACAACTTAACTGGTAGGATAACAAATCCTATTAAGGTAAAAGTTATTACCTTATTGCATTTTATGTTCCAGTTAGTTGTTCACTATTCTTGTTCACTTTGATTTATCTATATATCAAATAACACTTTACTGGTTGGATTTAAATATCCAATTTCAAGATAAAGACAACTTTACCTTATTTCATTTTGAATCCCAGTGTGTTCTTTTTGTTATATAGAATTTACATTGTTATTTGTTGTAGTGAACAGAATATCAAGAACTCTTCTTCTGAGTGTATGGTTTATCTAGTATTTCGAACATGATAAGCTAAATATTTAACTGGTAGGATATCAACTCCTATTAAGGTAAAATTACCTTATTGCATTTTGTTTTCCAGTTAAAATAAATAGTTTATTTGTACGAGATGTTATTGTGTGTAACAAATAAATTTAACTGGTTGGATTTATACGATATCTTTTTAAGGCAATACAATATTGCCTTATTGCATTTTATGGTTTTCCAGTCATATTTATTTGTTAACTATATAAAAGGAGCACGACACATCTAGATAATTTTCTTAGTACTCGACAACTGAAAGATGCTACAACAGAGGATAACAAAGACTCCTATAATGATGCTACAATAGAGGGGGGATGACAAAAGCTTTTGGCATCATCAAAAACAGTTTATCAACCAATCAACTGGGGTCTAACAATTTCCCCCTTTTGTGATGATGCCAAAAGAAGAGTTCTAATTATTAACACTCTCTTTCCCCCTCTTTTGGTAGCATCAACCTTCTACTCTTGAAGCTGCCTGTCAGATGATTCTCCATGGAAGAGTCTTCTTTTCTTCACAGCATTGATTTTAGCCAGCTTTTCTTCGAAGACTCTATTGATGAGGTCCTCAGAGAGGGCGTCACCAATAGAGTGTGTCTGGAGCCAGCTAAGTGCAAACTCTTCCTCAGTTTTGATGGTCTGTGGAGCCATCAGGAGTATGTTAATTGGAGCGAGTCTCCATGCTCTCCAGTTTAGGACTCTCTGTTTTTCTGAGTAGAGAGATTCCCTTCTATGACCATTAAGTAGGAATGTTTCAAGATTACTCATGAAATCATTCCTTAATTGGGTTGTGGGATCGTTTTGTGTAGGAGGAGCTAAGGAGAGGTCGAGATTGAGTCTCTGGTATGACATTTTGAGGAAGGCTGAGAGTGTTTGTTCGAAGAAGATGAGTGTTGATCGTGAGGATTTAGAGAATAGACGAGTCTATTTATACACACATGCATTGTTTAGTATTCCTTGATGAGAGTTTCGAAGCTTATTAATGGGATTGCGGCTTTGTTCTTTTCTAGATTACGGATGTAACATAGATTGAAGAGAAGATTTTGATTGGGTGAGCTCACCGTTTATGAAGAAGCAATTAATGTTCAGCTTGATCTCCAAGTGTCATGTTTGAACGTTGCATGTAGACATAAATTCCTTTTGCTTTTGGTAGGGTGACATGTGTATCAATGTGCTCTTGATTCTGAACACGTATTTCACACATATGACTGATGATGATTTGAGAGTTTAGAAGAATACCTGTAATATTTCTCAATCCTCTATTAAGACTTCTTTGATCAAGAAACTTGGTTCGGACCATGGTGCTCCATTTCTTTTGATCAATTTTGCATTTCCCCTTAGATGATGCTCCTTAGAAGTTGACATGAAATTTTCTAAGTTTAGTTCCCCCTCAGCTGATGCTTTAGAGATTCCTTCTTCAGTGGAATTCTCCTTCAAATGTGAGCCTGCTGTCGACCTTTTCAGCCTCCTGCTTATAGACAAAGTGTTGAGCAGAGTGCTCTGCTGAGACTTCTGCTTCCAGAAAGTAGTCTCCTGCTGATCTTCTGTTTGGATTTGTTCCCCCTTCTTAATTGAAAGTCTGAGATTGACTTCCTTGGACCTTGATGCTTCATTCCTTTGGGGTGGATGCACTAGACTACTTTTCTTGTCTTTATCAAGGGCTCAGCAGTGGATTTAGGCAGGATGCTGGTTCTTCAGAGGGTTCTTTTGAGCAGTATGGTCTGTACTCATTGTAGTCTGCTTTTTACAGCCGGCTATCCTTGAGTATTTTATCAGAGTTCCCCATCAGCAGGTGGCTAGGAATTCCCCCTTAGTTCTAGAGTTGAGTTCTTCATTCTTTTGGGGCTCCTTTCTTGGATTCAGTTTGTTGAGAGAAGTTGGCTTCCCTTTAGAGTGATGATCTAGTACGAATCCCTTCATGGATGTCTTCTTGTTGAGGAGGATGTTGCCACATGCTTTGTTTGAGTCTACTGCTTTTCATCATCTTGTGTCTAACAATTGGTAGAATTTGGGGAATATGAGCTTCAGTTTTGGTGAGGATCCTTTTTGATCTGATCCTACTGCTGGCAGTTGTCTCAGTCTGAGTCTTTTGCTAGCAGTAGTCTGGCATCTGAGTCACCTTCTTGAGATGGTCTCAGCTATTCTTCTTCCATCACCTAGGTGGTCCTTCCTTCATCTTTCTTTAAGCACAGTTACATCTCTTGAGGAAGATGTAACAGTTGATCTGGAGTTGGCTTGTGCATTTGATTGAACTTTAAAACCTCAACACAAGGTGTGTATTGGTTTGTAAGTTCTTCATTTGATTGAATCTCCAACTCCTTTGATATCTTCTTCTCTTTTCCTCTTCTGCAAGTGTTTCTTTGGGTTCTTCCTTTGAACAGTTTGTCAGTGGCCTTCTGCTCCTTGTCATGTGCTTAGAGCAACTAGAATGTATGTACTATTCAGTTGAGTTAGTTGCTCCAGCACCCTCCTGTATTTATCATTGTTGAGTGGTGGTAGCCCACTTTGAAGTGGGCAACTTCCTTTGAACAGATTTGGGCATCCATTCCCATTTAGAACTATTTCCCCCTAAGCAGTGTGATCTACAGCCTTTTGAAGTGTTGCATTCAGATTGGGTGGCTGTGTATGTGTTTATCATCTCTCTCCTGTGTGTAGGATAAGAGTGATTTTTTCTAGGTTGATTTAGCTGCTTCTTAGGTGGGTAGTTGGTCTTATTGGTGTTTTGCCAACTGGTTCTTTGGTTTTCTTGTTTGAAAGGAAGTTTCTGTTTGTACAGGGATTTTGATTTTGGTTTGGGAGCAGACATGTTCCTTCTTGTGGGAACTATATGGATGTGGAAGTGTTGGTGGCTAAGAGACGTTGTCTCCTTTTTGAGAATGTGTTTTGTGGTAGAAGAGTATTTGGGAGAGTTTTTCAATGAATGGGAGCATGATGTGTATCCTGTGTTCTTTACACAGTGTTGAACTTCCATAGTGAGTGGGGGAGTGATGGAGCTTAGCTTTTCTTTCAAACTGATGTTTTCATATTCAAGAAAATCTATCTTTTTGATTGCTTCACCCAATTGTGCATGAGCTACTAAAAGATTTTCTTGAAGTCTGTAGTTTTCATTCATTAAGCTAAGATGCTCTTTTTGGAAGTTTTCAAATTGATGGAGCAATGTCTCCATATCAACACTGGATAAGTTGGAATAATATGAATTGCTCGAGGAACAGGATAATACCTCATCATTGTCACCTTCATAAGAATTGGCCATACCATAGTTATGAGAGGAGCTATTTTCTGGGAACATTCCAAATAGGCAAGTAATAGCATCCTTCTGCCTTTCTGATGAGCAGCTTTCTTCATTTGAGTTGCTTTTATCATCTTCTGTTTGACTCTCCGTGAGTTCATCCCATACATCCTTTGTTTTCCAGTCATTGGATTTGTTGCTGTTGATCAACAGATTCTTTGCTTGTTGTTCATCCATCATTTAGAAAGTTTTGGGATAAAAGTGGATTTGGATCTTTAGTTCAAAGGTAGTCAGAAACTGACTCTAGGAACAACCCGCTCTGATACCACTTGATGGTCCCGGATAGAGGTAAAAGTCTAGAGGGGGGGTGAATAGACTTTTAAATCTTTTTGAACTTTATGAAGTTTTCCCTCTAGATGAGTTGATCTATAATCTTTTGTGAGATTAATAGATGCACAGCGGAAGTCTTTATCCTCTTTATACTTAGTGTGAGATAACTTTCTAGTTTAGATGATGTTTAGACTGGTTACAAGAGGAAGTAGGCTTGGCAGTAGACTGGTTAGCAGGAACTGCTTAGTCTACTGCTGCACAGGCAGTTTGCTGACTGGCAGGCAACTGCTGAGTTGGCAGTCGGCTGGTGGGCAGGTTACTGCTGAGGCAACTGTTAAGAACAGGATGACTCTTGGATGTCTTTATGTTCTGGCTTGTTATGGCGTTCGGAAAGACACATATGGATGGGCAGTGGGCTCAGCAGGAGGGTGAAGACCAGGGTACTGCTGAGGCACCTTCTGACTGTAAGATAACTTCTAGTGGAAAACACTCTCAAGGAGAGTGAGTTATTAAGCAGTAGGCTAAGCAGTACAGTCGATGAAGACTACTGCTTAGGATGCTGCTGGCAAACTACAATCCTTTAGTGAGATGTGTTTGGTGTGTGCTCTGCATGTATGAAAGTAAATCAACACACGATATATCCTGGTTCAGAGGTGGTGTAATCCTCCTACATCCAGTCCCACCCTATTTCAGATGGATTTCCACTAAAGTATTCAGCCCAATACAATTAGTGCCAATCTAGCCTTGACAACTCTGGCCTAGATTGAAGGTTTTTCTGCTGAGGCACCTTCTGAGTGTAAGATAACTTCTAGTGGAAAACACTCTCAAGGAGAGTGAGTTATTAAGCAGTAGGCTAAGCAGTACAGTCGATGAAGACTACTGCTTAGGATGCTGCTGGCAAACTACAATCCTTTAGTGAGATGTGTTTGGTGTGTGCTCTGCATGTATGAAAGTAAATCAACACACGATATATCCTGGTTCAGAGGTGGTGTAATCCTCCTACATCCAGTCCCACCCTATTTCAGATGGATTTCCACTAAAGTATTCAGCCCAATACAATTAGTGCCAATCTAGCCTTGACAACTCTGGCCTAGATTGAAGGTTTTTCACGATGAGTATAACACCACTCAAAGTTACTCAGTCCTTAGACTTTTCTCGATTGATCCAGTGGGGATCAAAAGGTACTCTATCTATCTAACCACACTTTAGGATCCGAACAACTGTTCTCCTAAGTGTTTACAACCACTAGACTAATACAAGGAATTTTCTGGCCACCAACTAAAATCTAAGCTCTAAAAATATAACAATTTATGATCTAGTCTAAGAGCTTAGTGAAGCATGAGTCAAAGCAGAGTATTCTAGCACTTTTTCTTTTGCTGGATATTCGTAGTGTAATAATAGAATCTCTTGCTTTGAACTCAATGACTTGCTTTTGATCTCATGCTTCTGCCTATTTTTATAGGCATCTTCAGTAGATTAATCTCCTCCGTTGGTTAAGAGGATTTAATCCTAGACGTCCAAAGTATTGTACTTGCGTCTTCTTGTGTTGGAGCAGGATAAGGTTTTGTCTTTGAAGGCCACTTGCTTTGTACGAAGATAACACCCATACCTTAGGCCTTCTTATCGCTGTATGCCTATTCTGAAGCTCTTCTGATCTGCTCTTCCATTCTGCGTGTATTTGTCTTGCAACTATACTTGTGAAGCTGAGTGCGTGAACCTGCTTAAGTAGTGAAGTAGTAAAATGTGTGACTTAGAATATTTTGTATCAAATAAATTTGTACTGGTAGGATCTTTGAAATATCCTATTAAGGTAATAAGATTACCTTATTGCATTTTGTTCTTTCCAGTACAATTTATTTGGTACAAATTTCACAGTAAAATTTGTCACTTATTTTACTAATCACTTTCTTTCTTTGAGTGACATAATTAAACTTATGTACCAAATTAAAGCTATACTGGTTGGATCTAAATATCCATGTAAGGTAAATAATTTTCACCTTATTGCATTTTATCGTTCCAGTATGTTTAATCTGATACATAGTTTGTACATTGGAAGTCTTGTCACTTTTAAGTACTTGTGAAGTTTAGCAGGTATTGTGGACAACTTAACTGGTAGGATAACAAATCCTATTAAGGTAAAAGTTATTACCTTATTGCATTTTATGTTCCAGTTAGTTGTTCACTATTCTTGTTCACTTTGATTTATCTATATATCAAATAACACTTTACTGGTTGGATTTAAATATCCAATTTCAAGATAAAGACAACTTTACCTTATTTCATTTTGAATCCCAGTGTGTTCTTTTTGTTATATAGAATTTACATTGTTATTTGTTGTAGTGAACAGAATATCAAGAACTCTTCTTCTGAGTGTATGGTTTATCTAGTATTTCGAACATGATAAGCTAAATATTTAACTGGTAGGATATCAACTCCTATTAAGGTAAAATTACCTTATTGCATTTTGTTTTCCAGTTAAAATAAATAGTTTATTTGTACGAGATGTTATTGTGTGTAACAAATAAATTTAACTGGTTGGATTTATACGATATCTTTTTAAGGCAATACAATATTGCCTTATTGCATTTTATGGTTTTCCAGTCATATTTATTTGTTAACTATATAAAAGGAGCACGACACATCTAGATAATTTTCTTAGTACTCGACAACTGCAAGATGCTACAACAGAGGATAACAAAGACTCCTATAATGATGCTACAATAGAGGGGGGATGACAAAAGCTTTTGGCATCATCAAAAACAGTTTATCAACCAATCAACTGGGGTCTAACAGGTTCTCTTCTTAAAAGAGTAAGAGAAATAGAAGCACTTGAGATTAAGTATAATACCTACCAGAAGGCTCAGTCTTCCATGGAAAGGTTGGTACTTGATCAACAAGTCAATCTTGGTTTTGGTCTTGGATATAGCTCAACAGAACCTGGAAACTCCTCTGTAAAACCTAACATTCAAGTTGTTAAGGCTGATAAAGTCATAGAGACACAGAGTTCTAGACCCAGCTGCCATACTAGTGTATCTGGTACCAAAATGATTCATGAGAAAGTCAGACCAGAAAGTCAGAAATTAAAGGTTCAACAAAAACAAATTTTCAAAGGCAATGAACCTGACAGAAAACCTAACAATCCAAAAGGTATTCAGAAAAATAACAATCAAAGTCAAAACTTTAACAGACATTCTCATAGTAACTGTATCAGAAACCACTATCACAAAGGCAGATATCAAGAGAAAATTAACCATAGACAGAAGAGGTTGTCTGGTCAACCTCAGAAGTCCAAGGTTAAGCGCCCCTCTGCTCTTGATAGCATATGGGACTTCTTTCCAACGAAGAAGGCTATGCAGAAATATGCTAACAGAAAGCATTAACCTCATAAGCATCTGCCTAAAGTGAATCATACTGCTGTTTACCATGACTACCAGGTGGACTATGGGTACCATCCACCAAGGTTTCAGTTAATGAGACCAAAATGGTACCAACTACCCAGACTCCATTACCCCCAGGACCCAACATAGATTGGGTACCTAAATCTTCCTTTTAATTTTGCAGGAACTGTGTGCTGGAGCTATCTCTGAACAAGAATGGTTTATTGATAGTGGATGCTCCAGGCACATGACAGGTGACAAGAGTTGCCTATCAGAACTCCAGAAAATAAATGGACCCCGAGTCACTTTTGGAGGAAATGACAAGGATGGTCAAACAAAAGGAAGAGGGAAGCTGATCAAGAACCAGATAATCATTGATGATGTCTCATATGTCAAAGGCTTGAAGTTCAACTTACTAAGTGCTAGCCAGTTCTGTGACAAAGGCTACACTGTTGAGTTCTCAAGAGAAGGATGTTCTGTCAAGCATGAGACTACTAAAGAAGTGGTTCTAACAGCAAAAAGAAAGAGGAACATTTATGTTGTTGATTGGTCTACTGCAAAAGAAGGAATCTGTTTGATAGCCAAAGGTGATTCAAAACTCAGCTGGGAATGACACAAGAAGCTAAATCACTTGAACTTCAAAACAATCAACAAACTAGCAAGAGATCACATTGTTGATGGATTGCCCAACATTGTATACAAGAAGGAGAATCTGTGCAGTGCATGTCAGAAAGGAAAGCAAGTCAAGAATGCATTCAAACCCATTGCTGGAGATATCTCTACTAGTCCTTTAAATCTGATCCACATGGATTTATTTGGACCAGTTGAGACTCCAAGTGTTGGTGGCAAAAGATACACATTAGTCATGGTTGATGACTATTCAAGATATACTTGGACAGTATTCTTGACAAAGAAAAATGAAACTTTTCAGAAGTTGCCATCTCTGTTAAAACAACTTCAGACTGAGAAGAATATGAAGGTCAGGACAATCAGATTTGACAGAGGAACTGAATTTGTCAACCAAGTGATCAAGGACTTCTGTGATCAAAATGGAACCTTTCATCAACTCTCTGCCGCCAGAACTCCTCAACAAAATGGAGTTGCAGAAAGAAGAAATAGGACACTGAAAGAAGCTGCAAGGACCATGATAACTGAATCAGGCCTACCTCTAAGATATTGGGCTGAAGCAATCAACACTGCATGTTACACTCAAAATAGGAGCTTGATTCATAAAGCTCACCAGAAGACGCCCTATGAGTTGTGGAAAGGAAGAAAGCCTAACATTAGCTACTTCCATGTATTTGGATGCAAGTGCTACATTCTGAACAATGGAAAGGAGAATCTCAAAGTATTTCAAGAGAAAGCGGATGAAGGCACATTCATAGGCTACTCAAGTACAAGCAAGGCTTATAGGATACTCAACAAGAGAACTCTCCTTGTTGAAGAATCCATTCATGTTAAATTTGATTATCACAACCCTGTTGATATCATAACTGAGAATCTGAAGGAAGTCAATCTAGAAGAAACATCAGAGGTGATCACACCAGAAGTGGTCACACCAGAAGTCATCACTATCCGAAATCCCATTCTTCAAGACAATGAAAGTGATGAGGAATCAGAAAATGAACAAGAAAGACCCAGACAACAGTTATCAGAACCTGATCTAACTTGGCTAAGAGATCACCTGAACTTGCCTGCTGCATTTCTCAGATGGAACCCCTGACTGTAGAAGAAGCTCTCTCAGACTCTGACGGGATCAATGCAATGCAAGAAGAGCTGACTCAATTTGAAAGGAACAAAGTGTGGGAACTTGTTCCTAGACCAAAGCACCAGAATGTCATTGGAACCAAATGGGTGTTCAAGAACAAAGCAGATGAAGAAGGCAACATTGTAAGGAATAAAGCAAGGTTGGTAGCCAAAGGGTATTGCCAAGAAGAAGGCATAGATTTTGATGAAACCTTTGCACCTGTTGCAAGATTGGAAGCAATCAGGATCTTTCTAGCCTATGCTGCCTATAATGACATCAAGGTCTACCAGATGGATGTCAAAAGTGCATTTCTGAATGGAGACCTGGAAGAAGAAGTTTATGTGGAACAACCACCACGTTTTGTCAATCCTACCCAATCTTCTTGTGTCTACAAGCTTAGAAAGGCCCTCTATGGTCTTAAGCAAGCTCCTAGAGCCTGGTATGACACATTGTCTCTATTCCTAGTGAACCATGGGTTTAACAAAGGAAAAGTTGACAAAACCTTGTTTCAAATCTTTGTTGCAAATCATATACTGCTAGTACAAATATATGTTGATGATATTATATTTGGAAGTACTAATGCAGAATTATGCAAGAAATTTTCTCAAGTTATGAAGAGTCAATTTGAAATGAGTATGATGGGAGAAGTGAGCTATTTCCTTGGTCTGCAAGTCAAACAAATCCCAGAAGGAATTTTCATCAACCAAGGAAAATACACCAGAGATCTCATAAAGAAGTTTGGAATAGATGGGAAGTCTTCAGTCAAGATTCCCATGAATGCTTCTCAAGGAATTGGACCAGATGATGAAGGCAAAGATGTTGATGCAACAACTTATAGAGGAATCATTGGATCACTCCTCTACCTGACTGCAAGCAGACCAGATATATCATTCGCTGTTGGAATCTGTGCTAGATACCAGTCAAAGCCCAAGGAGAGCCATTTGGTTGCTGCTAAGAAGATCATCAGATATATCAAAGGAAACCCAAATGCAAGCCTATGGTATCCCAAGGGAGGTAACTTTGAACTAATTGGTTACTCTAACTTAGATTTTGCAGGTTGCAGATTGGACAGAAAGAGCACCTCTGGTCATTGCCAATTGCTAGGTGGGAGACTTGTCTCCTGGTTTAGCAAGAAGCAGAATTCCATATCAACAAGTACTGCTGAAGCTGAATATATTGCTGCTGGAAGCTGTTGTGCTCAATTACTCTGGATGAAGCAACAACTCAAGGATTATGGTGTTCAAGCAAAGGAGATCAAACTCCTCTGTGACAATACAAGTGTTATTGCCATTACTCAAAATCCAGTGTTGCACTCAAGGACCAAGCACATTGAAATCAGACATCATTTCATCAGAGATCATGTGGAGAAGAAGCACATTTCAATTGAGCATGTTCAAACAGAAGACCAGCTAGCAGATATCCTAACCAACCCTCTCTCTAAGGCAAGGTTCAACAAGCTGAGAGAAGAGTTATCTTCCCAGAGATGCATAAGTCAGAGTTGCTCAAAATCAGAGATCCACTCATCAGAGTACCACCCTCTCTGATACTAGATCTCTTATCAGATCATCTCATCAGAGCGGTTGTGGACTTAGTCATTTTCCGAGGTTCGGGCAGACCTAAATACTTGAACAGGTCTTTTACTATCTTACCCCTGATAGTTATTCCCTTAAAACGGAAACGCCTTTCCGCCCACATTTTATTAAATGCTACCTCGAAACCCCCACAAATATCAAACGTCCACTAACCCAAATCAATTTATACCCACTACTCATTACCTAAACCGCTACTGCAAATTTATCTCTCCTACTTCGTCCTCAAGCTTTATCTCTCAAAACCTCCAACTTCAAGAAATTCCCAAAACTCCTTCTGTTAGTACCCAATTTTGATAGATTTTGATGATGCCACTATACTTAGCACAGATACATTGTGTCTCAATTTTATTAGCATTATGTGACAAAATAAATGTACAATTCTTGGGACAAATAAAATTACACTGGAAAGATAAAGTGCAATAAGGTAATTTTTGGTTACCTTAAAAGGATATTCAAATCCTGCCAATATAATTCTATTTGAAACCAAAAAATAACTGTCACAAAACATACATTGAATATGTATGATTAAAGACAAAACTTGACCGGTATTTAATACCGAATCAAGTACTCGGACCCATGCATGGTATGCTCGCCAGGATTATTTCCGATGTGATCTTTCAGCGGCTAATAAGTGAAGACAGCTGCATTAAAAGCTCCAACACAAGAAGACAAGAGTACAACTCTTTCTGCGACTAGGATTAAACCCTCTCAACCAACGGAGGAGATTAATCAACTGAAGATGCCTATAAAATGTTGGTCCCGTTTAATATGGTAATCAGTCTAGAGGGGGGGGGGGGGTGAATAGACTGATTGGTTTTTCAACTTTTTCTCAAAGTCAAAACTGACTTATCAGAGAAGGTCTGATTCTGATGACAGAGAAAGGCTGGTTCTGATATCAGAACTGGCCTTGGCAGCGGATTCTGATCTGTCCGGGTAGCCTCAGAAAACACTAAGGCAAATGCCTTTCTGATAATTCTGAAAACAAGATCTGCTGAACACAGATTCCAAGTCTTCGAGTTAATCAGTTAATATCCTAAGTGCAGAAATATAAATTGCAGTAAAGTAAATGACACCGGATATTTTATAGTGGTTCAAGGAACAACTCGTTCCTCTAGTCCACTGTTCCACTAGCTTTGAAGTAGATCGGTTACAAAGCTAAATCCTAGCACTTAAGAAGTTCTCCACGCCTTCTTCAAGTCTAGCTGCCACCCAGGATGCAGTTCCACGTCCTGATGGCTGATCCTTTCACTCAGCTTCCCGGAAGTATCACCACTTCACTACTGCAGTTACTTGGACGCCCTTCTTTTCAGAAGATCCTTTGAAAAACAGAGTTTTTCCTCCAACTTGCTTCGTTACAAATGAAGTTTGATGAAGTTCTTGAAGTGTTGAAGAACAGGATGAACTTTGCTTGTTTGTTGGGGGTGAGAGATTTGGATTTTGAATCTTCCCAACGTAAGCTTGTCTTGTTGAAGGTTGTAGAGTTTGAATCTCAAGAGAGCTTGAATGATGATGTGCACAAGTTGTAGCAAAGTTATTTTCCTGATCTTCGGTGTGTAGCTTATATACTGAGGTTGTCTGCCCGTTGGAGGAGGAGACAACTGCATTAAATGCGCGTACAGTTGACTTGACCGCCGTTTTGGAAGGTTTCTATTTTTATAATATATCTTCCCGGATTCTTTGGTCAATCATTTGCAATCAATCCTTCAGCGTATCAGGCTCATTTAATGTGCATTAAATGCTTTCCTTTCATGCACAGTCTTGTAGCCGTTGGATGTTTTTACCCGTTGAATTCATAGCTGTTGGATGTTGCTCGAAAATTTTTTTAAGTGTTCGTCGTGCTCTGATCAGGCTCTTCTGATATGTTGGATTCTGATGACTTTCTGACGAGTTGAGTTCTGATGGTCTTCTGATCTCTGACTGAACTCTGACTCTGACTCTGATAGGTCCGCTGATGAGTACTTCTGATCTGTAGTTCTCATCGGCTATCAGATGTCCAGGTTTATCAGCAACTCTTATGATGCAACTCTGATGGACTTCTGCTAAGAGAACTCTGATGGAGCAGTTCTCATAGAGCAAGTCTGGTCGAGCAGTTCTGATGCACTTCTGATCTGATCCAAAATAGAGCAACTCTGAACGTCGACTACACTAATACTTACAATTGAAAATTCTAATACATAAAATCTAATTTGGGGGTACTCTAACTTTCTAATCCTATAGCATCATCAAAATCTAATTACATTTATTCCTTACAATTTCCCCCTTTTTGATGATGCCAAAACCCTTAAACTATTTCCAGAGAAGTGCCTTTCACCATAAAGAAAATAAGTTAAAAATAAATTTTCATTTAAAATCTTGGTGGGCACTTGGCATAGGAAGATAGTAAGAGTAAGATACAATCAAACAGATAAATAAGGTAAGAAATAGCACAAGGTATCAGAGCATAAATAATCAGAATGCAATAGAGAAATAATTTGAAATTGCCATGCAAATTAGAGGCAAGCTGGTTATCTTATTAATGAAATATATTTAAAGCAACAAGAGGATAAAGTTTAGAAGTCTTCCTCTTCTAGATCAGCTTCCTTTGCTTCAATTTCCTTCAGATCAGCATTGACCTTAGCTCTGATTGTTGCAAGATTCCTGGGATTCTGATATTCTGACCAGGCATGTTCAAGCTGGCAATCTAGATAGTTTCTGATGGCTTCTGATAGGTCCTTGCCAGGGATCACTTTCATCCGCCACCAATCTTCTGCCTCTTGCATTGAGCCACCATGGTTTATGATTATCAGCCCATCTTTATCAAGAATGAGATTCTCTTGTTGTGTGGGGGTCATATGCTTCTTCATTTCTCTGAATTGAGCAGCATCAGGTTTAGCCAGATCACTGTTGAGCCATTGAGCCAAGGTGAAGGTGGAGGTTGACTTCTTCCCTTTCTTGGATTTAGGAGGAGTTGGTCTCTGAATACCAGCAGCAATCCTTTTTTGTCTTGTCCTTTCAAAATATTCTGCAGGATTAACAGCTCTGGTGCTGGTCCCCTCTGCAGCTCTGATGACTTTAGCAGGTGCTCTGATATCTTCCCCCTTTTTGGCATCAACAAGATCACCAAGCAGGAGTCCGATTTTGGAGAACTCTGTAGCATTATTGTCTTTGATGGCGTCTAGGGCACCTGGGAGTGTCTGAGTCACTGAGGCCAGCCCTTCTATCAGCTCTTTCTGCTTACCAACTGCAGATTGGATATCTTTAGTTGTAGCTTCCAGTAGAGTCAACTTGTGATCTCTGTCTTTGCCAGTGTTGATCAGTTTGATACTGAACTCTTTGTTGGTCTTGCAGATTTCCTCCACATCTGTCAGATGCTCTGCATGTTTGTCAGATGACCATTGAAGATCATCCACAGCATCAGATAGGTCTTGAATAGCCTTGTCTTGAGCAGATAGAGTCTGTGATTGTGAGAACAGGACTGTGTGCAGACTGGCAACCTCGGAGGCAATGTTATCAACCTTCTCATTGGATGTCTTCATGTAGCTGAAAAATGTAGTTGACAGTTGTGAGAGAGTATTGGCGATTTTCTCAAGTCCTGACTCAATGTTGTACTGCACCAAATCCAGATGAGCATCATGCTTCTGATTTAGGACAAGTAGCTTGTTCAGACCAGCCACCATTTGATCTCCAAAGTCCTCTGCTGATTCCACAAATTCCCGGAAGGGAATGAGGACAGCTTTGGGTGGTTCTGGCTGAGGTACCTGATTGACCTGCGGTTGAGGTTGGGGTTGATCAGGAGATGGAGGAGGAGTAGGAGTCTTCCTCTTGTTAGACTGAAGGTCACAAGCCAGAGAGGAAGTAAGGAATCCATCATTATCTTCAGTTGAGGAAGGAATCCTTACAACTGGTTCTCTCTTTTGAGCTGAGGCAGCAGAATGCTGAGGAGATGGAGGTTTGGATGAGGGCTTCTGCTGAGGAGAGGCAGATTTGGATTTCTGATGTTGGGAGTTCTGATGAGGTGAGGTTTGAGGGATAGGGGTTCTCTGATGTTGTGATGGAGGAGGAGGTGAAGGTGATCGGCTTCTGATGGGGGTGTTCTGATGGCAGGGTGAGGGTTGTTTTGGTGTGGAGGATTTCTTGGGTGCTGGAGATGGGATTGGTGTGACTGGTTTGGGTGAAGGGGATTTGGGAGATGATGGTAGGGGGGTAGGAGAGTTAGGAAGTACCTCAAGAACTGTTTCCTCAACTGGAGACTCTCTCCATTCTCTGATCAGGTTCTTCATGGCCAGAGACACATCATTGGCAGTTGAGGGTTCACCCTCTGCACCTGGAAGGGGTTTCATCTTGATGAGAGACTCCCTTCTTTTCTTCTCCATCAGCCATGCATCAAAGATGGGAACCTCACTCTCTGATAGAGGTTTGACATGCTCTTCTGAAGTCGAAGCAGTCATCTGCTCTTTTCCCTTGATGCTTTCCTTCTTCTTCTCCAAGACAGAATGTAAAAATTGAAGATCAAAGCATAGAGATACATCATCTGTACCTGCCCATTTGAGAACTTCTTCTTCCTCAGATGTAAAGGTTGCAGCTTGGGCAAGTATTTGCTGCAGAGGTCCCATCCTCCACTTCCTCCATGTGAGTACCCTTTGAAACTGTCTGTCCAGAGCAGTAGAAGGGTTTAGCGGTTCTGGTGGAGACATGATGACTGGCAGATCAGGTGCAGATAAAGGGTGGACCTCTGATTCAGGTTCCCCCTGAGCATCAGAGATCACCAGAGCAGCAGCCAACTCTGGTGCAGGTTCCCCCTGAGGTTCTGATTCCTTGGGGGGAGAGTTGGTCTGCTTCTTCTTCTTCTTCTGGACTTTGAAATGAGATTGTGAGCTATCAGAGTCACTCTGAATCACAGCTTTTCTTCTCCTCTTCTGTCTCAACACTTTGACAGGGGCCACAGTGGGTGCATCCTCCTCTGATGCTTCCACCTCTGATGCAACCTCCTCAGTGGTGGTTTCAAGCTTCTTCTGAGGTTTCTTCTTCTTGCCCTTGGGTTGTTCATCATCAACCTCAATTGCGGTAGCTGGTTTCTCCCTCAGTTGTTCTTGTTTCTTGGCTTTCTTTAATTCTGCAGTAATGGCTACATTGAATTTGGGAGAGGCGGTGAGGAAGATGGTCTTTGTGTGATTGACATCAGCAGCTTCTCGGAGCGATATGTTGATATTGGAAATCAGTCTTGAAATGAGAAGTCCATGACCCATCTTGGTTGAGAATTGGCCAGTCTTTTTGTCTTTCTTAGCCACAGACTCAGCGAGGGACTGGAATAGTACCCTTCCCCAGTTGACGTTCATGCCCCGATGAACAGCATAGATGGCCTTAGCATTTGTGTTGTTCATCTGATCAGTTGAGCCGGTTTTGCACCACAGGCACCGGTGCATTATGCTCATCAGACGTTCATAGTCCTTCTTCAGCTGGTTCTTCTTCATGTAGAGCTTATCTACTCCGGTTGCATCCTCCCGGCAGTAGGTTTCAGCAAAAGTTTGGACAGAGATATTCACATCGTCAAGCTCAATGAGGCTGGTAGTATCCTCTTCTTGAGGATCGAGTTTGATGTCGAAGAACTCATTGAGAGCATCAGCATCTATTTTCAGGTCCTTGCCCTGAACCTGCGAGTGGATGGCCTCAGTGGTAATGGTGGCATTCAAGTAGAACTCAGCAACGTCCTTCGTGCTGTATTGTTCATAAGGATGAGCAACAATCTTGCTCAGCTGGGAATCATGCATTCCTTGGATGATTTTCTTCATCCGCTTCTGATTTTCTGCCAATAGAGGCAGTGAGGACATGTCAACGCGCATGCCAGTGACGATGTTGTTCACAAGAGTCTTGATTTCCTCCTTGGAGAGATCGTTGATGTTGATGAACTTCATTTTCAGTTTAGTGAAGAGTTTGAAAGGTCTGAGATTTGAGGGTTTAGAGAGATAAAGCTTGAAGGCGAAGAATACAATTGCAGTAGCAATTTAGGTTTACAGACGGGGTAAATATGAATTTGGGTTAGTGGACGTTTGATATAATTTGCGGTTTCGAGGTCGCATTAAATGGATTGTGGGCGGAAAGCCATTTTCCAAAAATGGTAATAACTACCGGGGGTAAAAAGGTAACTTCCGGTTTATTGGACAGTCTCGCCCGAAATTTAGAAAATTTTTCTAAGTCCACAGCCACTCTGATAGGTATTAGCCCTTGTATCAGAGATAGGGATGTTCTGATATAAGGACCTCTGATGAATACCAAGTCTGATCCTTCCTGCAACTCTGACTTTTGCAAGTCTGATCCTTGCAATTCTGATTCAAGCTTCTGATGAATAAGAGCTTCGGGTATCAGAGATGGGGTGTTCTGATGAGTCCCCATCTGATACTTCTACAATTCTGATTCATGTATCTCTGGGAAGATCATCCATCATTCCCAATTCTTCCCTTAGCTTGTTAAACCTTGCCTCTGAGAGAGGTTTGGTTAAGATGTCTGCAAGCTGGTCTTCAGTTGGGACATGCTCAATTGAGATGTGCTTCTTCTCCACATGATCTCTGATGAAGTGATGTCTGATCTCGATATGCTTTGTCCTTGAATGCAGCACAGGATTCTGAGTGATGGCAATGGCACTGGTATTGTCACACAGCAGCTTGATCTCCTTTGCTTGCACTCCATAATCCTTGAGTTGTTGCTTCATCCAGAGTAATTGAGCACAGCAACTTCCAGCAGCAATATACTCAGCTTCAGCAGTGCTAGTTGAGATTGAGTTCTGCTTCTTGCTAAACCAGGAGACAAGTCTCCCACCTAGCAATTGACAGTGACCAGAAGTACTCTTCCTGTCCAATCTGCAACCTGCAAAATCTGAATCAGAATAGCCAATTAGTTCAAAATTACCTCCCTTGGGATACCATAGTCCTGCATTGGGATTTCCTTTGATATATCTGATAATCTTCTTAGCAGCAATTAGATGGCTCTCCTTGGGCTTTGATTGGTATCTGGCACAGATTCCTACTGCAAAAGCTATGTCTGGTCTGCTTGCAGTCAGATAGAGGAGAGATCCAATGATTCCTCTATAAGTTGTAGCATCAACATCTTTGCCTTCATCATCTGGTCCAATGCCTTGAGAGGCATTCATTGGAATTTTGACTGAAGATTTTCCATCTACTCCAAACTTCTTGATGAGATCTCTGGTGTACTTTCCTTGGTTGATAAAGATGCCTTCTGGTACTTGTTTGACTTGTAATCCAAGAAAGTAACTGAGTTCTCCCATCATGCTCATTTCAAACTTGTTCTGCATAACTTGAGAAAATTTCTTGCATAATTCTGGATTAGTGCTTCCAAAAATAATATCATCAACATAGATTTGCACTAACAGAATATGATTAGCAACAGAAATTTGAAATAGAGTTTTGTCCACCTTTCCTTTAGTAAACCCATGGTTCACTAAGAATAGGGACAATGTGTCATACCAAGCTCTGGGAGCTTGCTTAAGACCATAGAGGGCCTTTCTGAGCTTGTAGACACAAGAGGATTGAGTAGGAATGACAAAACCTGGAGGTTGTTCAACATACACTTCCTCTTCAAGTTCTCCATTCAGAAATGCACTCTTGACATCCATCTGGTATACTTTGATGTTGTTGTAAGCAGCATAGGCTAGAAATATCCTGATTGCTTCCAGTCTTGCTACAGGTGCAAAGGTCTCATCAAAATCGATGCCTTCTTCTTGACAGTATCCCTTTGCTACAAGCCTTGCTTTATTCCTTACAATGTTGCCTTCTTCATCTGCTTTGTTCTTGAATACCCACTTGGTTCCAATGACATTCTGATGCTTTGGTCTGGGAACAAGTTTCCACACTTCATTCCTTTCAAACTGTGTCAGCTCTTCTTGCATTGCATTGATCCAGTCTGAATCTTCTAGAGCTTCTTCCACACTCATTGGTTCCATCTGGGAAATACAGCAGGTGAACATGGCTTCTCTTCTTGATGCAGATCTGGTCCTTACTCCACTGGTAACTTGACCTATCACTTGATTAGGAGGATGATCTCTTAACCAAGTTAGATCAGGTTCTGACAGTTGCTGTCTAGGCAACTCTTCTGATACATCATCTTCATCTTCATCTTTGTCTATCAGAACTGGATTAGTAATAGGAGTTGAGAGTATTGGATTGATAGTGGCCTCTTCTGATAGGTCTGAAACCTTATCTTCAAGATTGATCTTCTGCAAGGTCTCTGATAATTCTTCTGCAGAGGTACCATCATCAAATTTGACATGAATGGATTCTTCAACTTGTAGAGTTCTCCTGTTAAGTATTCTATAGGCTTTGCTTGAGCTTGAGTAGCCTAAGAATACACCTTCATCAGCTTTTTCTTGAAATACTTTCAGGTTCTCCTTTCCATTGTTTAGAATGTAACACTTGCATCCAAACACATGGAAGTAGCTGATGTTTGGTTTTCTTCCTTTCCACAGCTCGTAGGGGGTCTTCTGATGATTCTTGTGGATCATGCTTCTATTTTGAGTGTAGCATGCAGTGTTGATAGCTTCAGCCCAGTATCTGATGGGCAGTCCTGATTCTGCAATCATAGTTCTTGCAGCTTCCTTCAGAGTTCTGTTCCTTCTTTCTGCAACACCATTTTGTTGGGGTGTTCTGGCAGCAGAAAGTTGATGGAATGTACCATTCTGATCACAGAAGTCTTTGATCACTTTGTTGACAAATTCAGTTCCTCTGTCAGATCTGATTGTTCTGACCTTCATGTTCTTCTCAGTCTGAAGTTGCTTTAACAGAGATGGCAACTTCTGAAGAGTTTCATTTTTCTTGGTTAGGAACACAGTCCAAGTGTATCTTGAGTAGTCATCAACCATAACAAGAGTATATCTTTTTCCACCAACACTGGGAGTTTCAACTGGTCCAAATAAATCCATATGGATCAGATTTAGAGGACAAGTAGAAAGATCTCCAGCTATGGGTTTGAATGAGGTCTTCACTTGTTTGCCTTTCTGACAAGCACTGCAGAGGGTCTCCTTCTTGTAGACAATGTCAGGCAGACCATCTACAATGTGTTCCCTTGCCAGTTTGTTGATGGTTTTGAAGTTCAGGTGGCTAAGCTTCTTGTGCCAGTCCCAGCTTAGCTTTGAATTGTCTTTTGCTATCAGACAAGTTCCATCTTTTGCTGTTTGCCAGTCAACAACATAGATGTTCTTCCTTCTCTTGGCTGTAAGAACCACTTCCTTGGTTGTCTCATGCTTGACATAGCATAAGGTTTTGGTGAATTCAACTGTGTAGCCCTTGTCACAGAATTGGCTAGCACTCAGCAAGTTGAATTTCAGACCTTTGACATATGAGACATCTTCAATGATTATCTGGTTCTTGATCAGCTTCCCTCTTCCTTTTGTTTGCCCTTCCTTGTCATTTCCACCGAAGGTGACTCTGGGTCCATTGATTTTCTGGAACTCTGATAGGCAACTCTTGTCACCTGTCATGTGTCTGGAGCATCCACTGTCAATGTACCATTCTTGTTCTGAGATAGCTCCAGCACACTGTTCCTGCAAGATTAAAAGGAAGATTTAGGTACCCAAGCAATGTTGGGTCCTGGGGGGTAATGCAGTCTTGGTAGTTGGTACCATTTTGGTCTCATCAACTGAAACCTTGGTGGATGGTACCCATTGTCCACCTGGTAGTTGTAGTAAACAGATGTATGATTCACTTTGGGCAGATGCTTGTGAGGATCATGCTTTCTGTTTGCATACTTCTGCATAGCCTTCTTGGTTGGAAAGAAGTCCCATATACTATCAAGATCAGAGGAGCGCTTAACTTTAGACTTCTGAGGTTGACCAGACAACCTCTTCTGCCTATAGTTAATCTTCTCTTGATATCTGCCTTTCTGATAGCAGTTTCTGATACCATTGTCATGAGATTGTCTGATAGGGTTAGGCCTTTGATTATTATTGTTCTGAAAACTTTTCCTTTTGTTAGAGTGTCTGCCAGGTTCATTAGTTTTCAAACTTTGTTTTGGTTTGGCCTTTAGAGTTTGTTTCTCTGGTATGACCTTCTCATGAACAACTTTAGTACCAGAAGTACTAGCATGGCAATTGGGGCTCAGAGTCTGTGGCACTATGACCTTTTTAGCTTTAGCAACTTTGGTGCTAGGCCTTACAGAAGGCTCACCAGACTCTGGTTCAACATATCCAAGACCAGAGGTGAAGTTATGAGAGTCACCAATATTCTTCATGGAAGATTGCATCTTCAGAAGACTATTATATCTACTCTCAAGTTCCTCAATGTCTCTTATTCTTTTCAGAAGAGACTCATTTTCAGCTTTCAGTCTATCTCTTTCCTCAGTTAAGAAATTAAGTTTACACTCAGTCTCTTTCCTTAGATCAGAGATATCAACTTTCAGCCTACTGTTCTCTTCTTTAACAAAAGAATAAGTGGCTTGGATAGTTTGGAACTCTTCCCAGAATGATGACATTGGGTCATCATTTAAGGCTGTGCCTACCGAAGAAGAAATAGAGTCAGAAGTGGAGCATACCTCATCATCTGATTGTGCCATGAGGCAAAGGTCTTCAGTTTCTGCATCTAAGCAGCAGAATGCTTCATCAGAGTCGGAGTCTGAGCTGGACTCTGATTCAGAGAGTGGATCTCTCTCAGCTTGTTCTGAAACAAATGCTCTTCTTCTTCTGTGTTGATCTTCTGGTCTCTTTTCTTCTTCATGTCCTTGCTTCTTGGACACTCTTGGATAGGGGCAGTTTGCTTTGAAGTGCCCAGGTTGTCTGCAGTTGTAGCAGAGGTACTCTCCATTGCTTTCAGAAGATTTGGTCTTCTGATGTGGTCTTCTGATGGAAGATGGACTCCTTCCATCTTTCTTCATGAACTTCTTAAACTTTCTGGCAAAAGCAGCCATATACTCGTCAGATAAAAGAGTAGAGGGGTCAAAGTCACTTACCTTAGAGGTACTGGCAGTGAGAGCAGTGGTGGTCCTCTCATCAGGAGCTTCTTCCCTCTCTTCATGCATCTCAAACTCATAAGCCTTGAGATCAGAGATGAGTTTCTCAGTGGCATAAGTCTTGATGTTCTTGCTTTCCTGGACTGCAATCACCTTCATCTTCCAGGCAGAAGGCAGTCCCCTGAGGATCTTCATGTTGACCTCTTTGATGGTGAGCTCCTTTCCAAGCTCAGAAATCTCACTAATGAGAATCAGCAGTCTCTCATGCATCTTAGCAATGCATTCTTCTGGCAGAAGTTTGAAGTCATCAAACTTCTTCATAGCAATGGTCAACTTGTTATCTCTTTCTTGTTCATCTCCTGCTCCAATCTCATCCAGCTTATCCCAGATTTCTTTGGCAGTTCTGCACTTCTTGATTCTGTTGAAGTATCTTTCATCAATAGCCTTGTAAAGGATGTCCTTGGCTATATTATCCAGGTTGTACTGCCTTTTCTCTTCCTTAGTCCATTCTGACCGGGCTTTCTCAATCATCTGGGGCTGAGAGTTATCAATGGAGTGAGCAGGATTGATCTTCATGAACTGGATAAAGGGTCCATTTTCCAAGACTTCCCACATTTCATCATGAAGGGCACATAGATGTGCCTTCATTCTGATCTTCCAATCATCATACTTCTGATCTGTGAACATCAGATGCTTGGCAAGAGAGTTATCCATAATAACAAATAAATAGAGGCTAAGAACAAGTGGATCTTTGTTCAGAGAGTAACCTAAAAGATTACAAGAACAAGGAGGCTCTGATACCACTTGTTGGTCCCGTTTAATATGGTAATCAGTCTAGAGGGGGGGGGGGGGTGAATAGACTGATTGGTTTTTCAACTTTTTCTCAAAGTCAAAACTGACTTATCAGAGAAGGTCTGATTCTGATGACAGAGAAAGGCTGGTTCTGATATCAGAACTGGCCTTGGCAGCGGATTCTGATCTGTCCGGGTAGCCTCAGAAAACACTAAGGCAAATGCCTTTCTGATAATTCTGAAAACAAGATCTGCTGAACACAGATTCCAAGTCTTCGAGTTAATCAGTTAATATCCTAAGTGCAGAAATATAAATTGCAGTAAAGTAAATGACACCGGATATTTTATAGTGGTTCAAGGAACAACTCGTTCCTCTAGTCCACTGTTCCACTAGCTTTGAAGTAGATCGGTTACAAAGCTAAATCCTAGCACTTAAGAAGTTCTCCACGCCTTCTTCAAGTCTAGCTGCCACCCAGGATGCAGTTCCACGTCCTGATGGCTGATCCTTTCACTCAGCTTCCCGGAAGTATCACCACTTCACTACTGCAGTTACTTGGACGCCCTTCTTTTCAGAAGATCCTTTGAAAAACAGAGTTTTTCCTCCAACTTGCTTCGTTACAAATGAAGTTTGATGAAGTTCTTGAAGTGTTGAAGAACAGGATGAACTTTGCTTGTTTGTTGGGGGTGAGAGATTTGGATTTTGAATCTTCCCAACGTAAGCTTGTCTTGTTGAAGGTTGTAGAGTTTGAATCTCAAGAGAGCTTGAATGATGATGTGCACAAGTTGTAGCAAAGTTATTTTCCTGATCTTCGGTGTGTAGCTTATATACTGAGGTTGTCTGCCCGTTGGAGGAGGAGACAACTGCATTAAATGCGCGTACAGTTGACTTGACCGCCGTTTTGGAAGGTTTCTATTTTTATAATATATCTTCCCGGATTCTTTGGTCAATCATTTGCAATCAATCCTTCAGCGTATCAGGCTCATTTAATGTGCATTAAATGCTTTCCTTTCATGCACAGTCTTGTAGCCGTTGGATGTTTTTACCCGTTGAATTCATAGCTGTTGGATGTTGCTCGAAAATTTTTTTAAGTGTTCGTCGTGCTCTGATCAGGCTCTTCTGATATGTTGGATTCTGATGACTTTCTGACGAGTTGAGTTCTGATGGTCTTCTGATCTCTGACTGAACTCTGACTCTGACTCTGATAGGTCCGCTGATGAGTACTTCTGATCTGTAGTTCTCATCGGCTATCAGATGTCCAGGTTTATCAGCAACTCTTATGATGCAACTCTGATGGACTTCTGCTAAGAGAACTCTGATGGAGCAGTTCTCATAGAGCAAGTCTGGTCGAGCAGTTCTGATGCACTTCTGATCTGATCCAAAATAGAGCAACTCTGAACGTCGACTACACTAATACTTACAATTGAAAATTCTAATACATAAAATCTAATTTGGGGGTACTCTAACTTTCTAATCCTATAGCATCATCAAAATCTAATTACATTTATTCCTTACATAAAAGAAGGCAGAAGCATGAGGTCTAAAACCAAGTTTTTGAGTCTTCTAAGTAGAGTAATCACTCTAAGCATTCAAGAGATATCTAGCAAAAGAGAAAGTGCCCGTCTAACTTTGCTCTCTGCTTGGACTCATGCTTCACTAAACATCCTAGCTACACATACTCATTGAAAAATCCGAGAAGTTTAGTTTCTAGTTGGATGTTAGAACTTTCTTGTATCAAACTGTTGTAAACACTTAGGAGAACAGTTGTTCATTTCCTAAAGTGTAGTTAGATAGATAGAGTACCCTTTGATCCCCACTGGATCAATTGAGAAAATCTAAAGGATTGAGTAACTTTGAGTGGTGCTATACTCATTGTGAAACACCTTCAATCTAGGCCTAAGAGTTGTAAAGGCTAGATTGACACTAAGTGTATTGGGCTGAATACTTTTGTCACGCCCCGGACCTCCCCGGACACGTCGACAACCCGCCGTACAATACGAATAGTCAACCGCAGTCCAACACAT
Organism: Cuscuta epithymum; assembly: GCA_945859915.1. NCBI lineage: Eukaryota > Viridiplantae > Streptophyta > Magnoliopsida > Solanales > Convolvulaceae > Cuscuta > Cuscuta epithymum. Next base: position 37,629 of record CAMAPF010000156.1, on the reverse strand, counting down.
TCATATTATACAAGGCGTCTTGAATATCATTCACACGTATACATCCATAAACAAACATAATAAGTAATTCATAACGCAGCGGAAAACATTGTTTAAAATAAGAAGGCCACACAAGGCATTTCATGAGCACGCAGGCTCTATAGTAAAATATCCATGAGCAAACTTATTCATGTTCAAATAGAATGGAGGAAGCACGAACCAAGTCTTCTCTCCGAGGGATCACTCAATCGACGAGCACAGGATGCAAGCTCTAGCCTCAACCTGAAATGGTGGTGGGACGCCCCCGAAGGGGTCAGTACTCTATACGGATATAAAGTACTGGTGTGGCAGGCATCTATACGGACAACAAGTATTTCAAACACAAGACCCTCAAATAGGGTGATAGTATATTATGATTTGTAACCCTAAGTTACCCGTTTGAAAATATACTTACTTTATGTACAAGTCAAGTAGTCGGCCCGTGGGCCCATGTTCATTTAGAAATCACCATTCCCATTCCCCGTGGCTACAAGCCACGACAACTCAATAGAGTCCAACCCTAACACATGACATTGTATTCTAGAGCTCGGCTCTACCACATCACCATACAATTCATGTCACTCGGGTCAATTTCCTTACCTTGCGTTCTAGAGCTCGGCTCTATCACATCACCACGCAAGCCCTAGAGCTCGGCTCTAGCTATTCAATACATAGACTACAAGTCTACCACCTTACCATGCATTCTAGAGCTCGGCTCGATCACATCACCATGCACTAAGGTCAAATTCTCAAGCAACCCTATGCCTAGAATTGACATACCAAATAACTACCATGGGTCATCCTTAACGACTTCCCACCACTTAACCTTAGTTTCATATTAAGTCATCATATACACTTGAAGTATATTCAAGTGCATTTCATACAATCCAATCCCTAGGATCAATTCCATCAACAATTTCCAATAATCACTAACTAGTATTTCAATACTGTTAAGATTATTGTTATCATACAAATATGCTCATTGTTTGTAATCCTCTACATATTTATAATTATGTAGCAGCAGCTTAAATGTTCAATCTTGATACATAAACATTCATTTATGTATCCACATAATTCATACATGAGTAAAATACCTATTTCACAAATAGTTCATTTATAACTCATTTAATTTCATTTTATTCATACATTCTCAAATCATTTCCAATTTCACTCTTTGACAAATATATCCATATTTCATCATTTTATAATCATCATGATCCATAAAAATTATGATTTAGGCAATTAGGTAATCTCATGCTTAACCTACAAGTTGTAAGCAATTAGATGTCAATCCTCACCTCAAATGAGCTTTAAAACTTTCCTTCTCAATCCAATGAACAAAGTCTCGGCCAAAGAAGCTTGAGAACTGATTCCTTGCTTAGAAAGGAGTGTTAAACAGCCTCCTCAAAGTGCTAGTTCAACCCTTAAACGTTGGTACGAAAACAGCCCCTAGAATGGGTGTTTTCCGGCTAACTCGTTTCCTAGTTTTCCAATATTTGCTCTAGGTTAGTATCTAACCTTTACATAAATAATAACAACTTATAAGGACATATTATACACTTGGAGTAGTGTATAATAGTTCCACCAATCGTTCATATCATTTGGAAAATGAAAGGAAAGGTTTTGGGGTTAACAACTCACTTTAGAAGAGTAGATCCATTTCTGCGAGGTTGTGTTTTGCTCGGACGATTTGGAAGCCTTCCACTACACCGATCGATGCAAACCAGACCTTCACAGATTCCTAGTCTTGAGATATTTCTTTTGGTATCTCACACGCATTAATTGGATTGGTATAGCTCGAGATATCAACCCAACAGTCTCAGCACTCTCACAGCTCGAGTTTACAGACCACAGCTCACTCCAGCTCGATTGTTTGTATGATAACTCTCTCCTCTCGAACAGAGACCACTCAAATATGAAAATAGACTTCAAAGGCTATCCAAGGACATCTCATTCACCTTATTTGGTCGAGTATATCTCCCATAATGAGTGGAGACAAACAGCACACCAATTTGTGCGAAAACTGCTCATGGTGGCCCTAAGTTGATGCTAATCATGTCTTGTGAAGCTTCTCTCCAAGCTGGCCGGCCAAGGTAAGTCCTCTCACCCATTTTTATTTGTATTACAGGTACTAATACCATGTGGAGTGGTTCCCAATTGATCCCAATCATTTTGGGATCCAAAATATCTACCAATACTTCCAAAAATGGGAAGATGGGTCCTATTGTTTTATCTTTTGTCAAAGATGTCTGCTTGTACTCATCCTAATTTATTTAGAACAAGTCAACTTCCTACATTACATTATTTATCTCCAATATGTGTAGGCTCATCTCAACAATTTACTTGATGGACATTATAGAAGGAAAATCCTACTCCCATTATTTAGCTCAATAATGTCAAAAATGGGATCATAGGCATTTGTATTCATCTCAAATCATCATATCACTTATTTCGACATTTGTCATCCATATTACTGGACTACTAGCCGTGTGGCTCACCCCCGAGTGGGCCTACGACGCCATTCTCGAATACTTGCTATTTTAGCGGGTTGAGCCCAAAATAATGTCTGGCCCGCCCGCCCTTCCTCAACTTGTCTAGAAAAGTTGCGTAACATGATTTAAGAAATGTTGGGCTCCTATTTTATTAATAAGGCCCCAACAAGTATTTGCAAAACTCAACATTAATACACGAGTTTGAACAGTACAACACTCAAACATGCACTACGTAAAACATCAATTGTTTTAAATACATAGCTTTAAATCTTAAATTGCATTCTTCAATAAGGACGTTCGGGTGCGGTGTCACAACTTTAGTGGAAATCCATTTGAAAGAGAATGGGACTGGATGTAGGAGGATTACACCACCTCTGAACCAGGATATACCGTGTGTTGATTTACTTTCAAATTAACAAAGCACACACCAAACACTTCTCACAAAAGGATTGTAGTTTGCCAGCAGCATCCTAAGCAGTAGTCTTAACTAACCCTACTGCTTATCCTTCTGCTTAACTACTCACTCTCCTTGAGACAATCTTTCCTCGAGAACCTTTCACGTTTAGCAGTTGCCTCGGCAGTACACTGGTCTCCACCCACCTGCTGAGTCCACTGCTCATGCATATGCATTTCCTTTAAACTCAGTAACATCATTGTCAAGAAGCCTATCTAAACTACTATCTATAACTCAGCAGAAGCGTCAGCAGTACCCTCATGTTTACCCAACTGCTGAGCCTACTGCTTCAGTAAAATTCCTCAAACTCAATTGAGTAATCAAGCTCTCTTCACTCCAAAGAATATTACTTTTTCAATTTCATCATAAATCAAATATATTCTCAGCAGTTGCCTCAGCAATACTCTGCTATCCAGTCAACTGCCAAGCTTATTGCTTGCTTTAAACAGTCCATACTTCACTCAAACTAGAAAGTAGTGTTACACTGAGTATCTAGAGGTGAAAGACTTCCGCTGTGCATCTATTAATCTCTCAAAAGATTATAGATCAACTCATCTAGAAGGGAAAAGTTCTTAAAGTATAAAAAGCTTTAAAAGTCTATTCACCCCCCCTCTAGACTTTTACCTCTATCCGGGACCATCACCTTCAAACCTAAAAATGAAGTTCGTCAACATCAACGATCTCTCCAAGGAGGAAGTCCAGACCCTCGTGGACAACATTGTTACTGGCATGCGAGTTGACATGTCAGCATTGCCCCTGTTGGCAGAAAATCAGAAGCGGATGAAGAAAATCATCCAGGGATGCATGATTCTCAGTTGAGCAAGATTGTTGCTCATCCATATGAGCAATACAGTACAAAGGATGTTGCTGAATTCTACCTGAACGCTACTATCTTAGGAGAGGCCATCCATTCTCAGGTACATGGCAAGAACCTGAAAATCGACTCAGACGCTCTAAATGAATTCTTTGGCGTCCAACTTGACTCTCAGGATCAGGATACCCCCACTCTTATTGATCTTGACATAGTGGACATCTCTGTCGAAGCCTTTGTTGACAACTACTGCCGGCCAGAAGTCACCAGAGTAGAGAAACTCTACATGAAGAAATTTCTACTGAAAAAGGACTATGAAAAGTTAGTCAACATCCTGCACAGGTGTTTATGGTGCAAGACTGGCTCCACTGATGAGATGAATAACACAAATGCAAAGGCCATCTATGCAGTTCATCGTGGCATGAACATTGACTGGGGAAAGGTCATTTTCAAATCCATCTCTGAATCCGTGAAGAAGAAGGACAAGAAGACTGACCTATTCTCCACCAAGATGGGTCATGGCCTTCTCATTTCTAAAGTCATTACTGGTCAAGGAGTAGAACTCAGCAACCCCTCCAGAGTTGACCACTCCAAAACTGTTTTTCTAACTGCCTCTCCCAAGATGCATGTGGCCATTGCAGCAGAACTCAAAAGAGAGGAAAAGTTATAACAAAAGAGGGAAAAACAGGTTATTAAACCTAAAGTTGCTGTCATGAAGGGTGCAAAAAGGTCCACTGTGACCTCTGATCAACCTGAGAGGTCAAAAGTTGACAAGGTGATAAGGAAGAAGCCCTCAAATACAAAGAAAGCCACACCAGAGAAAGATGCATCAGAGGAAGATGTATCAGACAAGGCCTCCTCTCAATCCACCAGCAGGTCACCTGTGAAACAGAAGAAACTGAAGAAGGGAAGGAAGATGATGATTCAGAGTGATTATGGGCAGGCACAGAAGATATATCTAAGTGCTTTGACCTCCATTTCCTTGAAGATGTTCTTATCTAGAAGAAGGCAGACCTCATAGGAGAGGCACCTCTGATCTCTACCTCACCAGAGAGGCGTGTCAAAGCCTTGGAGGACCATGAAAGGGAAGCTTTTGATGATTGGCTGATGGAGAAGAAGCGCAAAGAATCTCTTATCAAGTTCAAACCCATTCAGGGAGCAAAAGGCGAGCCATCTACTGCCAATGACTTGCCACTTGCAATGGAAAATCTGATCAAGGAATGGAGAGACTCCCAATTTGAAGAAACTGTACTTGAGGTAATTCCCAACTCTCCATCTCCTCCTCATCAAGTTGCTACAGACATCCCCCCATCTCCTCCTAAACAAATTTTATCCCCTAAACCTACCACACCCTTCTCCACACCTCCTCAATCCCCCATCAAACAACATACTCCTACCCCATGCCATCAGATAACCCCTACCAAAAACCGCTCTCCTTCACCTCCTCCTCCTTCACCACAACATTAGAGCTCCCCACACCAGAAACCCAAGTCTGTCACTCCCTCCCAACAGAAGCCTACATCCAGAACTACTACTCCTCAGCACTCATCTCACCACTCAAAGGCCTCTACACCAAAAAGGCAGGCTCCTATCCGCATTCTGTCATCAGATAGTGATAATGATGGATTTCTACCATCATCCATTGCTGGAGACCTCACTTCTAAACGTCAGAAGACCCCTGAAGCAGAGCCTTCTAAGAAACCAACATCTTTACCACAACCTGCTGAGCAACGCTTTACATTGCCAGAAGACAGAGGTTTACTAAAGCCAAATTTCTACTATGAGGAACCTCAGATTCCTTTCAATAAGTTTGTTGCAGCTGCTGAAGAATTTGGTGATCAAGTTGTAGAAGGCATGAATAAGATCCTATTGGTCAACCAAAAGCATGATGCTCATCTGGACCTTGTGCAATACAACCTGGAGTCAGAACTTCAGAAGGTTACTGCAAGTGTTGCCACCCTATCAGCAACCCTATCCTCCTTCGTGAAAGCATCAACTGAGAAGATAGATGAGATCTCCAAAGAAGGGGATGGAATCAACTCTGTCCTATTCTTCCACTCCAATGCTCTCAAAGATCAGGATAAAGTCCTCAAGGAAATATCTGAGGTCGTTGACATTCTTCAATGGTCTCATGACAGAAATAAAGAGCAACTCTTGGACATTGAGGAACTCTGCAAGACGCACAAGGAGCATGCTTTGACCCTGATCAAGAATGATAAGGAGAGATATCAGAAATTGATACTCCTAGAAGCCAGCACTAAAGATATTCAAACAGCTGTTGAGAAGCAACAAGGGCTCATTGAGGGATTGACTGCTGTCACTCAGACTCTCCCTGACACTCTAGAAGAGATTAAAGACTCTCAGGCTACAGAGTTCTCTAAACTTGAACTCCTTCTTGGCGATCTTGTTGATGCCAAAAAGGGAGAAGAGTCCAGAAGAAAGGGGACCAGAGAAACAGAAGGTCCCAGTCCCATTTTCAGAGCTCTAACACCGGCAACCACCCCTGTTGACCCTGCAATTTATTTTGAAAAAACCAAGCAGAAGCAGATTGCTGCTGGAATTCACAGACCTCCTCCTCCAAGACAATCAAAGAAGAAGGCCTCAACCTTCTCATTCATTAACTGGCTGAACAGTGGGATGTCAAAACCTGACAGAGTTCAGTTTGAACAGATGAGAAAACTAATGACTCCCCTGCAGCAAGAAAATCTCACACTTGATAGTGATGGTCTGATAATGATTAACCATGGTGGATCAATCAGAGAAGCAGAAGACTGGTGGAGGATGAGAGTGATTCCAGTGAAGACTATAGCCGAAGCAATCAGAAACTATCTGGATTGCAAGCTTGAGCCTCACTGGTCTGAATATCAGAATCCAAGGAACCTGGCTATCATCAGAGCCAAAGTGAATGCCGAACTCAAGAAGAGTGAGGAAGCTGAAAGACGGTTAGAAGAGGAAGATTTCTAATCCCTCTATCTTTTGTACTTTCTTGAACTCTGATATATATATAAGATAACCTCTCTGCCTCTATTTTGCATGGCACTTTCATATACCTTGTTATTTATTGCTTTCTGATTCATTTCTTGCTCTGATATTGTATTTTATGCTATCTAATTGTATCTTACTCTTACTATTTTCCTATGCTAAGTTATCCACCAAGATTTTAAATGAAAGTTTTGACTTATTTTCCTTTATGGTGAAAGGCACTTCTCTGGAAATAGTTTAAGGGTTTTGGCATCATCAAAAAGGGGGAAATTGTAAGGATTAAATGTACTTAGATTTTGATGATGTCAGGTTATTTAGTAATTTAGACTACCCCTTTAGAAATCTTGTATTAGATTTTTTCTTTGTAAGTATTAGCATAGTCGACTGGCCAGAGACCCTCATGGTTCTCTCATGAGAGCTGCTCTTCAGAGAAGCATCAGAGTTGCTAGCAAAGTTGCGCTTCAGAGAAGCGTCAGAGTTGCTAGCAGAGCTGATCCTTAGGAAAGCATCAGAGCTCTACTACCAGAGCTGATACTCGGAGAAGCATCAGAGTTCGACATCAAGCTTCATAAGAACCCAACTTCAGAGTGCCACTAGAGAATCTCATCTGACCTGGATGGACACTTAGAAGATTTCGAAGCTGCTTCCAACGGCCGTGTAACTAACGGGAAATTCCCTAACGGCTAGAAGATATTTCACGAAAGGAAAGCATTTAATGCTCATTTAATGAGCCTAATATGTTGTGGAGTAATTGCAGATGATTGATCGAGAATCCTGGAGAATATATTACAAAAATAGCAAGTTGCCAACTTTGCGGGTCCAAGTGGTCAACTCCACAGTACGCGCATTTAATGCAGTTGTCTCCTCCTCCAACGGGAAGACAACCTCAGTATAAAAGATACCCTTTGAAGAAATTCGAGGATAACTTTGCTACAACCATTGTCTACATTCTCTTGAGATTCAAACTTCATCATCAAACAAGAAAAGACCACGTTGGAAAGATCTCATCTCCACATCTTTCATTCCAACAAAAAGCAAAGTTCCTCCTAGTTTCTCAAACCTTCAAGAACCTCATCTCTACATCTCTTATAAGGAAGAAACGTTGGAAAAACACTGATCTTTGATCCATTACTTCTTGAAAAAGAAGGGACGTCTCAAATTAACTGGAGTAGTGAAATGGAGATACTTCAAGAGACTCAGTGAAACGAGATCAGTCATCAGGAAGCCAAGAAGATCATCCCGAGTGACAACTAGGCTTGAAGAAGACGAGGAGTGCTTCTTAAGTGCTAGGACTAAGGCGTTGTAACTGTTGTTTTACAAGCTTAGTGGAACAGTGGACTAGAGGAACACGTTGTTCCTTGAACCACTATAAAAACCCCGGTGTCATTTACTTTACGCATTTACTTTCTGCACTTTAGAATCTGACTGTATAACTCCCAAGAACTTGGACTCTGTGTTCAGCAGATCTTGTTCTCAGAGTTATCAGAAGGGCACTTGCCTTAGTATCTGCTTGAGGCTACCCGGACAGAACTCTTATCCGCTGCAAGGCCCAGTTCTGATCATCAGAACTCGACCCTCTCTGTCACCCATTTCAGACCTTCTCTGACTAGTCACCTCTGACTTAGAGAAAAATTTGAAAATCAGAACAGTCTATTCACCCCCCCCCCCCCCTCTAGATTGTTCCCTGTTCAATCGGGACCAACAGCCACTTTGCTAGATCTTGTCCGCGAAGAGGGCAACCACAATCATCGGGTGGCAAAAGCATAGCTAGCTCTGGGGCAATCCACCATATGCAAGGGTACATTGAGGGTCCTTCCATTCCGCAAGGGAGGTTGGAGGCACCACCAGAGGTCACCGGTGCAAGGGTGTACACGCTGACAAGAGAGGAGGCATCTCAGAATCCAAATGTGGTCACAGGTCAGGTTTCCATACTAAACATCAATGCTAATGTGTTATTTGATACCGGAGCAACACATTGTTTCCAAAACATTTGCAAATACCATTGAGAGACCAAAAGAAGAACTAGGGTATAGCTTTTCAGTGTCCCTTCCATCAGGTGACACTATGTGGTCAAGTCTTTGGCTGAAAGGGGTACCATTATTGCTAGCAGAGAGAGAGTTATATGCAGATTTGGTAGTGGTGGATATGAATGATTTTGATGTGATGTTGGGAATAGATTTCCTTAGTAAGTATTCTGCTTACATCACCTGTCGAACCAGGAATGTACGGTTTGAACCAGATGGTGCAAAGCCCTTCGATTTTCGTGGAGATTCACATAAATTAGAAAAAGATGGTAATCTCTGCTGTGAAGGCAAGGAGATATCTTCAGAGTGGGTGTCAAACATTCTTAGCTCACGTGGTGAGTAAAAATGCAGAGAATGAGCCTAAACTTGAAACGGTAGCCATCGTTAAGAAATTTCAGGATGTGTTTCCTGAGGATCTTCTTGGGTTACCTCCACCGAGAGAGATAGAATTTGAGATTGAGCTCACACCGGGAACCAATCCGATATCCAAGGCACCTTACCGTATGGCACCAACAGAACTAAAGGAATTGCATAAGCAATTACAGGAGTTGCTCGAGAAGGGCTTCGTTTGTACCAGTTTTTCTCCTTGGGGAGCTCTTGTGTTGTTTGTGAAGAAGAAAGACGGGTCCATGAGGTTGTGCATAGACTACAGGGAGTTAAATAAGGTCATGATCAAGAACATGTATCCCCTACCGAGAATAGATGATCTGTTTGATCAATTGAAAGGTGCCACTACTTTCTCGAAGATTGATCTGAGATCGGGATATCATCAGCTGAGAGTCAAGAATGAGGATATTCCTATAACAGCATTCTGATCCAGGTATGGGAATTATGATTTTGTAGTCATGCCTTTCGGCTTGACCAACGCTCCCGTCGCTTTCATTGACTTGATGAATAGAGTTTTCAGTGAATACTTGGATAAATTTGTGATAGTATTCATAGATGATATCTTGGTGTATTCAAAGTCCAAGGAGGAGCACGAAGAACATTTACGGGCAGTATTACGTACACTCCGAGAACATAAGCTATATGCCAAATTCGTGAAGTGTGAGTTCTGGTTGGATCAAGTGGCTTTCCTTGGTCATGTAATCTCTAAAGAAGGTGTCAGTGTGGATGCATCCAAGATTTCAGCAGTTAGAGATTGGGTTCGGCCTAAGAATGTTAGTGAGGTCCGGAGTTTCTCGGACTAAACAAGGTATCGTTGTGGAGGGGTTTTCTAAAATTACTCTTCCACTAACAACCTTGACTCACAAAGGGAAGAAGTTCGAGTGGACCGATAGATGTGAAGAGAGTTTTCAGAAGGTTAAAGAATGTCTGACTTCTGCACCTGTTTTGGCGTTACCCAAAGGAACAGAGGCATTTGTGATCTATTGTGATGCCTCGAAGATGGGGCTGGGAGCAGTTCTTATGCAGAATGATCGAGTTATCGCCTTTGCTTCTCGACAGCTAAAGGGTTATGAGAAGAATTACCCAACCCATGACCTGGAAATGGCGGCAGTTATTCATGCTCTGAAGATTTGGAGACACTACCTCTACGGAGTGCAATGCAAGATCTATACTGACCATCAGAGCCTGAATTATATCTTCACCCAGAACGCACTAAACATGAGGCAACGGAGGTGGTTGGAACTGGTTAAAGACTACGACTGTGAGATCCTTTACCATCTAGGGAAAGCTAACAAAGTTGTTGATGCTTTGAGTAGAAAGACTCATGCATCAATAGCCTTGATCAAGACCATACAACCTGTGCTACGAAAGGAGATCGAGGCGTTTGGCTTGGAGATGGTAGTGCAGGGACGCTTGTCGGCGATTATGGCAACACCATCAATTTTTGAGGACATGGGGAACAAGAAAGAAGAAGATCCTGATCTAGTAGAACTCAAGGTAGAAAGGGATTCACGAAGGTAAGTCCTCTGACTTTCAGGTTGATGATCAAGGTGTACTGAAGTTCCGAGAACGCTTGTGCATTCCAAACGTTGAGGAGTTTAAGAAGAAGATTCTGAAGGAGGCGCACGGAACACCTTTCGCAATGCATCCTGGTGTAACGAAGATGTATAGAGATCTCAAACAAAGCTTTTGGTGGAAAGGGATGAAGAAAGACGTTGCAAAGTTTGTACAGTCATGTTTGACCTGTCAACAGATAAAGGTGGAACACCAGAAGCCGGGGGGGGGGAATTGCAGCCTATTGAAATTCCAGAGTTGAAGTAAGAGGATATTTCAATGGATTTCATTGTAGGCTTACCAAAGACCACGGGTGGTTATGATGGTATATGGGTTATTGTGGACCGATTAACCAAGTCGGCCCATTTTATTCCCATGGCAGTAACAAGGAATGTAGAGAAGTTGGCCTGGTTGTATGTTCGTGAGATAGTTCGGTTACACAGGGTTCCCAAAACAATAATTTCCGACAGAGACTCTAAATTCACATCACACTTTTGGGAGTGTGTGCAACGGTCATTGGGAACAAGATTGAAGTACAACACTGCCTTTCACCCACAGACAGATTGGCAGACCGAGAGGGTCAACCGAGTCCTCGAGGACATGTTAAGAGCGTGTGCTATTGACTTCCAAGGGAGTTGGGTGAAATATTTAAGTCTTGCGGAATTCGCAGACAACAAAAGTTATTAGGATACTATTGAAAAGGCTCCTTATGAAGCGTTGTATGAAAGAAAGTGCAGGTCCCCTATCACGTGGTTCGAGAGTGGGGAAAAAGGAGTAATGGAGGAACAACTCGAAGGTAGAACTGAAATAATCGAGGAGACATCTGAGGCCATCAAGACAATCCGACAACGGATTGAGGCAGCTCAATGCCAACAGAAGAGTTATGCCGACGCTAAGAGACGACCCCTTGAGTTCCAAGAAAGGATCGTGTCTTTGTGAAGGTCACTCCGATGAAGGGGGTGATGCGATTTGGTAAGAAGGGTAAGCTCAGCCCAAGATTTGTGGGACCATTTGAAATAACTAGAAAGGTGGGTAAGGTCGCCTATGAGTTGGCACTACCTGAAGAAATGACGGGTGTCCAAAATGTTTTTCATATTTCGATGCTTAAAAGATACTTTGAGAGTCCAGAGCATGTTCTTGTACCTCCGCGGGTAAAGACGCAAGCGAATATGACCTATGAAGAAAGACAGGTGAAAATACTTGACCGCGAAGTTAAGAGACTAAGGAACAAAGAGATAGCGTTGGTGAAGATATTGTGGCAAAACCACAAGATTGAGGAAGCAACGTGGGAACCAGAAGATGCCATGAGGAAGCGCTACCTTGAGTTATTCTAAGTTTCGGGGACGAAACTTTTATAAGGTGAGAGGGGTTGTAACACCCCGATTTTAGTGAGCTAGTTATATTAATATCTTTTATTTATTTTGTAAGTGAAATAAGTTTATTTTATGAATAATGTGATTATTAGTTAATCATGTATTGTTATGGCAGGTAACGTTGACCGGTAAGCTCCAAAAATCATAAATGAACAAGTAAATAAATGCTGAATTTATCAGTTTATTTTTCTTTTGGAAAAATATTCTTTTTCAATCGGATCAAATTTTGTTGTGAGAACAACTAGAAACTCAAATTGGTTATTTGGCGAAGTTTCTTTTAGAATAGCTATTCCCAAGAATAAAAGCCCTAAAATGAAACAAAATACGAGCTTCTTATAATCGTTGCTCCCTTGTAGCCGCTACTCCTCCTTCCTCTCGCAAAATTTTCCATCTGGTCTGAAATCTTGCTGGAAATAAGATTCAAAATCTAGTATGAAAATATTTCTTCTATGGTATATCTTCTTATATCTCCTGAGTACTTCCTCCGTTCTTAAATAAATGCAACACTTTCCTTTTTCGGCAATTTCATATTAAATGCAACACTTCTATTTTAGGAAGGAAATATTATCCAAATAGACTTTTATACCCTCCATTATTTACTCCCCCTTCTGACATTTCCTTTACCTCTTCTGACATTTCCTTTAATTTATCCACCCACAGGAACCCACCCATTTCATTCCTCTTTACTGCCCCTTCTCCTCCACCTATTCTTCACCCACTCAGCCGTTTCTTTATTTCTCTCTGCACCATCTTCTTCACTTAATTTTGTTTTCTCATACTTGTACTTCAATTACCGTTGAAATGAAAGACGTGGACAGAGATGGAACTGATTTTTCTCCGGCTACTCTGCCACTTAATTAGCTTGTTATGGTATATCTTATATTTTCAGCGGTTGCTATAGAGAGTTATGGGCACACAAAAATTTTCATTCGAAACGTTTTTTATTTAGCCAACTATTTTGATATCTTACAGTTTGAAATTTTAGTCTCTTCAGGATGAATTGGTACTACCGTTCTTCCTTCTTAAATAATCTTACCTTTTACTACTAAAGTGGGGGTTTTTTAATTTACACAGTTGTAAGACTGATAGTGCTAAAATTCAATTTTTGTTCCTACTGGTTTTAATAGCTTTTTAGTACATAGATTTAGTAATTTGACTAATTCCTTGGAGGCTTAAAACTGTATGTAGACTATGGAGGCCAGAAAGTTTCATTTAGGTATTGATTGATAAATTAGAGAAACTTCATAATTGAGATATATTGTTCGAATATGCAGCACAACTTCTGGTTGATATTTCTAATCTTTATATTCTTACTATTAGCCCCCTGCCAGTAGGCTCGATGTTATTTTATTTTTTTTGGAAATGATTAGGACTGGCAAATTCTAATATACATTTAATACTTTTAATAAAAGATTTAAGAGAAGAGCTTATTGGGATACGTTACCAAGGTGTCACACTTATTTGAACAATTCAAGTTCAGCTTTGACAGGTAAGTCATCACTGCCTATACATGATAGCTTTGAATAAATTATGGATATCTAGCTAATTATGAATTGATATACTTGCTTCATTACTTGGAAGTGTATAACATGAAATTTGTGTAAACTCCAAGTTAAATGTATGGATTGACAGGTGTGTAAATTGTGAAGTTATTTGTTATCAAATATGAAGTATTCAAGTTTTATGAATTGTATGAAGCTATGTGCATACAAAATGACAATGAAATGAGTGTAATTATAAGTAATGTCTAAGGTAGCCATGCCCCCAAGTAACTACCTGAGCTAAGCGTAGCGGGACATCCTCCCGCGGGGAGTCTCGGAGTTACTTCTGATGGGATGCGAGCTAGCTACCCGAGGTCATCGGCGAGGGGCCAGGACACGAGCTACGGGCCCATAAATGCAAAGGACAAAGTAAAGAAGAAAGAATGATGTATAAGGAAACCTTTTAGGTTTTGATACTTGAAGCTTTGCTTGTCATGTTATATGTTTTGTATGTGGTTATGCATAGGGGAGAGCAAACCCGACCCTACCCGATTGACCCGACCGAATATATCCGATTTTTTTGTTTGGGTCGGAAAACCCGACCCGAAATACCCAAACCCGACCCGATTCTTGCAACCCGAGACTTAAACGGGTAGCGGGTAGGGTTACCAATTATGCAACCCGACCCGCCCGAAAAACCGAACTAGCGTAGTATATATATACTACTTAGAATTATTATGCATATTCAAATATCTCAATTAGTGAATGCCAATTACCATATTGTGCATGTTCAAATATTCCAATTACCGTATTTGTACAACTATAATTTTGAATGTTGTATTGTTATGACTTTGAATGATATTTTGACTAATTATCATTTTATTTATCACAATATCAAATATGTCAATCACCGTATATTATTATTTTACATGTTCAAATATATCCATTACCACATTTATACAACTATTACTTTGAATGTTATACTAGTATAACTTTAAATGATATTTTTACCAATTACAATTTTATTTATCACAATTTCAAGATTAATAAATTAAAATCCGAATGGACCCGAAACCCGACCGCAACCCGACCACAACCCGAATTCCTTCAACCCGAAAAACCCGATAAATGTTTTGATAGGGTAGGGTTTCAATTTATCAAACTAATACCCGAACGGGTTTACCATTTTTGAATCCGACCCGCCCGAACCCGACCCGTGCTCTGCCCTAGTTATGCAAGGTGTTTTTGAGTATTTTTGCTTGTGTATCTATTTGTGGCTAGCTAAGACTCCGTTATTTTAGTGGATGTAATGGTGACTTATTAGGCAAATTTTGCTTACGAGACTTCTATTCTCTCGTGTTCCCATTATCGAGTGTTTAATTTCATCGTAAAATCTTAATTCAGTACAATGAACACTCAATGTATTGTAGACTGACTTTGTTCAATGTAGATGATATAGGTAATGAATAAAGGACGAAAGCCTGAGGGAATGTACAGAGCTGGTGACAAGGTTTTGGATGGGTTAACGGAGAAGACCTGGCTGGCTGTTATGTTTTGTATTAGTACTATGATTAGTACTTTGATACTTATATGTTTTGTTAAAGGTTTTGTTTTTAAAACTCCTGATCAGGCGTAATAGTTATGTTTACGGATGGTTTATTTTGGTTTCTTTATGTTTTTGTTAAGAAGTTTGGTTATCTATATAAGAAATAAAGTTTCATGATGAGACTTTATATCTTTAGTTCCGCTTTGTATATCGAGTTTTGTTTACGTTTGAGTATCGTTATGACCGACCCCAAATGGCCATTACGATACTCAAACGTAAACAAAACTCGATATACAAAGCGGACGTAAAGATACAAAGTCTCATCATGAAACTTTATTTCTTATATACATAACAAAACTTCTTAACGGTAACATCAAGAAACCAAAATAAACCATCTGTAAACATAAGGGAAAAGGTGCAAATAGGCTCATGTACTAAATAAGGGCTTATTTGACTTTTTTTTGTTAGTACATGGGCCTATTTGCACCTTTTCCCTAAACATAACTATTACACCTGATCAGAAGTTTTTAAAAACAAAACCTTTAACAAAACATATAAGTATCAAAGTACTAAACAAAGTACTAATACAAAACATAACAGCCAGCCAGGTCTTCTCTGTTAACCTATCCAAAACCCTATCACCAGCTCTGTACATTCTCTTAGGCTTCCGTCCTTTATTCATTACCTATACATGAGAACACGAGAGAATAGAAGTCTCGTAAGCAAAATTTGCTTAGTAAGTCACCATTACATCCACTAAAATAACGGAGTCTTAGCTAGCCATAAATAGGTACACAAGCAAGAATACTCAAAAACACCTTGCATAACCACATACAAAACATATAACATAACCAGCAAAGCTTCAAGTATCAAAACCTAAAAGGTTTCATTATACATCATTCTTTCTTTTTCACTTTGCGCTTTTCATTTATGGGCCCGTAGCTCGTGTCCTGGCCCCTCGCCGATGACCTCGGGTAGCTAGCCCGCAGCCCATCAGAAGTAACCCCGGGACTCCCCGCGGGAGGATGTCCCGCTCAGCTCAGGTAGTTACTTGGGGGCACGGCTACCTTAGAACATTACTTATAATTACACCCATTTCATTGTCATTTCGTATGCACATAACTTCATACAATTCATAGAACTTGAATATTTCATATTCCATAACACAATAACTTAATAATTTACACACCTGTCAATCCATAAATCTAACTTGGAGTTTACACAAATCTCGTTATTAGCTAGACATCCATAATTTATCTAAAACTATCATGTATAGGTGGTGATGACTTACCTATCAAAGCTGAACTCAACTTGCTCAACTAAGTGTGGCACCTTGGTAACGTATTCCAATAAGCTCTTCTTTTAAATCTTTAATTAAAATGTTTTAAATGTATATTAGAATTTCCCGAGTCCTAATCATTTCCAAAAAAAACATAACATGGAGCCTACTGGAACGGGGCTAATCGTAAGAATTTAAAGACTAGAAATATCAATCAGAAGTTCTGCTATGCTACAGGTAATGCCAATTCATAGGAAACCTTACCCACCTTCTTGGTAATTCCAAATGGTACCACAAATCGCGGACTGAGCTTACCCCTCTTACCAAATCTCATTACCCCCTTCATCGGAGTGACCTTCATGAAGACATGATCCCCTTCTTGGAACTCCAGGGGTCGTCTCTTAGCGTCGGCATAACTCTTCTGTCGGCATTGAGCTGCCTCAATCCGTTGTCGGATTGTCTTGATAGCCTCAGATGTCTCCTTGATTATTTCAGTTCTACCCTTGAGTTGTTCTTCCATTACTCTCTTTTCCCCACTCTCAAACCACGTGATAGGGGACCTGCATCTTCTTCCGTACAATGCCTCGTAAGGAGCCTTCCCAATGGTAACCTGGTAACGTTTATTGTAAGCAAACTCTGCGAGGCTTAAGTATTTCACCCAACTTCCCTGAAAGTCGATAACACGCGCCCTTAACATGTCCTCGAGAACTCGATTGACCCTCTCGGTCTGTCCATCAGTTTGTGGGTGAAAGGTTGTGTTGTACTTCAATCTTGTTCCCAATGACCGTTGGACACACTCCCAAAAGTGTGATGTGAATTTAGAGTCTCTGTCGGAAATTATAGTTTTGGGAACCCCGTGTAACCTAATTATCTCACGAACATACAACCAGGCCAACTTCTCTACATTCATTGTTACTGCCATGGGAATAAAATGGGCCGACTTGGTTAATCGGTCCATAATCACCCATATACCATCATAACCACCCATGGTCTTTGGTAAGCCTACAATGAAATTCATTGGAATATCCTCCCACTTCCACTCTGGAATTTCAATAGGCTGCAATTCGCCCCCCAGCTTCTGGTGTTCCACCTTTATCTGTTGACAGGTCAAACACGTCTATACGAACCTTGCCATGTCTTTCTTCATCCCTTTCTACCAAAAGCTTTGTTTGAGATCTCTATACAACTTCGTTACACCAGGATGCATTGCAAAAGTTGTTCCATGGGCCTTCTTCAGAATCTTCTTCTTAAACTCCTCGACGTTTGGAATGCACAAGCGTCCTCAGAACTTAAGTACACCTTTATCATCAACTTGAAAATCAGAGGACTTACCTTCGTGAATCCTTTTCTTGATTTCTACTAGATCAGGATCTTCTTCTTGCTTGTTCCCCATATCCTCAAAAATTGATGGTGTTTCCATAATCGCTGACAAACATCCCTGCACTACCATCTCCAAGCCAAATGGCTCGATCTCCCTTTGTAGCTCAGGTTGTATGGTCTTCATCAGGGCTATCGATGCATGAGTCTTTCTACTCAAAGCATCAGCGACTTTGTTAGCTTTCCCTAGATGGTAAAGGATCTCACAGTCGTAGTCCTTAACCAGTTCCAACCACCTCTGTTGCCTCATGTTTAGTTCCTTCTGGGTGAAGATATACTCCAGGCTCTGATGGTCAGTATAGATCTTGCATTGCACTCCGTAGAGGTAGGGTCTCCAAATTTTCATAGCATAAATAACTGCCACCAATTCCAAGTCATGGGTTGGGTAATTCTTCTCATAACCCTTTAGCTGTCGAGAAGCAAAGGCGATGACTCGGTCATTCTGCATAAGAACTGCTCCCAACCCCATCTTCGAGGCATCACAATAGATCACAAACTCCTCTGTTCCTTCGGGTAATGAAAGAATGGGTGCAGAAGTCAAACACTCTTTAATCTTCTGAAAAACTCTCTTCACATCTATCTGTCCATTCGAACTTCTTCCCCTTGCGAGTCAAGCTGGTTAATGGAAGAGCGATTTTGGAGAACCCCTCCACAAACTTCCTATAATAACCCGCAAGACCCAAGAAACTCTGGACCTCGCTAGCATTATTAGGCCAAACCCAATCTCTAACTGCTGAAATCTTGGATGCATCCACAATTATACCTTCTTTAGATATTACATGCCCAAGGAAAGCCACTTGACCCAACCAGAACTCACACTTCGAGAATTTGGCATATAGCTTATGTTCTCGGAGTGTATGTAATACTGCCCGTAAATGTTCTTCGTGCTCCTCCTTGGACTTTGAATACACCAAGATATCATCTATGAATACTATCACAGATTTGTCAAGGTATTGACTAAAACTCTATTCATCAAGTCCATGAAAGCGGCGGGAGCATTAGTCAAGTCGAAAGGCATGACTACAAACTCATAGTGTCCATAGCTGGATCGGAATGCTGTTTTAGGAATATCCTCATTCTTTACTCTCAGCTGATGATATCCTGATCTCAGATCAATCTTCGAGAAAGTAGTGGCACCTTTCAATTGATCAAACAGATCATCTATATATTCTTGGTAGGGGATAGATGTTCTTGATCGTAACCTTGTTTAACTCCTTGTAATCTATGCACAACCTCATAGACCCGCCTTTCTTCTTCACGAAAAACACAGGAGCTCCCCAAGGAGAAAAATTGGGGCGGATGAAGCCCTTCTCGAGCAACTTCTGTAGTTGCTTATGCAATTCCTTTAGTTCTATTAGTGCCATATGGTAGGGTGCCTTGGATATCGGATTGGTTCCCGGTATGAGCTCAATCTCAAATTCTATCTCTCTCGATGAAGGTAACCCAGGAAGATCCTCTGGAAACACATCCTGAAATTCCTTAACGATGGCTACAGTTTCAAGTTTAGACTCATTCTCTGCAGTTTTACTCACCACGTGAGCTAAGAATGCTTGACACCCACTCTGAAGATATCTCCTTGCCTTCACAGCAGAGATCACCATCTTCTCCAATTTATGTGAATTTCCCTGAAAATCGAAGGGCTCTGCACCATCTGGTTCAAACCGTACATTCCTGGTTCGACAGGTGATGTAGGCAGAATACTTACTAAGGAAATCCATTCCCAATATCACATCGAAATCATTCATATCCAGCACTACCAAATCTGCATATAACCCTCTCTCTGCAAGCAATAATGGTACCCCTCTCAGCCAAAGACTTGACCACATAGTCTCACCTGATGGAAGGGACACCGAAAAGGTATACCCCAGTTCTTCTTTTGGTCTCTCAATGTTATTTGCAAATGTTTTGGAAACAAAGGAATGTGTTGCTCCGGTATCAAATATTATATTATATATATAATATTTTCATAAAATTTTCATACTTTAGTTAGATATATATGTGTTCGCCCCCTTAACTTCTTTGTTTTAGAATTAATATATAGTCTTACATAATGTAATACTTAATTTTAGATTTAAAAGAAGAAACATCTCAAATAAGTTACATAACTCAAACAAATAAACAATAGATGCATTTGATTATTTAAAACTTAGGATACTTATTATATAAAAATTCCTAATTTTGTAATGTTTAATAATTATCTTTGTTAGATTCTTCTACACAAAAAATTATCTTTGTTAGATAATTAGTACTCGGTTTTGGAAAATATCAAATGAAATTAAAGACTTGACACACTAGTTAAACAATTTTAGATCATGTGAAGTGAATCCAAAATATAAATGTTTGTCGACATTAAATTACACAATTCATTTACTTCTTAGACTTCATAAAAACAATATATTGCATAGAAAATAAACTTTAACTTATTTTAGCATTAATAAAAATATAATATGCACCATATATATGGATTAATATCATAATATTATTCTAAAAATAGTAATCTCATACATATACTATTGCAATTCAAAAATCAATTCTTTGTTAAGATAATATTCATGTTGTTAAACAAGACAGAAGTTATTTAAAAAGTATTAATAGATATGTAACTTTTAAATTTGTCTTCAAATAATTTGATAATTAAAATGTTATATATCCTTTTTATTTTCAAATAATTTTCCTTTGATTTATCATTTCTTACACTTTAATGAATCAATACCTTTTTCTAGATCATTTCAATTATAAAATCAAACTTATTTTTCTGTTGTCTAAACTTAAAATGTAATAGATTTAGTTATCGTTGTGTATGTGTATCAAAGGAACTTTTTTGAATAAAAATAGCCGCAAAGTCCTATAATAGTGAAAATATTTCATTCCGCTACACTAGGAAAAAAAAATCGCCCCACTATACTAGCGAAAAAAATCGCCCGCTACACTAGCATAAAAATTTTCACACCCTCCACAAACAAAAAAATTCGTCCCCCTTGACTCAAAATCCTGGATCCGTTCCTGGATGAAGGCTGGTCAAAACAATTGATGAATTCATTTATACCAATTCACTGATTATCTGCTCAACCGTTTTTAATTGTTAAAAACCTCTATGAGTATGAATGAAAGTTAAATATAAACTTTCTAGAATTCATAAAATTTTATGAATTGACATTAATTCCTTATAGGCCTATTCAATGCTCTGAAGTCTAAAGAACTAGAATGTCTAGAAGTAATTTTTCACCTGGTTTATAAAAACAACCATTCTTGGCGTACACGTTTTTGTACCCATCAGTACACGCATGTGTCTGTGAGACTTTTTTTTTGTCTGTGAAGCGCGGTCCACAGACATAAGTTCGCTTGTTTTGTCTGTGGAAAATTTCACAGACAAAACAAACCAGCTTTTGTCTGTGGACCGCACTTCACAGACAAAAAAAAACTCTCACAGACACATGCGTGTACTGATGGGTACAAAAACGTGTACAAAAGGAATTTTTGTTATAAAAAAGGGAGGGATACATGAGTCTAGAAGTCTAGGCAGCAACCCTCAATTTTTTTTATGGGTAAACTCCACTTTGCGTTAAAACCACGTGAGTTAATTAATATTATTAGTATTATTGGAACGGCATTTAAGAGAATCATTCAACATTTAAGACACGTGAATTTAGTGCCTAATACTTGCCTATTTTTAAACTTGCCCTCTAGCTGTCTGCTGTGGCACTGTCTTGGGCTAAACCAAAAGATTTGGTGGCGAAAATGACATTTATCAAATCTCGTGTTGTGATAAGCCTGACTTTTTCGTCCACTTAAGAATTAAACAAACAGATAATCCCAAACGTGATATTAATAATTTAATAATATTAATAATTTAATAATTAGCGGCCATATACATACCCCATAACCAAAATATGATTAACTCAAGGACCAACCTTACTCCCGCAAATCTTCAGTCTCGGGCTATCGGGTACCGTAGGGTAGCTCAACTAGTAAAGTGGGGAGAAAATCTGAACAATGATCAAAATTCACAGCGGTCGTGTATAGATCATAAGTCTTATGTGTTGAATTGAGCCGCTGGTGTGCGCGAGTAAAAAATCTACAACTTTCAGGATTGATTGAATCATCGTGAATCAACAAAGTACTATATTAAGACATGAGTTACTCCTCCTATCAGATTGACCTTTTATGAAGGAATCCCGGATAAAAGCCAAATCGATCCATGGTGTGAGACCCTTATGAAAAATGATGATGCGATTATAAATATAAAAAAAGGTTTTGCCACTTTTAGTCCTCGGACTATTATGTAATTGACACTTTTGGTACTCGACTTTGGTTTTTTCCATTTTTAGTCCTCGACAATTGTGTTAGAGACACTTTTGATACCCGTCTTTGAAAATTTCCATATTTAGTCCTTCAACTTTCATTAAAGTGACACTCTTGATCATTCAACTGTTATAATATGACAATAGTCAGGGGACTAAATGTGGGAAACCTTGAAGTCGGGAACTAAAAGTGTCTCTAGCACAATAGTCGAGGACTAAAATGGAACAATTAAAAGTCGAGGACCAAAAGTGTCACTGAAATAATAGTCGGGAGACCAAAAGTGGCAAAAACTCTAAAAAAACGACAATGACGAATTGATAAAAAATGAATGATGGCACGATCCAGAAAAAGTGTGTGGTCGTGAGGAGGGGTGATAAAGTCTCACACCGGAAAAGTTTGAATCAACAAAGTGTTATATTAAGACATGAGTTACTCCTCCTATCAGGTTGACCTTTTAGGATGGAACTCCAGATCTTAACACTTCTATCTAACCAATGCCATTTATGTTAAAATTTTTAAAAGGAGTTTCTTTTTCTTTATTCAAATATTATGTCACCAAAAGAGTGATATACAAATTGGATCGAGTTTAGTAAAGAATCACGTTAACTAACACAGAGTATATTGTATCAACATATCGTCTTAAAATTAGTAGTAAAACATACAATATAATCAAAGTTATGCAAAACTAATTATGCACCCGACATAGTGTTACCATTAAAATAGAAATATTCTCACCTTTAGTTAATACCTAAATAAAAGTAATGTTGGGATATGAAAAATTAAAAATATTCAGTTGAATAAGAGTTTTATAAGGGTGGTTGAAGTATAAAATTACCAAATAGATATTAATTTACATCGGCTCGGTCTGAATTGTTCTATTTTGAATATTCAGAACCGATACCGTATTCATTTGCACATTTCCGCTTTCCGAACTTTAAGAGGTCACCAGATCAAACATATCACACTTCAAAGATGTTAACATAAAACGGATATTATAATGGATTTGTGAACACGACATAGAAAAAGGATAAATATGTGTAAAAGTTACCCCACGAGTAACACGTGATGTCACAACTTATAGAGTAAATGAGGATATATTCGGTAATTTATCGTAGACTCGTAGTAGTAAATAGTAATTAATCGAAGTAATTGGCCATAATAAATGTCATCTGATGGGTGTGAATTGCATTAATCTTGGTCATATGTTCTAAATTTATGTTGTTCAAATCAGAACAGGGAGCAATCTTGACAAACGATTGGGTCAAGTGGTCAACCCAATCAATGCTAGTTGAAAAATAAAACTAAATACGTATAATTATACTTAATTGTTCCGTTCTTTTTTAATTTCAACAGTTCATTATTCACGTTTGTCAATGTACAAGTTTGAATATTACTAAACTAAATTCAAAAAACAAAAAAGTGACTTATTTTAAAATTTTCCAAAAAATGACATTTAGTGACTAGTCCCCTGTGACTCATTATCTATCAGTGACTTGTCACTCTGAAATATACTATAGTAACTCTTGTCCAGTTACTTGTACACAATGACTAGTCATATTTTTGTCCAAAAACATAAGTAGTCATATTTTGTCCGGGTGAGAAACTTTATTCATAATATACATTTCCTTTTTCCAGTATCTTTCATTTCTCATTATTAAAAAACTACAAAATTCAGATTTTGAAAAATTAATTAAAATAAGAGGAGGCTATTAACATTTTTTTAAAATTTAATTTACAATACAATAATAAATACTCCGTGAAATGTAGTTAAAGTACGTAGAGTATGTGAATAGTGCAATATTCACCAATGTTGCAATTAAAAAAGAACGGAGTAGTATATAAATTAAATTCTTAGGTTAAAAATTACTATAAATCAAAGTTTCATAATAGTTATAAAAATAAAAATACTACATAATACCTAATACTACCTCCGTTTTTAAATAAATGCAACATGTTGAATTTTACACTATTCACATGTTCTACTTTGACTACATTTTATTTAATAATGTATTAAAAATTTTTATGAAAAAATATTGTTAAATTCATCTTATTGTACATTTTCAAAATCTATTTTTTAAAAAAAAATTTTACCAATACAAAATTATATATATTAATGGTCAAACTTGTGTCTCGACAAGTGTGAAATGTTGACTGTTGCATTTATTTAAGAAGGGATGAAGTATATGACCAAAGTAAGGAAGTATTTTATTTTCTTTCATTTTCTCGTTTTTAAAACTTTTTTACCTGCTTAGTAAGTAACAAGTCACCTAGGATCAATATGAGAAAACTATCGTCTCCGTCTCGGTGATAAAAATATATATGAAACACACACACACACACACACAAACATATATATATATATATATATATATATATATATATATATATATATATATATATATATATAGAGAGAGAGAGAGAGAGAGGGAGCTATTCTGGTCAGGAATTTTCTGACCGGATCCCCGTCCGGCCTCTTCCATTTGGGGGCCTTCCCGGTGGTATTTTTTCTCAAATTTTTTATGTATGTTCCTCATCAAGTCTAGTTCATCCATACCAAATTTGAGCAAAAAATGCAATCGGGAAGGTCGTCAAATGATTTTTTCAAGTTAACTGGTCCGGAAAATACATATTCCGGACCAGTTAACTTGAAAAAATCATTTGACAACCTTCCCGATTAAGTTTTTTGCTGAAATTTGGTATGGATGAACTAGACTTGATGAGGAACATACACAAAAACAATTGTGCAAAACATACCACCGGGAAGGCCCCCAAATGGAGGAGGCCGGACGGGGGTTCCTGTCCGGAAATTCCGGACAGGAATATTGGTGTGTATATATATACGTAGTATATATATATATATTAAAAATAAAAAATACTAATCATACATATTACCTAATATATGACCAAAGTAAGGATATATTTTATTTTCTCTCATTTTCTCATTTTTAAAACATTTTTACCTGCTTAGTAAGTAACAAGCTAAGTCACCTAGGATCAATATGAGAAAACTATCGTCTCAGTGATAAAAATATATCTGAAAAATACATAATTTTATATCACATAGACATTGTTGTCTATGCACATAGACATCTCACAAACAAAAATTGGTTTGCATGTTAATATCACTTGTGCCATTAGTGTTATTTTTTCCTGAAAATTAATGTTTATGGATGGGCACTAATAAGAGTTGTCCGGGCACCAGCAACTCTTACCAATAATCAGATGAAGTCTAGATGTCAACATACCAATTTTATGTATATACTTTCATTGACTATACATATTTTTATGGTACATTTATTATTATTCTTTTGAAAATCGATCATCACAGCTTGACTATATGTTATGCACGAGTATCTTTTTAATTCACAAAAATGATCATGTCCATAACTTTTATATATGGCATCCTTCAATGCATATCCTACAAAAATCCAATATATATAGTGTGCTCTTCCACTCATCTCCTTCCTCCCACTTTCCCCCACTCCCCATTTCCAAAAAATCTCTCTCCCTTGAAACAATATAATAACAATGGCTGAAGGATTGGGTATTCTTTGTCTCTTATTAACCTCAGCCCTCCTCCTCCTTCTCTTCTTCCTCCTGATCCGTTCATTTCCAATGATCATCAGTCTGAAACCACTATGCAAGTGTGAGATCTGCAAGGCCTATCTAACCTCAAGCTGGTCATCCGACCACAAGAACCTCATAGATTGGTACTCTTACCTCCTCAACAAGTCCCCCTCTGGCACCATTCACGTCCACATCCTCGGCAACGTCATAACCGGGAACCCCGTGAACGTCGAGCACATACTCACCACCAATTTCCACAACTACCCGAAAGGGGAACTGTTCTCGTCCATCCTCGGAGACCTTTTGGGCCGAGGCATATTCGTCGTCGACGGGCACTCATGGCTGTTCCAGCGTAAGCTGGCGAGCCGCGAGCTCGGCAGCGTCGCCATTCGAAGCTACGCTTTCGACATTGTCGCTGCCGAGGTCCGCCACCGCCTTCTGCCCCTATTCTCGGCGTACGCCGGGAACGGGGACGTTATGGACTTGCAGGATGTGCTGAGGAGATTCTCGTTTGATAATATCTGTAAATTCTCGTTCGGGATGGACCCCGGTTGCCTGAACTTGTCGTCGCCGGTGTCGGACTTCGCCGCGGCCTTCGACCTCGCCTCCACTCTCTCCGCCCAGCGCGCAATCATTGCTTCCCCCATCGTGTGGAAGGTATTAATTACGGAGTATTAATTAGGCCTATCAAGTATTAACACTTGCTTCCTTGCGTCATACTCCTAATAAATAAATCTTTTCTTTGTAGAGAGTTATTCTTATTAAAAAATTTATGACTACGATTTTCTCATAATAATGTACTACTATACTCCGTATAATCAAACTATTATGTTTAAAATGTTATTAAATATATTACAAAATATTATAATCAAACTATTATGTTATAAATCAAATTTCCAAAATATTAACTTTTTTAATGTTTACTACTCCCTCCGTTCTTTAATATAAGTCCTCTTAGGCTTTGACACGGGTTTTAAGAGGAAAATAGTAGGGGTAGTGTAAAAGGTGTAATGAGTAGTGAGTAAATGAAAAAGTAAGAAAGAGAAAGGGGTAATGGTAATAAAAGTGGGGGTATAAAGGTATATTTAAAGTAAAAACTTTCCTTAAATGGAAAGGAGGACAAATAAAAAAAAAACGTCCCAAAAAGGAAAGAAAGACTTTTATTAAAGAACGGAGGGAGTAAAACATAATTAAATATATTACAGTCAAAGTCGTGTTTTGGAAACCGTGAAAGTCAAATTGTTGCAATTTTTAATAAACGAGATCCGAAGTATTTGATAATGTCAAGTTTTGATTTTAAAGTACTTCGTAACACGGAATTACTGTTTGCCAAAAAAAATACTGATTTACTCATTTTTAAAAAAGAATATGCTATCTCAATCCTGAAATACAAAATACACGTGAATTTGATACGAGCTTTAAAGAAATAAAGGATAAACTATTCATTTTAAAATTGCAACTTTCAAAATTTTAGATAAATTAAAATGGATTATAAAATCATACATAAAAATATAAACTAAGAATATTAAAACTTAATAGTTTTATTTTATAATGATTCAAATTTTTTGAAAAGTTCAATAAAGAAAGTGCATCCTATAATGGAATTGAGGAATTAATACTCATTTTAGAGTTTAATAAATTTCACTCATATTTTTAAGAGATTTCACTGTTATTGTTGTTAATCCTCTTTTCGTTATATTTCTTTAAGAAAATTGTGGTCATTTGATACTCCAATAATTATAATGATCACGTCAAAGATATGACTGATCTCCTGAATATTTTAATAGTTAAAAAAAATGAAGCCGTCAGGTTTCAAAGATTAGAATACAAACGTCAACGTCACAATATCAAGACCACAGTAGGAAAAATTCAAAAACATTTTAAATTACAATAAAAAATAAACAAATTCATATTGATATTATAAGTTGTGTACGGAGTATAAAGTTTCTCAATTGTTTGAGTATTATATCAACAATTTAATTTTCATCATTCAAATATCTATTTAACCTGTCTTGTCAATCCTGAATTGAAAAATATACCTCGTATATAATTAATATATATATATATATATACTCCAATAATTGTCTTATTAATTTTTTACTTTCTTAGTAAAAAATTTGCGATTCTAGTTAATTTTCTCTGCACAAATCTCAACTACAC
The DNA here is from genome assembly GCA_945859915.1 of Cuscuta epithymum. Taxonomy (NCBI): domain Eukaryota; kingdom Viridiplantae; phylum Streptophyta; class Magnoliopsida; order Solanales; family Convolvulaceae; genus Cuscuta; species Cuscuta epithymum. Next base: position 9,822 of record CAMAPF010000156.1, on the reverse strand, counting down.
AATTTTTACTTTATTAATTCACCTACCACTCAAACTTTACAAAATTTTTTAAGGGATGGAGCGAGTAATTGAAAGACTAAAACTTAAGAACTCTGCTTAAAAGTTAAGATAACCTTCAGTACTCACATAATACTCGCTTCCTTCTTTGTCAACGTTAACTTATGAGTGATACCGTACTTCGTATATGTTTGATTGATCCATTTTTTTTTATCGTTTTGATTGATCCAAATTAAATATTTATTTCATCGTTTTTTATATTTGAATTGTTTAATTGTAGTGTTTCAATTAGTCCACGTGAATTGTGATATCTTGAGAATATAAAAAATATTGCCTTACTTTTATTTATTCGCATAACATATACGGAGTATTGACTATGCTTTTAACTAATATACTCCGTATAAAATACAGAGTATCTGCTTCGTATATTTTACATACTTCCTTTTCCCATAATTCCTAAAATTATCTACATAAACAACTGTTTCAGTCATCCTAGAGTTGTTGTTCGATCCATTTTAAGAAAAAGTGTCATTAATGGAAAAAATATCTACATATGTTTCATATTATCATATACGGACTAGTTCATACTATGTATTCTTTTAAATAATTTTAATTTCAATCACAATATTCTTGCTTTTAAAAAAAGGTAAAATAAAGTTATGATGCCAATATTACTAAATGGAAAATCATGAACAAAAATGGGACCAATTCTAAATGTTTCAAAAAAAGATCATATCTATATGACTTTTACACCCGTTCCCTAGTTACAGTCTCTTGACCCAACATGACAAGTTACAATTATCCGACTCAATCGATTACAATTATTCAATCCGATCAGTTACAATTATCTAGACTGCCCACCTGCTACAAAAGACTTTCCCACTATATCGATGGATTTAAGACTTTTTCTACTACCTCCGTCCCAAATTGCGTTGCAAATTTGACTTTTCTTGGTCAAACAGTTTTGTTTTGTTCACTTAATTAAGATGTCAATTTCTAATTATATTCTAATTTGGAATTTACAACTTTGAAAAGATTTTAATGTAGTTTGTGAATATGTAAATTTAATTATTAAAAATTGAATTAATTATCCATATGGAGGGTTGACTTTTATTAATGGTTGACCAAAAAATGTTGACTTGCAAAACAAATTGAGACGGAGGGAGTATCTTTTTTTTGTAAGAATACAGCTCGTTAACTTCTAATGAAGAAAAATATCTTTGTTCTCTTTTTAATAAGATAATAATCTAATACATACGTAGTAGATTATTATATATATATGCTCATGACTCAATTTTTATTATTATTTGTTACACTTTTTTAAGTTCCTTGTAGTAAAAAAAAAGTCGTGCATGTTTTTATCAATCGATTACTTAATGTGAACGATTTTATTGTTGTTGGATATTAGGTAAAAAAGTTCTTGAACGTGGGGTCAGAGAAAAAGCTTAGCGAGGCCGTCAGATTGGTTGACGAATTAGCGGCGGCGCTGATCAGACAAAAGAGGAATTCCGGCGGCCGCGGCGGAGCTTCAGACCAAACAAACAATCTTCTGTCGAGGTTCATGAGGAACATCAACGATGATAAATTTCTGCGTGACATCGTCATCAGCTTCCTTTTGGCGGGAAGGGACACCATTGCTTCTGCGTTGACTAGCTTCTTTTGGTTACTCTCAAAGCACAAGGAAGTTAGGGATAGGATTCGGGCCGAGTCTGGTCGGGTAATGGAACCCGACCAGCAGCTGCCCACGTACCAGCAAATCCGAGACATGCATTACCTCACGGCAGCGGTCCACGAGAGCATGCGGCTCTACCCGCCGGTGCAATTCGACTCCAAGATTTGCGCCGCCGACGACACGCTGCCCGACGGGACATTCGTCCGTAAGGGGGCTCGGGTTACATACCATCCGTACGCAATGGGACGGATGGAGTCGATTTGGGGGCCCGACTGTCGCGAGTTTAGGCCCGAAAGGTGGCTCGAAAATGGAGATTTCAGGCCCGAATGCCCATTCAAGTACCCGGTTTTTCAGGCCGGGCCTAGGGTTTGTTTGGGCAAAGACATGGCATTGGTGGAGATAAAGAGTGTTGCAGTGGCAGTGATCAGGGCTTTTGATGTGGAAGTCGTTGCTTGCGAGCCAAGTCAAACTCTAAGATACGCCCCTGGTTTAACGGCCACCGTGAGAGGTGGACTTCCGGTGATAATCAAGTGTAAACAATCCTAAAGGGGGCCGGGGCTTAAGAATATATTTTGCGGGTGTCAAAAATTAAAATTTCAAACATACTCGTATATTTTCATACGTAGTAGTTTATTCGTATTTGTACATGTGTTATGTGTATATCCTAGCTAGATGAAACACTTGAGGGGACCATAATATCCCTAGCTTCACCACTTGTAAAAATTAAGTCATTTAATGTTTGTACTACTAGCTAGTATCAAAGTAGTTGTGGTGTACATATATACTATGTTTAGTATATTTTGTTGGATATGTTATTTTGTTGATGACTAACCGTGTAGACACTTAAATACGGAGTATGTTTTTATGTAATGTTGCACGATCCTCGTCATATTGCCTGCATGCATGACTCGAACTATGGCATTCACATAACTTGATTTTTTAAGTATGGAAAGAATATTTTTGAAAGAGATATCTTTAAGAAAAAGGAAAGGCTCTTTAAATCAATTCTATTTTGAAAAGTAAATCCCTTTATGGCCGCTGCATTCCTTGGCTGCTTTTGACCAATGCCTATCTTTAATGCCTTTTACTGATTTACCACTCTCATACTTGGTATTTATTGTTAACATCTTGAATAATTTAATTGTGATTGTCTTATATATGGAGCCTTGATGGAAAAGGAAATATATTCAAAAATGAATTAAGGCAAGTCCCTCAACGGCTCACCTGTCCAGAAGCCTATATAATCAAGAATCAAAAGAGAGTCAAGTATGTGGGACCGAAAAAATACTTAGAAGAAACTTTCAAGAAAAGGATCAAGTCCATGATATGGCACCTAAAACTGACCACTCGGAGTTCTAGATAGAGTTTTCTTTTCCTTCTTATATTGTACTTGGGATATTGAGACTTAGCAAGAGTAGCTGCCTTGGGTTGGGTCAAGTGTGTGTGTGAGAGGTTTGTGATAAAGCTGAGAGGCTCTCTACTCAGCTCGCAAGGTAGAGACCCATAACTCTTCCTAGAGAGGATAGAGTTGGGGAGGCTCAAGGGTAGATTAGGAGAATCACTCTTGTAACTCTTTCAAGGCTTGTTTTAGTGAAGTTTTTGAAAATTCCTCCGAGGGAGGTCGAGGTTTTTTAATCCCTTTGAGCCAAGGGATTTTTCCTCGTTAAATACTTATGCACTTTACTATTTCGCAATTCCCTTAACCCCACACTAGAACTGGGCAAAAAACTGCCACGGTTCCACAGAAACACAATTCACCCCCCCCCCCCCTTGTGTTACTAACCGTTTTCATCAATTGGTATCAGAGCCGGTCTTCACCACATAGAGGCTAATACCTTGGGAAGAGATCCGGCAAAACGAATACGGTTGACCGATTGGAAGAAGGGTACTCGACTCAAGGACCACCATTGTTCAATGGCAAATACTATCAATTTTGGAAGAGTCGGATGGAAAACTTTATCAAGGCTGATAATTATCAGGTATGGAACGTAATAGAAAGTGGCGACAATGCCATAACGAAGAGAAACGCCGAAGGTAATGTTGTTCCTAAACCTAAATGTGACACTCTGAAAAATTTAAATAAAAATAAATAATTTTATCAATTAGATAAAATATTACAAAAGTGATATTAATAATAATTATGTGAATCAGATAAAATTTTGTTTAAAGTATCAAATGTGACGTTTTTATCTAACATTATAAAGTGACAACTTTTATTAGGAAATAACAATTTGAGAATTAAAGCTACAATATAAATTAACAAAAATATACTACTACCGTATTACAATTGAGATTGATATATATATATATATATATATATATATATATATATATATATATATACACACTTATACAATTTAATGTTGGATAGATATAAGACTAATAAAGTACAAAATATAAACGGAGTAGTATGTAACAAATAATGCATAAATAAGCTAAGTAGCAAATATTACTAATCCTAATAACTACAAAACGAATTCAATAAGACTCCACATGTAGTAGCAGCAAACTATAATGATATATTAATAGTATATACAGCATCCGGACAATAGTTCAATCAGACACGTATTAACAATGGGATGTAAACAAAGAAAGAACTATTTCGCAGCAGTACAGTGGCGGCTATTAGCCCATACCAGTGTATTATTACGCAACAGTACAACGGCGGCCATAAACCCATATGACTGAACTATTACATAACAGTACATCTTCGACTGAGAATTATAAATACGGGTGTTTAGCAAGCTATTCTGCACACAACCTTCACTCTTGCGTATATGTATATACCCTCATATATACATACATATAATAATATATCTATATATTTATGTGTCTACGCCTCTACGGTGCGGGCTGCGGAAAATATATACACCCCAAACGAAAGCTAAAACATCTCAAACGTAGTCTCTGAGAGTAAGGGAGAACGAATACCTTGTTGTTGAGGGGAAAGAGAGTCACCGGAGGGAGGAAAAGTTTGCCGGGGTTTGCCGGACTGTTCTTATTCACACCGAAGGTAGGAGCAACATTGTACTGCCTATTCTCACGTCCTGAGTTGCTGTAGAAGGAGGGGTCATCGCCGTCGTTGACTGACGCCGGAAGAAGAGGCCACCGAGGACACCGCCGCTACACTGCACCTGCTTCGTTCGCTATCTTCATTGTTGAAGAAGAAGTACAGTACGCTATTTTTCTTTTCTTCCGTTTTAGTCTCTATTTTTAAAACTGGGCTAGCTTTATTAATTGTTAGTTGGGCTGTTTAAATTAAGAGTTGGACTGCACTTTTATAAGGACGGGACTCAGTAGTTTTACTTTTAGAATAGACTGGGCTGTTGTTTTCTAAGGTTGATCTGGAACTTAACTAGGATGAATTATAGATAATTATGAGAATGATAAAGTTAATAAAAATGAGATTTATCAATAATAAAATAATCAAGGATAATACGGATAGTTATAGTATGCAGATAGACTAATTACGTATATTTACTAAATTGCATGTTCATAATGGATAAATTAATATTTTTAATTGTAGTAAAATTTGTCACTTTTTAGTTGGGTTAATTACATAATGAAAAATAATAAATTTAAAGTACTGTTTAACCATAAATATAATAATAATAATAATAATAATAATAATAAACAATAATAATAATAATAATAATAATAATAATAATAATAATAAATAATAATAATAATAATAATAATAATAATAATAATAATAATAATAATAATAATAATAATAATAATAATATAATAATAATAAATAATAATAATAATAATAATAATAATAATAATAATAATAATAATAATAATAATAATAATAATAATAATAATAATAATAATAATAATAATAATAATAATAATAATAATAATAATAATAATAATAATAATAATAATAATAATAATAATAATAATAATAATAATAATAATAATAATAATAATAATAATAATAATAATAATAATAATAATAATAATAATAATAATAATAATAATAATAATAATAATAATAATAATAATAATAATAATAATAATAATAATAATAATAATAATAATAATAATAATAATAATAATAATAATAATAATAATAATAATAATAATAATAATAATAATAATAATAATAATAATAATAATAATAATAATAATAATAATAATAATAATAAATAATAATAATAATAATAATAATAATAATAATAATAATAATAATAATAATAATAATAATAATAATAATAATAATAATAATAATAATAATAATAATAATAATAATAATAATAATAATAATAATAATAATAATAATAATAATAATAATAATAATAATAATAATAATAATAATAATAATAATAATAATAATAATAATAATAATAATAATAATAATAATAATAATAATAATAATAATAATAATAATAATAATAATAATAATAATAATAATAATAATAATAATAATAATAATAATAATAATAATAATAATAATAATAATAATAATAATAATAATAATAATAATAATAATAATAATAATAATAATAATAATAATAATAATAATAATAATAATAATAATAATAATAATAATAATAATAATAATAATAATAATAATAATAATAATAATAATATAATAATAATAATAATAATAATAATAATAATAATAATAATAATAATAATAATAATAATAATAATAATAATAATAATAATAATAATAATAATAATAATAATAATAATAATAATAATAATAATAATAATAATAATAATAATAATAATAATAATAATAATAATAATAATAATAATAATAATAATAATAATAATAATAATAATAATAATAATAATAATATATAATAATAATAATAATATAATAATAATAATAATAATAATAATAATAATAATAATAATAATAATAATAATAATAATAATAATAATAATAATAATAATAATAATAATAATAATAATAATAATAATAATAATAATAATAATAATAATAATAATAATAATAATAATAATAATAATAATAATAATAATAATAATAATAATAATAATAATAATAATAATAATAATAATAATAATAATAATAATAATAATAATAATAATAATAATAATAATAATAATAATAATAATAATAATAATAATAATAATAATATAATAATAATAATAATAATAATAATAATAATAATAATAATAATAATAATAATAATAATATAATAATAATAATAATAATAATAATAATAATAATAATAATAATAATAATAATAATAATAATAATAATAATAATAATTAATAATAATAATAATAATAATAATAATAATAATAATAATAATAATAATAATAATAATAATAATAATAATAATAATAATAATAATAATAATAATAATATAATAATAATAATAATAATAATAATAATAATAATAATAATAATAATAATAATAATAATAATAATAATAATAATAATAATAATAATAATATAATAATAATAATAAACGGATTGTTTATTATTTTAGAACTGTTATTTACTTAACTGGTTAATTAAAGTATATGGATGTTAACTATATTAATTAAAGAATGAATTAAGATAAATTAAATAATATAATAACATAATACAATTCGGACATATTATAAACATATAAATTCGTATACTTAATAATATTAATATATAATTGATTATTTGGATATTTTATGACTACACTAATAATAGTAATTAATGATTATTAGTAAATTAAGTTTTGCTTTTAATATTCTCCAGATATGTTAATAATATTAACTATACATTGAATACTGTATTAAATTAACAGTACACTAAATAAATAAATAAACAAATAAAAGGCTAGTTGAAATTAGTAAATAAATAAGGTAAGAATTTAGATTACGAAATAAAGAGATATGATTAATAAAAGTGATTAATTAATAATTAAATTAACTATTGAGTTAGTAAACACGTATATATATAGGTGGGGGAATTGAATACATTATTAAAAATGGAATTAACGACTAATTATCATCTTAATTAAAAAGGTGATTATTTAGAGACCGGAATAGACGAGAAGAACTAGAAGCGTGACATTCCGAGGTAAGTCACATTGCAACCAAAATTATATTTTTTACCTCGTAAGTAATTATTTATTTGATATGTGTGATTATATGGTGGTATGAATATTTTATTTGTGAGCAAGTTGTAATTGTTGTGATTTTGAGATATAATGAATTACATGTATATGTGGGATATTTTGAGAACATATAAAGTTAAGAATTTAAGGATAATAATCCTTGTGGTGAAACTCTGTCCAAGAGACATAAAATATGGAATTTTTGGAAAGACAGATAAAAGTCTGTTTTCATAATTGGGGCACCGCGGGAGAAATCCGTAGGTGTCGGGCCATCTTCACGTCCGTTAATGGTGAAGGAGGGTTAGGACTACTACTACTTGAATGAGAGTTTTGAGACAAATTAAATGAATTTTGGAGGGTTCGGTAACCACCCCGAACAACTGGGCATTAGATCCCTTTTATTAAAGCAGTAGTAGTATCTATTCTCTTAAGGGTCTTTGAACCTAGAACTTAGGGGAGTATATTCCATTTTGAGTAGGGAGACGTTGACGTCAGAACTACTTAGACTTCATTCTACCCATAGGGCTTGGAATCCCTTTAGGGGGTGTGCACACTTAAGGTAGGAGTCTAGATTCTAATAGAGGAGATGAGGGGTACCGAGAGAGATCGGGGGTGACCGTACAGAACAACGGATCACTGGGCTCAAAAATCGAAATAACGCTTGAGCACCGCCCCTTCTAAATGATTAGGAGAATTAGCTATAAAGCTATTTTGAGGAAAAGCAAATAGTTTTGTACTTGAGAATTATTCTTTGGAATACTTATAAGAAATTTTGAGGAAATCATTGGGATTATTACTACTCTTTTGAAGAAAAACCATTGTTGTATATATTATGTACAAATTCTTATTTTTCACCAAACCTATTATTTTACGGGGTTGGGTGGGATTTACTTAGCTCTAAAGCTAATTTTTGTGTTATTTGTTTCTTTTATTTTTCTTGTGTTACAGATGATGTGGTGTATGAAGATTGATGTCTTGAGAGCGCTACTAGAAGACTTTTAGAGAAGCTAGTCTCATTACAATAATCTTTGTTCGTTTACGCTATTTTAAATGTTGAACTTTAAATCTTCACTTTGGTTACAACTATGGTGGATAGCCTTAACATCCAGTCCGATGAGGGCTGGGTGTGTGGCGGTGACACGCCCTTTTCCTTGTCGTTGTTTAATTCCGCTGCAAACATCTGAAAGTTTAAATAAATAAATCAACTTTACTATTTCTTTATGTATTAGTTTGGGAGGGAAATTTGGGGGGTGTTACACTAAAGCTGAATATACTTCTAATGATTACGGAGAAACTCGAGCATAATGCCCAAGCCCTTAAATACTTAATTTGCGGTCTTGCTCCTGCCGAACACAACCGGGGTTCTAGGATGCAAGACTGCAAAACAAATGTGGGATTTGCTCGAGGTTACTCATGAAAGTACCTCACGTGTAAAAAACTCTAAGATTGACATATTTATGCGTAATTACGAATTATTCATAATGAAGCCTAAGGAGTCAATTAAGGATATGATTACACGCTTTACTAATATCATTAATGAGCTTTCAGCCCTTGGAAGAGAGATTACTGTGGAAGATCAAGTGAGAAAGATCTTAAGAAGCTTACCTCCAGTTTGGAAGCCTAAGACCACGGCAATTGAAGAGGCAAAAGATCTATCCACCATGACTCTTGAAGACTTGACCGGTTCACTCTTGACATATGAACTAGGACTTCAAGAAGAGCAAGATGCTGAGAATATTAGGCGAGAAAGAGGAATAGCTCTAAAGGCTCGAGAAGAAGAGGAAGAATCCGAAAGCGAATCGGATGATGAGATGAGCATGTTTGCAAAATCAATTCGGGAGGATGTACCGAAAGTTCAAGAACAATCGCACCAAACAAGGTAAAAAGAATACTCAATCCTTTAATAACCAAGGTTGTTTTTGTTTGGTGGTTCCTTTGAGCACAGGGCTAAGGACTGCCCACAAAAGAAAAAATGAGAAAACCTACAACAAGAACAATTCCAGTTCCAACCGAAGGTTCAACGAAGACAAAGGCTTTAATAGAGATTTCAAAAGGGCAATGATGGCAGCATGGGGA